>JAJNNY010000075.1:0-162537 GCA_022453515.1 Astrocystis sublimbata | reverse complement strand
CCACGAGGACAGCGGGTTGGTATTGGAGGAGGGATCCTACCTGGTGACATGTAGAATGTCGAGCCACAGCCATAGTCCTCGGATCGTTCGTTGGCAGTAGCTAGGCCAAAGTCTGCCAACTTCACGGTAGCTCCCTGGTTCGAGACAAGAATGTTCTCCGGCTTCAGGTCCCTGTGGTAAATCCCCAATGCATGGCAATGCTCAACGGCGTCCAGGATTTGCAGAAAAACACTCTTTACCATATCGTCCTTGCCGACATATTGGCCACACTCGGTGATGTTGAAGAACAGGTCTCCCTCCGAACAATACTCAAGAACAACATAGATACAATCGGGGTCATCGACAATCTTGTGCATGGAAACCACATTAGGATGAGCAGAGGCCTGGTAGTGAAGTCGGAGTTCTCGGTGTTGGAAGGCTAGCTGTCGTCTGTCCAGTGGGGATCCATCGGCGTTAAACTTGCTGAGCGTCTTGACGGCATATTGGATCCTGGTGGTGATGTCGACGGCCAGATACACCACGCCATAGGCGCCAGTGCCAATGATCTTTATTAATTGCAAGCTCTCCCCTAGGAACTTGCCCAACCTCTCCTCTGGCGCAACTGGAGTGTATTGTGCGAATGGTTGTTGCATGTAGACGGGTTTGCCGTCGTCGTATGTTGGAGATGCCGGTGGCGTGTGGTATCCGTATACTGCTGCATTATTCATGGTATCCTCTGGTCTATGGTCCTTCCAGAAATTCCTGGTTGGCTGGCTACCTTGAAGTGAAAAGGAAACAAGAGCAGACAATATGTTCTATTGAAAAAACAAATGTCTTCTACCGAATCCACGGCCAAATAAAATCCACGGGAAAGATCCTTGGGTCGAATATCCAGGCGTGTCCAAGGAAACCAAACGGCTGGGAGTTCAGGGCAACCGGCACGTCGGCGGGAGAAGGTTAGAGGGGAAAGGGGGGGAAGATAACTCAAGGAGCTATCATCGGGTTCCCAGGCGCAGTCGTGATGGTGCTAAGTGGTGATTATTGTGAGGCCTAAAGGAGCGAGACGTGGTGTGAAGATTGAAGCAACTCCCACACGCTCTGGTGCGGCTGGTGGGAGACTGATGTAGATATTCAGATATCAATGCTCAGCAGTAGGTACTCCCGATAGAGATACATCGACCAGGGTCTGTCTTGGGTTGTTGATGGCTCAACCATTTACCTTGGCTAGCATATTAGCTTGGTGAGCGGGTGAGTCGACAGTCCCGCTACCGTGTGTGTAATAAACATCCACTTATGTATCCACATCCACCCTTGTCTTGCCTTCACATCCGTACGCCTGCGCTATTCTATTATAATACAAAAAAAATCGACGAGCGCTAGCCGTAAAGACGACGTGCGATCCCATGGCCTGCTGGCTAGTGTGGGCACGGGTGGACACACTGTTGGGCGCTGCGACTGGAGAAGGAAGAGAAGACTCACTGACTGGCGCAGGGAGACCAGGCGAGAAATGTCTTAGGATTGGGTCTATGCTTCTGGGGGCACTCCACCTCCGAGGAACGAACGGATGGGCTTGTCAAAGACAGGCAAGGATCGAGGCCGGCGAGCGTATGTGAGTGAGGATGTTCCTACACCCCGAATTTTGCCTTGCAATCTACGAGCAAGCGAGGCAAGGATCTTGTCTGACACACGAAAATAGCTGGATCCACTCAGTCACTCGCTGTTATTAGTCGGAGATGCTTATTAGCGCGGTGGAGGCGTGTGCCGATGTGTCCACGAGCCATGTCCAATATTTAATACCACACCCTGACTAGCAGGGATCTCGAGAAGTCAGACAGGCTCGACAGGCTCGGACTGGCCACTCAGCCCCTGTCAAAGAAACAAGAGCAGGCAGCGGGCGGAGAGTGGGCGTTGATGTGTGTGGTAGTGTCTGCTACCTACACTAGAAGCGTAGAGAAATGAAGATGGAGTGAAAGAATCAAAAAGGGGGGGCGTTGCGTGTGACCGGTCCATAGAGCTTCCAGGAGCTTTGCCCAGCCAGGACGACCAACGAGTTCAAAGACTTGGTGAGTGGCTGCTGACACTCCACCATCCTTTCACCTTGTTAGTGCTGTCTTCCTTGTCACTGCCTGCCTGGACGAATCGTCATAATCCACACGCCCGTGACTCGCATAGTTTTACTTCTTTGCCTAGACTGCGATTAGTGCAGATCTCCGGAGGTCTGTCGGGCGCAATGTAATGGAAAGATGCACCGCCGCGCTCAACTACAGTACTTTGTGCGATAGATATTACGATATCTTTGGCACATTTTGCTGGCTTGGAGGAGCGCCATGCCATATAGACCGACTATATGTTGTTCGCACAAGTGTAACAAGTCCAATCAGATCGGTCAGTCCTTGTCAACGCCACCTGTTGATTGATAATCAATCCAAGGTCATAATTAACCACCAAACAACTGGCTGGGCCTAGTGCTACAATGTTACCGTGGTGCAAGCAACCGGGAAAAGTATGTGACATGTTTGAAAGAGAGGCGAAAGGACAAGGGCAGAGGAAGTGTCGTTGTGAAATCGCAATCTTGCCCTTCTGCGTACAAGGCTCAAGCCATGGATCAGCTATTCGTAACTCTCCAGCCCATATCACTATCACTAGCGACTATCTCTCTCGCTGGGGCGCATGAAGTCGTGTGTTGTGGGACGAGGTTTCTGAGACTCACATTGTCCTGATCCATCCAATTCCTGTCCCCATCCTAGGACCCGGGACAAAGACCCAGGAGGCCTGTCGAGCTGTCTCGCCTGTTGCAAGATACGATGTACGTACGCCTCGTCATCTAGGAATCCGAGCAATCCTAGTGCCTGCAAAGTTCAGATGAGTTCGCTACACTAGTGCCATCTTTCTCAGATCTTCCTCCATCTACTACTCCGTACACTGGACGGACGGTTATGAGGATCGCCTATCCATCCTTCAGTTTTCAATCCGAGCTAGCACCATAATAACTCATCTTGCCTGGGGGAGATCCATCGTGAGGCCTACCGTACCAACCGAGCCACTCGAGCCACTCGCTAGAGCAGGTACCCTCGCAGCCATTACCAACTAAGATGTACGCTTTCCTGCACTATCGGCCATGCGTACCTAACTTACCTGGTCTGGAGCGTCCAATTTCGTGGGAGCGAGCACGCACCGGCGGCACTACTGAGCACACGCAACAACGTAGTAGGCAAGCAGGCAGTAGGTAAATTGGTGTAAATTGGCGATAGCTAGCGCTCTCGGTCAGCGGCAATGAATGAAATGTGCGTCTCGCTTTGATGGCGGCCAGAGCCACCTGGAACCCAGCCAGCAGGAACTAGTCAAAGCCTGTGTTTTATTTGCCAATAGTCACAAGCAGCGGCACGTCAGCGCATAGGTACGCATAGTATGTAGTATGGGCGGGTATGCCGTCTCGCATACCACATAGTAGGGACTGCGTATCTCACCAATGGCGCCTGCACCAGCCACCCGAGGCCTTGATTCGCCGGTGGGAGTCTCAGCTTCCTGGGTTTCTGTCTGGGTTGCAGGTAGGTAAATGCAGGGCTTTCTGCTCTGTGCGGTTGTGTTATGATTACCGCTACCTGGCGTTACTGGCGATTGGCCACCGAAGATGAACCACGATGATCTCCGATGTGGTAGGGTGGGAGTGAGAGACAAGTTCAGGTCTTTCGCCCGCGTCGCATGCAACAGCCTTGCAAGGAGTCATAAATTGGTTCGACATGACCACGCATCCTGGCGAGAAGTGAGGCTGTCCGAGCCGGGGGGGGCGACCGCCAACCCGCCGGAGGCACGGATGAAGCGGCCAATGAGCTGCGCAAAGCACTGCCTGCACAGAGCGATTGTGCGGGTCCTTTGACATGAGATCCATCATGGATTCTGAGATATGGAGAGCTGACCGACGCAAGCGAATGAGTGATGAGTGAATCACACTCTTCCTGCTGTCGCTCTCTGCAATTCCTACGTATGCAATGTGCAATTAATCCCTACGATGATACGGTAATGCCAGCCTGCCTGCTTGGAACCGTACAGTAATGAACCACATTATTACTCACATGTGAATGAAACAAAATAAACAAACAGGACCTCATAATCAAGCCGACGATCCATTCGCTGCCAGCTTGTCGTGAGAAGACCTGATGCAGGTAGGGAAGCTTTTAGGGGCTGTTATCGCCTTATGAGACCAGTCCCGGGTGCTGTCTGGGGCCGCCATAGCCAATACTCGCTCGGTGAGGCTGATGGAAGTAGGTAACACATGAATTAATTGTATACATTACATGTTGGGAAGTATAGGTAGGTGGTAGTAATGAGGCCGACGATGAAGGGTGTGTGAAACTCACCGCCGTTCGCTGGGTGGATAGTCGATCCTTCCGATTACCTACTCGTTTAGGCTACTCGTATTCGCACTAGCAATTGCCATTGGCCCCAGTCGGCGAGGTCCCCTGCCCTGTGCCCTGTGCCCTGTGCCCTGTGCGCGCTGTAACAGTGCTTGTCACCATTTGTTACCAAGCAACTTAACTGCCTACCTCATATGCGTACATGTATCTAGAATACGACAATGTCCCTGTATGGAACATTTTATCGAACAACCTTAGAGGATCAACCGTCTGTTTCCATCACATACCTCTCTCTAATACATGCATAGTGTAGTAAATGGAGCCGCGCACATACACATCACTGATCTCCTTACTTGGACTCGTCCAGAACAACATACGTAATGATCCTCTTTACACGACGGTTTGATCCAGAATGTGAATACCTGGTTATCCAGCTCAAGGAAACATCCGAGACATTGGCCTCAGCAACGAGGTCGTCCGATATCTCAGACGTTTCTCAAACTGTTTTCCATCGCACTAAAAAGAGAAGAGAAGATCAAACATTCTCGTCTTATCCCCACAAAGAAAGCCCTGTGCCGCCGCACGCCGAAACTACGATGCTCCATATTGCAGTAGTATACTGATTATCTTATTGTGAGCTTGAACGCCGAGAAGGCATACACGCATTTACATTTCTGCTGGGGTTAGTACCCAGCCCCCCCAGCATGCGACTGTACATATTCAATGGGCATGAGAGACGACGGTCAGCGAGTGTCAGCGTTCCGGCGCGACAAGACAAGGTGTACGAGTATTCTCATTGCTGATCTGGCGGACTAATTGCCTTGCATAGTACATGTCAGGTAGCGCCTTTGAAACTCAGATCGTTTCCCCAGTGAAGAAAAGACCATGATCCCGCGGCAGGGCCGCGATGTGCAGCCATGCCGTCACCGTCACCGTCGAGACCGTCACGTTGGTAGTTCTCGCACAAACCGTTGCATACACTATATTAGTCTTTTCAGGATCACCAGAATCGTTCTCAACTGCCTGTTTCGCCTTAGTATTTGACGTCAAGGGCCCGGTCTGCTGGGAGATCCGACCCTTCGGCAGCAGCTCCACTGCCTAGGGAGTAGGGACCATCTCATTTGTGTGAAACAGCATGGATGAGGTACAGCTTCGCTCCTCGTACCATGTCATACTATGTACGAAGGGTACCGCCGGTATCGAGTGAAGCGTAGAAATGTGCCTTCGGTACTTGCCTAGGATGCTAGGGGTGTGCAGTTTTCCCGCTGATAGGATGCTTAGCAGTCTTCGTTCGATGGCCGATGGCCTCAATATCGCCGAAATTGCTATCACACACACGCACAAAATTAAATCCGTATCACCTGCAGCAGGACTTCGTCATCAAAACTGGCCCGGATTGAACTTCAATCTGTACAAACCCAATAAGAGGCGCGCGCCTTGACACTCTCTTTGATACTACCATCCGAAGGCGAGGAGCATGCCAATTGGACCCAGCGCACCCAATGGCCGGCGATGCTGATGTGAGAATTGGATCTCTCGTGCCGTGGGAGGCTTACTCCCCAGTACGTAGATCGGGCGATGAAAGGGTAGCATATTCGGCTATCAAACACCTCTGCATGACGTTGATCCTCACCCAAGCGCCGGCTATACTCCTCAGTCCTGCCTCAGAACATCACCGCAAAAATGTGTTTTACTTTATCGCCTTTGTCTCTATGAACACGCAGCGACGATCTGCCAATATTGGGACAGGCCCCCGACTGGGTGAGACGTTAGGCATGTGACCTGAACCACCCACTAATCTATTCTCAGCCCCAATGCAGCTGTGTCTATCCCCCTTTCCATCCGTGAGGTTGCGATAACATGATGTGTGAGTGAGGATGGTTTTTTGTTCCAAGTCGATGATCAACCGTCAGAAATGCGATGACGCAAGAACCTGCCTGTTCCGCCAGCGTCCTGGGGCGCGATCTGACATGTCAGCCTCCTTCGGCCGCCCGCATACTACGCATATTCGCATGCGGCACAGGGGGGGCTGTCGGTGGCAACGAAAAAAATTATATATCGTGGACTACGACCGGTCGGCAGCAAGATACTTAACCCCACAAGCCACATTTGATTGCAGCCCATCAACTGCCGCGCGCTAGGATGGCAACCGCTCAGCTTTTGGATGACTTACAGATCTGTATTGTGGATTGATGCTATTCCTGTCTCTTGACTATGGGGGCTTAACAGGAACAATAGCTTCGATGCCCTTCCAACATTATGCGTATACTTCGCCCAGCGTTTTAGCTGAGAATCATTGAATGTGGCACCCGTCCCTTTCGCATGTTTGATAGCCTCATACTCACCATCTTCCTGTAGATCAATCAGTACATACACACCCCCAATCGGTGTGGAGCTATCGTAGACATCGCTTTGAGGGTAAGGTTGTTTTTTTGTGATGATCAAAAACATCCGCCACTTGTTTGTGCCACTAGTAAATGAATACCGCTGCACCCGTAGATAGAAGGCGTGTTATGGGTTACGGGTACTGACGTCCTGCTGGGACCGCCAGTCAGCATCTCCCATCCGATGCTGTATGGATGAAGCGGTCACACGACGTTTGCTGAGGTATATTTCACTTGCTCCTCGATAGATATTGCGCAGTAATTTTTGCCGGTCGAAACACCATGGGGGGAAACAAAGAGATACAGTCAGAGAAAACACCGCCCGCCTCGGGCCAGCTGAGCAGAACGTCTTGATCAAGTAGCCTATCATATCAAGTTCATGCTGTGTCTCACGCTTTCCCAATACCCCGCCTCCGGCTACCGGCAGGGACCCTATATATGTTGTTGTCTGGGACGGTAATGCTCTGGTCCCGAATGCCATGCTGCCGGCTCCCGTAGAGGAGGCTGACGCATGAATATCAACGACAGAAACCGACCTGAGTCGTACTGTGCTGTCGTGTATCGGGCCTGCCAATGTATCACTCCCCCAGTGATGCGCTCGGGTCTAGAAACATTGATTTGCCACAAATCGGCTTATTGACTGACAGCCTCGTGACAACGCACACGGATCAGCCGGAGTGATGTTAGCCTTTTTGCTGTGAATTACGCCTCAGGTCTTACTTGTGGATGTGCGTGTGTAACCCGTGACTAGGCAACGAGAAAAGCTTGCGTTTCTTTCTACTAACCACACTAGAAGGATACATCCGGATTGACACGCGGGCGGGAGACGTCGTCAGCAATTGTTGTCGTGGCGTCTTCCTTTTTTCATCTCATTTCGGAAATAGGGGGTCTTCAGCTACCATACAAGCCCATACGATGCCATGCCTCAAATATCGACTCCGCAAGGGCAGATCCACACTCTGGCTTCCCGCTGAGCTAACAGCTAGACTAGGTACAACGTAGATTTACGCATGTAGCGACAGTTCTATCCCTCGATGGCATTGCCTTATTGTTGCGTACTGCTCACATCGTCAAGTTCAACGGAAAGCAGTGAGACGTGATACTAACAGACAGACAGCTAGTCAGGAGTTTCCACTCTAAAATAGGAAGGTCCTCCCGACATCATGTTCTACAATTACAAGACAGCAAATCACTTTGACAAGCTGTACTTGTACATCGTGGCTGACCTCTAAGTATTGGTCACGCACCGCAGCTGAACTAGACACTATGATGCGAAAGCCACAACATTTCGAAAAAGGGTCGTTGTTCCATGAAAAAACTTCGTCCGAAGGGATCGCTGTTCTCGGTTTTCGGCCGAGTTTGTATCTAATTTTAAGGATCTTGGGTCATCTCAACGTCAATGGACTTCATGCGATGTCTCACCCAGCGCTCTTTTGGCGAGACAAACAAAGCCAGACCTCTTAGCTAAATGCCACATGGCCACAAGTGAGAAAAGCAAACAAGGACAATTTTAATTCCGCGATGATGAAAACGATGATCGTTCTGACGTAAAGGGGTTGGGTCGGGCGGTCCCTTGGATCAGTAGACGCCTGTACGATACTACACTTAGCTACGCATGTCTAAGCCCAGGCATTGTTTGTGGACAGACGACTCGGGAATAGAAGTGTGTTATGTGAGACTTTCGAGAATCCCGAAGGAACATGGGATTGTGGCGAAGGATGAAGCCACGAAGCCGCTCAGATAGAAAGCCTGTCAAACTTGTCAGTTTGTAATGCGCAGTGTCTTTCGGTTCCCGAGATCTCGGTAGAACATGGCGAAATGCTACATTGTCCGACAACGACAATCAACATACTCAGGCGCGGAAACGGCCAGGTCATCAAATAAACTAAAATAGATATCCCGACGGTATTACCAACGATGCGGTGAAACTGAGGTCAAAAGCTTGTCATGCAAAATGCATTGGCCAGTAAAAGTGAATCAATTCAAACACCATGTCCGACTGTGGTAATCAAACACAAGTACAAGCCTGTCAATTTTTGAGTAGACAAGCAATCACAAGACATTGCGCCGGCGTACAGAGTCAGGCCGCTGCTATTGCTGTCGGACCATCACTCACACAACAGCTTATATATATCATGAGGTAACATAGATTCAATATACAATTCAACAACGTGGCCCATCACGTCAGCTTTGTTGATAATTAGCATTAAACTGTAACCTACGGCATGATATTAAAGGTGTGTTCAATTACCGATGGTTCATCATCCTCCTTACCCTAATTCGGGGATGACGAAAACCTATATTGTCGAGATATTGCACTATGTTTATCGGCATGATGTTTCAAGAGCTTAATACACTTGAAAAACACCATACCAGTAGATACACAAGATGTCACAATCATACAAGGACGTGTTTGAGGCGCAGTTGCTCTTAGGAAACGAGACTGATCACACAGCTTCCGTATAGCATGACATCACTCATAGCACGAGGTCGCATAATCAGGAAATACAATCACGAAAACCATGATGTCCTCTTCCCCACGGTGACTTAAGAATCCCTTTCTCACCGAATAGCAAATCGCTCGGCGACACTATAGTCATTGCGCCGGAAGTTCAATCTCGGAGATATCAACATCATCGACTCCATGTAGATGCCGACAACAAACACCGACCACAAGCACAAACAAGCACAAAAGGCCACTCAATTGAATCATACAAACTCCTTGATTCAAGAAGCGAGCAGATATTACTCACCTACCTATCACAGAATTAATTAAAGCAACAAAGGAGACCCAATGGAGCAAACTCGATCCAGCCATCGGCATCCCCACTATCGCCCCCCTTTCCCGAAGATATGGCGTTTGACTGATAATTGAAAATGAATATCCCACCCGTTCGGCACCGCACCATCTAGGTCAATCTTATGCGATCTTGTCCTTTTGTTATAGTTTGTGTAAGTAACCCCTCGATAGCTGCCTGACACAAAGCGTTCCAACTCCGCAGTCCGCCTTTGTTCCTGTTATCCATCCATACAGCCACTATTCTACTTCCATTCATGCAATCCAACTACCTCATCTAACCTCCATTATACCTACACACCATCTAACCTGACATGGTAAGAAAGAAAGCCGAGTATCCGGCACCACAGCCCCGGGATCCAACGTCCGGGAACAGCCGAGCGAGTTGGCCGAAATAACGGCGGTCAAGTCGCGCGATCTGTCCTTTGTTCGAGTGTACGTATGTATTTAGTTTAATGACCAGTAGGCTAATCGACGAGTCTCGCCCCATCTGCCCTTGTGTCTTGCTTGACACAGATAAGTAGTAGTTTCATCCAATACCCATCACTCATCACCATCACCCGGGAACAATCCGGCCGCAGCAGCCGAATCTCCATCCCTATCCCTATCCTTTGTTTTCGTCTAGCCGATACTTCATTGCTCATGTTTCTATTTGCCTCCTTAACACTATCACTTTACTGATAGGCTAACCGACGGAATTCCACCTGCTCGCCCTTGTGTCCAACTAGTTGTTGTCAGCTTGTGATGAGCATCCCTTACGTACGGATATCCCGGTGCCACTGTCCTGGGACAGACCATCCCGGCCCCATCCGAGAGAAATGCCGAGTCTCCCTTCCTAAAGCTGGTTGGGTAGGTAAGGGCTAGGTAATACAGTACCAGGAACGAATGACGGGCCGACTGGCCGATGACGTGGTAAGGGAGTATCATGTACTACTAAGAAACCACGAGGTGATAGAATTTTCCCCATTCTCTGGCGGTCTGGGAAGAGATGTTTCATCAGCTGCTGTATTCTTTCCAGTATGCATTGGACTCATGAGCTCGTTCACATCACCGGATCCAGTCGATATGACAGCCTACGACCAGGTAACCCAGAGAGACCACTGTAATAACCTGTGATACCCGATAACCACAACGCTCAGTCAGTATATGATGCATCTCACACTAGAGTTCGAAGAGAGGGGGGAATTTCAAAACATGCGATGGACACTGGTGTATGATTCCTGTTGATTCCTGCGTCTATCTGATCGCAGTTTATTCCTATTTACTGACTCGTTTAATTTATCATTAAGACCATCCCTCGTTGGAAAACCTATTAATAATAATATTAATAGTGTATCTTTGTCAGCTGGCTCTCGCAGCAATCAGTCTTTTGTAGCTTGCCAATACTTTTGCGCATTCGTCGTGGATTGCGAGATGCAACCCACGTCTTGTCAAATAGTCCAATTAACACAATAGCGCAGTGGCTAATCAACTGTAAACCTCTATCCCCAAGTAATCGTAACACCGATGCACTATTTTTCGGTTCTTATCTCAAAGCTCCCCTAGACAAGAAGAATGGGTGCTTCAAGGCTTCCGAGGGGGTAATTCTCTTGTCAGGATTAAGCGCAAGACAGCGTTCCAGGAGGTCAATGAAATGATTGAGATCTCTCGACTCCGTATCGGTCATACCGCCGGAGACAGCCAGCAAGCGCGTACGCAGGTCACGGGTAGGCTTGACGATGGTAAGAGTGCGGGCAGTTGTCTGTATTATTCAAGTCAGTTTCGATCATGTAATAAGATAATTTGACCCAAGCAGTGTGTAGAGGTAGTGGGCGGAGAGAAAGTGATGATCAAATACAACAAGATGAGAGCGACCCAAGACAAATGAGGGCGTAGTGCCAACTCATGAGTAAAGAAGACGCTCTCTCGTATGACTTTTCCCAAACAGAAGAAACGAGCAAAGGCAAAAGAACGGCACATACCTTTCCTAGCGTCTTATCTTGCTCGACGCTGACAAAGTTTCCCAACTCATCAAAATGTTGGTGTGATAGTTCGCCACGTTTGAACAGCTTCGGGCTGAACTTGCCTCGAATCTCCATGATGGCCTTCAGCATCTGATTATTGCTGTCGCCCGCGAACAAGATCTTTCCGGTATACAGCTCGTACAAGGTACACCCGATGGACCACATATCAATGGCATAATCGTATGGCATCCCTAGAATGATCTCCGGTGCGCGATAGAATCGGCTGACTAGGTAGGGCGTGATCTCGGTGTGTGCAGTCGCAGCATCAGATCGATCAATGGCTGTACCCAAATCACAAAGTTTGAGCACGTTGCGGGTCTCGTTGACCTGCACAGAAGGTTAGTTGGCAATGGCGGATGGCGGATATTCAGAGGCTTACTAGGATATTGTCTGGTTTGAGATCGGCATGTACGATACTGCACTTGCGAAGGTGAGCCAGCGCAACAAATATTTGATGGGCATAGGCACGCGTCGCACTCAGATTTATACCAATGTTGTTGCCGAACTTCTTCAGCACCTCGCGCAGATTCAGACTGAGGTTCTCGAAAGCGAGACAGAGATGGCTTTTGTGTTCGAAGTGACGGTCAAACTTTACGATATGCTTGCGGTTCTCAGGATCAGCATCGTTGATCTTCTGTAAGATTGCGATTTCGGTAAAGCCTCCCTTCCTCAGCGCGTCGTTGTTTCGCATCATTTTGATAGCGACAAGCTTCTTGTTGGTGATGTCGACAGCTCGCACGACGCCCGAGAACATGCCCTTGCCCAGTGTAGATTGGACCTGATACCGGCCATTCATGATCTCGCCAATACGAATCTTGTAATAACCGTCTTTGTCGTCGCCTTCCAGGATGCCTCCTCCGTTCGGCAGTGCTAGGGCAGCAGGATCTTTACGGTCATCCGCAGTGGCGTCAAACTTGGCTGTCTTCGGTGCTACAAATTTGTCTTCGTCGAAGTCCTCAGCAAACATGTCAAAATCGTCGTCGTCGTCGGCAGTTGGTTTCTTAGAGTTCTGCTCTTCGTGTACTGGTGGTATTTCGGCTTTCTCTTCCGGATGCAGAATCTCCCCGTGCGGACCGACATGGCCGTGTCGACGCTCATCCCTCAACTCGTCCTCCATCATGTCCGCTGTTGGGTCGTAGTCAGCCGCAGAGGGCCCGTCCTCGTCGTCGCCGTTCCTCTGGTTGCCATGAGTATTGATAAGCTCTCGGTCATTAGCAAGATCAAGCGGTGCGAGTGATAACCCGTTCGGTGAACGGGGAGACGAAACAGCTATGATGTCGTGTCAGTAAATAGAGCAGATTCTCATAATACCATCAAATGAGAACTCACCGGATTGGGGGGTGTTGGCTTCAGTAGCTACTGGCGTGCTTCCTCGCGTAGCGGTAGTCGGCGATAAGCCATTGGCTTTTTCGGAGGTCGAGGTCTGTAGGGCTTGCACCAGCATGGATGTAGGTGTAGCTCGCGTCGTCTTGGCAAGGATCTCTTGACGGCGACGACGACGGCGCTCTATTTCTGCTTCAATATCGACAGGGGTTTCCTCTTCCACGCCATTCTCGGGTTCAGGCGCTTTCGACGTGTTGTCCTTGGCGGCAGTATCGCCGTTAGATAACGCAGTACCTGTCTCCTTGACTGTAGAACTTTGTTTAGAAGTATCTGGGAAGTCACGAACATGGCGTGGGCTATTCTGGTGGTGACTTGACCTGACAAATTCGTTGCCGTTTCGATTAGCGTTTCGCCGACCTTGATCGATATCTCGTCGTGCATATTCGCCGCGATCTCGGTCCCGATCTTGGCCTCGGCCTGCTCCGCGTGTTGAACTATACGGGGATCGAGTTCGGTTTCTCGGTCGCTTATCGGAATAGCAGTTGCGATCTTGGCTTCGATCCATGGGCCGATCGCGGGCATAGTCCCGATCTTTGTCGTCGTAGGAGAGATTGGCGGTCGATGAGCGAGACGACGGGCGATCTTCGTCATCGTAGGGAAGACGCGCACCCCGGCGGTAGCTGTCGCGAGAGTCCTCGTAGTGAACCTGGAAGCGGCGGGGGTCGGGATCTAGGCGACCCCCGCGATGGGCGTCACGATCACGATAACGATCATCGTGCGGCCGCTTCAGGCCGCGGGGCGAGCGGCTTCGGCGCGACGCGTCCGAGCGTTGTTGACTGTAGCCGTTGGCATTCTCTGGGGATCTTGAGCGTGATATTCTAGCTCGAGTTCTGTCGATACGGTCAACACCATGTCCATCAAACTGACGCAGTGAAGTTGCCTTCAAGTTTCCCCCACGGCTCTCCACGATCTCTCCCTCGTCAGAACTGGATGGCGACGCCATCTTGCTTGCTCACTTTGTATTCAGATAATATCTTCAAAACGCACACGCGTGTCAACGGCTCCTGGTCTTCCGGTCTTGGGGGGTGGGAGATAGCGTGTTAGCTTGGGGTTCCTTCAAGTCGTCGGGTGCAGGATTCTGGGCCGAACCGGGAGCGTTCAACGATTCTTTCGCATTACGAACCACGATAGCTATAACTGCGATTGAGCTGCAACGGACCCTGGGGATGGGGTATGGGAGATGCTGTGCGAAGCAAGATATAGAAGACTTGTCTGGCCCATAGGATTTGATCGGGTTCGGGTTCGAAGCAGCCGGTTGCAAATCCGGCGCAGGACGAGGTGATCAAACTAAGCGACGGCGGCGTACGTAAGTGAGGTGGACGGTAGACGGTGGAAGGGTGGTTGATTCGTGCGGGATCCATGATGGGCTCCTCCATCGTCCATCCGGAAAGCGCCTTTTGGATACAGTGTTGGCTGTCGCTAGGAACTGTACGCTACATTATGCCGAGGGGGTGGGGACCCCCCGGACCTGCCCGAAGTCCAGGGTTAGGACATTAGTCACTAACTTTTAACTAACTAGCTTAGTGACTAAAAGTTAGTCACTAAAGTCAGTGAGGTGACTAACTAAAGTGGATTCCTTAGTGACTAAGGATTAATCACTAAATAACTTTAGTTATTAAATTAATAACTAAATTAGTTATTTTAATTTTTTCCCCTTAATATTTTTTTAATTTTTAAATAAATAATTTTTAAAAATTATTTTTAAAATTAAAAGTGGAGAAAATTAAATAAAAGTAAAGTAATACTAAACTTTTAATAATTATTTTAGTAACTAATTTAATCATTTAAATAACTAAAGGTTAGTTAAAATCAAGCTCTTACTAAGCTTAGTTAGTTAGTTAAATTCAAAAATCTACTGACTAACTTTATTTAGGGCACTGACTAAGGATTAGTGACTAATTTCCTAACCCTGCCGAAGTCCTCTCCAAACGGGCCCATGCTGCCCCATATCAAGACTCAACGGCGCACTTCTTACAGTGCACATATGCAGGAGCGGGACTGTACAGTATAAGGTACTTGCATATACCTAAGCTTTCTATGATTGGCATCCTGTATGGAGGTAGCTGCGGGTACTGGACCCTGGCTTGGTGCGCTAAGCCCTTGCCAGCAAAGTTTCTAGAGTGCCCCGCCATCACTCCCTCCTTCTACCTACTGTAGGCTGATAGGCTCCCTCCACTTAAACCCATACTCAAGATCTTGTCTGGCCAGCCCTACATCTCGCGACAGACTCTTTCCTTTGATTCGGGTCGCGCAGCATCCTTTCCTTTTACGTTCTACACGATATCCCAGTCGCTCACGATTCACTATGGGTGGCCAAAACCGAGCAGGTAAGCGGATCCAACCAGCGCTGATGCTTCCCTTCAAGAGCACATGCCTTGGGAAGAATGCGAAACTGATCATCATAAATCAGGCGGCAAGGCCAAGCCTCTGAAGGCCCCCAAGAAGGACAAGAAGGATGTCGACGATGATGATGCTGCCTTCCACGAGAAGCAGAAGGCCGGTAAGCCTCTCCGAACACCGATGTCCTCCGCTCTCCATACTTGTCGAGGCTGACGTGCGAACGACCACTACAGATGCCAAGGCGCGCGCCGAAATGGCCACCAAAGCAGCTGGCAAAGGTCCTCTGGCCACCGGTGGCATCAAGAAGAGCGGCAAGAAATAAACATTCCGAACTTGACGACTTCGACTAGACGACGAATACATGATACCACGACGCTACTTACGATAACCCCCGAGCGCAGGACGTGATACGGCTTACACCACCCATCGTCATCACCATCATCATCGAGGCGCTCAGGGTGGGAGCTATATGAATGTAGGGAGCGTTATGATGTTCATGAGATACCTGCCGTAGCATCCAATACAAACTATTGCGATTACGAATCACCGCATCTTTCTGCGCGATAGTCGCCGCCTAAACGAACTTTTGTTCATGTTCAGGGTCTGTGTTGTCACTGACCTTTTCGACCGCACTGCGATTTGAAGACAAATTACCCCTCCATCAGGCGATATTACGACGAAATGTAATGTGCAGAAAACATATATTTCGATAGGAGCGAATGGTGCTGAAAATGGGTTGGAGTCATACCTAGTTATTGAAACAATGGGGTCAGCAGTATTGGAGCCCAGTAGTTCCCCGAGACATGCAATGAGAAACTCTGTCTATACAAAATATGACCGCATGCATGTATAATGAAGAATACAGCTCAAAGACACGACAAAAGTGATCAAAGGTTGAAAATAATCGATTTGCCTTAACAGGTTCTATAGCAACATAGCGATATGGACGAGGAATTGATGATGAGAAAGAAGCAGCTGCTGCCATCTGGCGTATGAATTGCTCACATCGCCCAGCTTAACCTCAACAATTGACGAACATTCAACAACAACCCCAGCAACGCCTAGGTACTTTCATGACACTCCGCAATATCATGGGCCGAGGCATCATTGTATTTCACATGCCGTCGAGATTGATGTTCTGATTGCGTTGTTTTTCTTCATATAGTTCTTGAATGAACTATGCAACCTAGGTAGGCTTGGTCACTCATTACGTCCACTCATCACTCATATTCATCTCATACCATGGCCTCACCTCAAACCGACGGAGCGCGCCAGCGTCGCCGGCGCTCCTCCTCCGCCATATCAACCCTCAAAGAAACAGCCCTCGCCACCGAGCGCAAAGCCTCATCCGCCCTGCTTCTCCTCTGGGACGAGCTGCCCCACTGGCGGCGCGACAACGCCTTCATCATCTCGGGCTACCGGCCGGCGAGCAACAGCTACGTCTCCTCGTTTCTCAGCACGTTTTCCGTCCACAACGAGTCCGTGAACATCTGGACGCATGCCGTCGGCTCCTTGCTCCTCGTCCCGCTCGCCGTGGCGTATCTCTACGCCGTCATCGCCCCGCGGTATCCGAGCGCGGGCCCGGCCGACGAGCTCGTGTTCGCGTGTTTCTTCGCCGGCGCCGCCGTGTGTCTGGGCATGAGCGCCACGTACCACGCGCTGACGAACCATTCCGAGGGCGTGGCCAAGTGGGGGAATAAACTGGACTACTCGGGCATCGTGTGCTTGATCGTCGGCAGCTATGTGCCCGCGCTGTATTATGGGCTTTGGTGTGAGAAGGGGCTGATGAGCGTTTACATGAATGGCGTAAGTGATTTACCCAGATAAAGAGAAGCAGACAATTTCTGTTTCGCTCTTTCTTGTTCTTGTCATTGGAGCAGAGAGAGCAGCCCCTTTCCAGCCCTAGAAACGTTGAGCCGAGGACAAACACGGCCTGTTGCTGACTTTCGAATCTGCTTACCAGATTTTCGCTCTCGGCATCGCCTGCGGCATCGTCTCCTGGGTTGAGAGATTCCGCACACCAGCCTGGCGCCCGTTTCGAAGTCTGATCTTCGTTGGACTGGGAGCCTCTGGTGTAGTGCCGATATTGCACGGACTCAAGATGTACGGCTACCAGTCTCTGAACGAGCGCATGGGCTTAAACTGGGTCTTGCTCCAAGGCGCGCTCTATATTTTCGGAGCTTTCTTGTACGCTGTAAGTCTACAATTGCGATTCAAAACATCGAACAGTATGGAATTGGATTTGATGACGATGTTTGCTGACCTGTTGCAAAGGTGCGCTGGCCTGAGCGCACGTCACCCGGCACCTACGACATCTGGGGAAATTCGCATCAACTGTTTCATATCCTCATATTATTCGCTGCCGCCGCGCATTTGAAAGGCATGGCGATCGCTTTCGATTACCACCATAGCAGGCCAGGAGCACAGTGCCCTCCTATGAAGAATTGAGTCTTCCATGCACATGGAGATGCACAGTACGGCGAAATTAGCTGGTTCCATGAACAGAGATACAAGGTAGTTAGTAATTATAATTTGTGCTGGCGGCATCGCCACAGCCCTATTCAATATGTTGTTACAGCTGACGTGGCGTGGTGAATGATAGGGTTGCCGAATAAATCCGTGTCGGTGGTGCCTGTCCTGTCCGTATGTACATATTCGTTGGATTGCCACAATCATGGCTCTAGCGACCTGTGTGGTCATCCCACGTCAGTCCGCCTAACCTTCTTCATCGCTATGAACGTCCATATCATCTACGTCAGGCTCATCCGAACCAGAGATCTTATCGTCCGCATCCTCATCCCCCGCTTGTTGTTGTGTTGTCTGTGGCTCGGACCCAATATCCATGACTCTCACCAGACCTGATGCCGTAGTAGCCGCTGCCCACCAGCTAAATTCGATGTTCGGGTTCCAGGCCACCCCAGTGATCCGAGTCTGAGGCTCGTACAGTACAATTGGTCCAGGCCCCGACGTCATGGCCGCTTCCTCGTCTACTTCACGGTCCGGCTGGCTGGTACTCTTGGCTTGCGCTTTTGTCGGTCGAGATTTGGCCTTGGCCTTCCCCTTCCCCTTGCCTTTTGCCGCTTCGCGGTTCTGCCTTTGAGTCTCCGCCATCTTCACCCCTGTGGGATGAGAATTGGGCTCGGGCAGGAACCCGTTAAGAATTCGGCACGCGCCCCGAGGCTTCGCTTCATCCCCTCCATAGTTTGTGTACGAGGGTGGTAAATTGTGGAACTCATGTTGAAAGAACTTCAGCTTAGTAGTCTTCTCTCTATGACTTGACAGTTTCCGTAGCATGTTGAAAACCCATACACTACCGTCTGTTGAGCCAATGAGGATATAGGGATGACAGGTGCCGATAGAGATACATGTAGGTAGCCCTGTGACGGTAATGAGGTG
Organism: Astrocystis sublimbata; assembly: GCA_022453515.1. Lineage (NCBI taxonomy): Eukaryota > Fungi > Ascomycota > Sordariomycetes > Xylariales > Xylariaceae > Astrocystis > Astrocystis sublimbata. The sequence continues at coordinate 143,900 of JAJNNY010000075.1, read as the reverse complement.
ACGGCACAGAGGGAACCCTCGCACTGGCAAGAAGGTCAAATTCGGATTTCCGGCAAATGCCGATGGCCACATTGAGGCATAGCCTCGGAGATGGGGGCTCCAAGCCAGTAGATTAGGTTGAAGTGATACCATCATATTCGGATGATACGTCGTTTCTGCACTCGGGCGGGTGAGGTCAGTTAACGTGAGAACACCGCCGACGGGTACGGTCGAGACGATGAAGGGATCCGTAGGATAGCCGGAAACAATGTCCACAATGGCAGTGGAGTGGATCGGATGTCGCAAGAGAATTCGGGTAGGCGAGAGAGACCACAGCATCACAGATCCATCTGACAGACCGGTGGCCACCCGGTTCATGTTCACCCATGTGAAACAGGTGATTTCAATGGGGTGCTCTCTTGGTGGTTCAAGCAGGATCATGGGATGTTCGATTTGCTCTGCATCTCTATAAGTGATTGATCAATCGTTACGATCTCGAAATGACACTCACCAAATACTCCATTACCGTCATGCCTAGAGGCATTTGGGACAGATATAATCCTCAGTTTCCCATCGACGAACAGCACGGCTAATAGACGAGCGGCATCCTCAGCCGTGACGGCTACAGGGCACCACTGTAATCTCGAGATCCGACCCCATGAAAAACACAGAGCTTGGGCCAATGTCGGGGCGCTGAGTGAGGGTCTAAGAATGCCTCGGCGATCTTTTACTGCACTGAACTTCAAAATCTGCACTGCGCTCCGATGCTGTTCCTGCTCCTTGGGAGCATCCTTGAGGTCTCGATAGTAGGCCTGGTCAGAAAAGGGGTCAACTGCAATCGCCAAATACTGGTCCATCTGTCCTTTTGCGGGTGCCCACGCCATGGAGACCGGAATACCCCCCATGTCGAGAAGCCAACCTCCGGTGATAGTGGCTTCGGTTTCTATCTCACTGATGAGGTGCCCGGCATCGGAAAGAGACATAGTCTCTCCATGTTTGAGGCGGTACTCTGTTTGATGTGATGCATGGCCAATATACAAGAGCAGCTCGTCTGGCACGTGCGGGAGGCAGTAGCGAAGCGCCGTTGCTTTATCGATGACTGTAGATTTCTGTTGTTGGAATTGTTCTATAAAACGAGTGTTATAAAATTCGAGGAATTTGAGCCTCTGGCTGTCAGCAAAATCGGGGGGCATCCAGCCATTCCGAGCTATCGCAAGAAAAGACTCTGTGGTCAACTTGGGCGGTATAAGCTCGTGCCGGTACCAGAGCCTGAGGTAGCCATCGAGGATGGCCCTGCGGTCTGGCTTATCGCCGAACCACCAGTCGATCAATTCATAGAATCGTGTCCATCGCTTGATCGGCCCTTGGTAGGTCCTCGTCCATCTCTGGCCCGGGTCTGATGGATAGGGGGGCACTTCGGCAGAGGTCAGTTCCGAGGAGTCGGGCTGATCCTGCTTCGTGCGCCCCGTATGATGCGACTTTGCCTTTGCAGATTTCGCAGCCTTGACGGCTGAGTTGCGACTTGGTGCTTGGCCATTACTGGCGGGAGTTTCGACGTCATCATCATTGTCGTCGTCGTCTACCTCGATAGCTTCGTCTTGCAAATCGTCAACGTTGTCTTCATCACCACCCTGATTGTTCTCTACAACAACAAACTCGTCGCCGGACGACTCCGGTCTGGGCAAAGTAGCCTCGGCATCCGAATCGCCCAGGTCAAGGCCAGCATAGTCCGGTACCTGATATTGTTTCTTTTTGTTTGATTGGCGGAGCCTCATGGCGCAAGTGCATCATAAGCCCCTGCCTAGATGGGAATATACTGTAAGCAACTCACCCGCGCATGAGATTGGGGAGATAGGAAGGATATGGCTAGCTCCGCTTATGGGGGGCGTGTCGCGGGCCGCGTACCTATTGGGTTTGTGTCAAGCCTTCAAGCTGCCTGTCCGGTCCTCACGGCGCGGGGGCACTTTGTTCTGCATGCAGTAGGTATTAGGTAGTAGGCGAGGTAGGTACCAAGTAGGTCAAGCTTCTCTGCCAAGCATGTTGTTTGAGCTATGTTTTTCGCTAGTTCCTATGAGCTTTGCGCAGTATCGAGGCAATTGTAGAATGCTGGTTGTGTGTTTGTAGCGATAGTTGTGGAAGCTCTGTGTCACATCAAATTCTATTGTCTGAAGTAAACATGTCGTGTAGGTGGTTATTGTTGTTGTTCTCATGTACCTAGCCCGCCTAGGTGTGGTGTAGGTGCCTTCAGGTTGTAAGTGACGAAATGTGATGGCAGGGAAACACTTCCCCAATGAGGAATGAGGGGCTACCAGCCAAGTGACGGCGCACATGGGCACTGTAGGAAACGTCTTCTGCTGTAACCTGTATTCCCGCCTTCTCACAAGCCTAGAGACCGCCTCAAAGGCTTAAAGTGGCGGGGCCGCTTCCACTTTCTGTTCTTCAACCCGTCCATTGTATGCAGCTTCAAGCCGGATTCAACATAGCCTAGGATGTACCTACATATGGCATGCAACCTGTACGTAACTCCATGTCGAGATGTCCACTGCAGGTAGAGACATTGCGCACGTTGAGCTCAATGATCTAGTGGGGTCTGACGTTTAAGGTAGGTAGGTACTTGTGCAGGTATTGAAGTCATTGGACAGTCCCTGGAATCCCGCTGCCTGGACTGGAATCGCACTTCCTGGGAACTTACACCCGCCTGGATACCACTATACAATTTGGGCCTCATCCCCATCAATAGTCTCAAGACGGACTTTGTACGAAGCGGCCACCAGCTCCCACATGCTCATACCGGACCGTTTACGATGTACCACCTCGGCTAGTCTGGCATGTAGGACTAACAGCACATACCATACATATCACATCCATCCCGGCATTAGCACAGCAGCACCCGAGGCACCCCCTCCGCCTCTATCGACGGAGGTTGTACCTAATCAGACTCTGCGATAGGCATCGTGATACGAATCTAGGACTTTTGGCTTCGGTCCGCCCGAGACCACCGCCCGACCATCCCTCAACGACCCGTCTCCCCCGCTTACGTGTCGAGGGAAACATTGGTAAAGTACCGTGCATTGCGTGAGCCATTGCGGTGCCCTGCTGCTCTCTGTTTCGAATGTTTCGAATCGGGGGCGCCGCTATTACTGTCAGCATCGACGTTACATCGAGCCGTGCTGCCGCCCTCTCTGCCCAGTCGACAGTAGGTTAGGTAGTGGAATACCGCCCTCCTGCGCGCAAAAAGTACGGTAGTGTTGGCCCGCCCGCCTGAAGGGCGCCGCCACTGCTACCACTGCTGGCCATGCTCTCTCCACACCCCTCTATCTCCGTCCTGCGTGCCCTTTCTGTCGGCGGCAGTCGAGGCGGATGTGACATGGGTTTCTGGCTGCATATGGTGCTTCGCGCACGCCAGCCTGCTGACGGCAACCGCTGTCATGGCTCTGTGGCTGTTGCTCCGAGTCTACAATCTGTCTGCCTGACTTGAGCTGTTGCGCGCATTCTTCACTTTTACATTCCCTCCCTCCCTCTCTCTCTACTTACCATTACCATGTACATGTCACTGTTAGTATCGACAAAAATAAACCATCTCTGATGTCAACAGGATCCGCGCTATGGAAGAAGCTGCAGCCGTCGGCAACCTTGATGCCGTGGAGACCATACTGCCAAACATGCTGCTGAGCCACGACCACACCGTGCCTCTGCACGAGAGAGCCGCCCCAGGTGCCAGCACCATTCTCGACCGGTCCATACGCACCGCCGCTGCCCATGGCTGGTCGGACCTCACCCGGTTTTTTATTTCTCAAGGCGCTGTTATCGACGACGCTCTTGTATGTGCCGTGATCAACTCGGGATCTGTGGAGCAGTGTCAAATCCTCCACGAGCACGGCTGGGATGTGAACCGCAGCTACATCAGCGCTTCTGGTGACTGGCACTTCTGGACGCCTTTACGGTAAGCTTTCTCTTTTTCTCTCTCTCTTTTTTTGTCCTACTCTGGCTATTGCAGGTCCAATAGAGTTCCCCTAGCTCATTATTCTTCTCAGCGCTGCGCTCGGGGACCCGCCGCTCTGTCGTTGGCTGTTAGAGCATGGCGCAGATCCGAACTTATCCGAGTACGGTTTTACACCCATCATGGTGGCCGTCCGGTTGCACTCGCCGGAGGTGGTAAAGTTGCTGATAGAGGCTGGTGCTGACCCGAAGACGCCGATGTTGTTACACTCCACAGCCAGCGCGTCGAGTAAAGCGTTGAACGAGGCCTACCCCAACCGTGAGGATGCAGATCGGATAGAAGTGATGAAGATCTTGCTAGAGCACGGTGCTGACGTAAACGAGATGGAGCCGGACCCGAAGTCGCGGCCACGCGACGATGCGAGGCGAAGGCGGACGGTCGACACCGGCACACCACTCCACTATGCCGTGGCCGCTGGCAATCCTATCACCGTGAGCTTCCTCCTGGCACACGGAGCCAATACGAAGCTGCCTAGCTGGTCGGGACACACGCCCCTCCAGGCTGCCGAGTTTCTGGAAATGCGGTACATTACACAGATTTTGAGGATGTACGGATGAGGTAATGATGAAACGGATGATCGCGGATTTTGCCACGTCGTTATGACAGATTCCCTTGTATTACTATACTATAGTTGGCATTTCTCAGTCGGAGTTGCTGATGATTGATAACGACTGCCGGAACCTGGTACCCGGTATGCATATAATACCCATGATGCTGGATTTGGTTCCTTTGCAGAGCAGAAGACGATCATCAGTCATAGAGTCCCGAATGTTTGGCGCTGGTGGAGTTAAGGGTCTCTTTCGGCGTCCATGCCCGTTGAGCGCTAGATGCTAGAGAATTATCGAATTATATCTCCAACTTGCGAAGACAATCTATGAGAGCAACCTGCTTGCAGAGTTCTGGTGCACAGTGTATCGAATGGAGATGGAATCAGGGGTGCAAACATCGATACCTGCAAGGCGAGCAGGTTTAGTGTTTCTCCCGAACTGTGTCAATTGGATCGACGGAATCTTGAGGTAGGGTCTCCTGGTCCAGCTAGTAGAAGACAGCTTTGCCTCGCGACCTACATACACACAGTTGTTGTACAAGTTTGATCTCATCAAGGTACATACTTCATACGAGAAATTCATGAACATCGCCTTATTGAGCTCAATCGTGTCTAGCCGAGGGCTCTGTGTGATTGTAAGAGAGAGCTCTTGTCCATTTGCATGTTATCTGAACTGCGAGACTTGCGGGACATGATGTGACGTTGGTTTTCGATTAGGTGTTGTTTGTTCTAAGTTTAGCCAGTCTTCTCCGAACTCATAGCTACATGTAGGTAGATAAATCGGTCCCTATGTCCATATGACTGACATCATACCCCACGAGGATCTCGACAGACTATACATGACTAGCTGGCCTACCGAGCTTCATCGTAGGTATATCACTCGCGAGTCAGCCTCCGTGCCACTATAACTGAGCTGCTACTGTAGTTGGGTGTTGTCGAGAAAGGTGGTGAGCACCATACCTTCGAGACTACAACGCCGTGTGCCTTTCTCAGGCCCGCCAAATAGATGAGTGTAAAGCAGGAAATATTTGGCACAAAGGCGGGATTCAAACTGGATGCATAGGATAAACGAAACTAGGAGCAGATGGCGGACTAATACCCAGCGGAAAGTTATAGCAAATTGCATGGCAGCTTGGAATAAGACTCGGACTCTGACATGATATGTGCTTTACATAGCACGAGAGGTCATAACACACAATAGATGAGGTAGATAGTCCGAGTGAACAACGATAGACTTGCCTATACATCCTCCGCATATAGACAACCTCGGATGATATGTGCGAAATTACAAAGCCGTTAAACACTTCATTCGCTAGCTACATGAGCATGGACTATCGCAAGGGCAACATCTCGAGTATACGGACCTATTAAGAGCTTATCTGACAGCGATAGTGCCAACTATCACACCACAGCAGATGGTAGAGCAGAAGACATCTCTGGTGTGGTTGAAAGTTGAAGACCATGCTGAGGGCATTGTGAACTCCAACGCCCATGCCCCCCTAAGCGATCAGCCACCGAACACCCTTCACCGACTATTGCTGAGACATCGTGCTACGGGCAACATGCCGCTCGATCATTTTGAACCGGGAACAACCGTGCAAGCGAATTTCAGCCACTAGTGTAGCCAGCTCATCAGCTGTGACCAGCCACAAACTTTAGGTAGGCTGAGGTTGATACTGATGGTGTTGGGAGCAATAGAGCACCACGGTTATTCTACCAGTAGCTGATTTAATAATACAAGCAGAAATACAAGCAGAAATACAAGTCTATTAAACAGGCAAGATAGGCTTGACCAAAACTGTTCCCACTATCATCAGCACAAGATCAACAGCTTATGTAGCAGCGTGACTGATCTGATGCAATGTTACAGAGCTGCATCGCGGGGGCGGGCCGTCTAGATCCAAAAAGGGCAAAAATGATGCAAAGCTGGCCAATCAGAGCATGGGACCGAGCTGTCATTCGCTGTGTGCTGACGTGCTGGTGTAGATGCACTGCATCTTCCCATGTGAACCGAACGAATTACATCCATGTTCTTTTCTCTGTGCTGGGCTTTGTCAGTAAATACCTATCCCGACATTTCATCCCTGAACTCGCGGGCCGCCTCAGTTTCCGATCATTTTTATTCTTCTATTGGGCCCACGTCATCGACATATCGAGAGCTTGCACCAAGCCTACCCAGTGCTGCCTCACGTTCCCTCATCGAGGCCACACAAAGGCAGCTCCAGAACTCAATTTACCTTGTTGCTGATCTTATCAAGGTCGTAAAGAAGCCCGTAATCTACGCCGGCCATGGTGTTATCACTTCAGAAAACCGCCCTGAGCTTCTCAAAGCACTCGCAGACAAGGCGTCGATACCTGTGACCACTATCCTACATGTTTTGGGGGCCTTCGACGAGCTCGACGAAGAGTCCCTATACATGCTTGGCATGTACGGCTCCGTATTTGCGAACATGGCTATGTAGGAGGCTGATCTTATTATCGCCCTGGGTGCGCCGTTCGACGATCGTATAACCTTGAACATCGCCAAGTTTGCTCCTGCCGCCAAAGCAGCTGCTGCGGAGGGTCGTGGCGGTATTGTCCACTTCGGGATCATGCCCAAGAACATCAACAAGTTTGTTCAGGCAACGGAAGTCATCGAAGGTGACGTGACGAAGAACCTAACCAACATCCTCCCGCACGTCAATACAACATATGGCGGATCGCACGGAATGGTTTATAAAGATCAAGTCTTGGAAAGAGAAGTGGCCGATAAACGACCTGGAAAGATCAAGCCTCAGGTTCTCATCGAGACCCTCAGCAACCTGAGTGCGGACCGGAAAGCGGGAAACGATCCCGACGGGAGTAGGGCAGCACCAGATGTGGATAGCACAGCATTTCATATGGCGTTATTCCCGAACAATGTTGTCGTCGGGTCGCCTAGATACCGTGGGATACGGTCTGCCTTCGGCTATCGGTGCGAGGTTGCTCGACCCAATTCTCTCGTTATTGACATTAACGGCGATGCCTCCTTCAACATGACGCTTACTGAGCTTTCCACCGCCGCGCAGTTCGACATTGGAAAGTGTCCAAAATTCCGGGGTTTATCAAAACGAGTTTCTGTATATCTACAAACGAATCTGCCAAAGCCGCACATATGGCGGCAGTTTGCCAGCTTCAAGCGTAACAGCTACATGTATATTTTATTCCCGCGAGGAGATTCAACAAATGGCGGCAAACCAAGTCAGCACTATCGAATTCCTGCTTATTCGCCGTGACGACGCGCTGAGTAATACACACGGCATCAACCATATCCGATGATGCACTTGAACATGTCCCCCATATGCCTTGTCATCTAACATAAAACAAAGATAATAGGAGCGTGCCTACTCATGAACCCCAAATGAGGCGCACGATTCGCTATCATTCTCGTGAGCCCACATGTTGCAGATTCGTAGACACTTGATATCGGGCTTGCCTTCGGAGGCGTATTTGTCCAGGTCAAAACACGGCCCCCACACTCTCGCAACACGTTCACCAGAACACTCTTTGCCGTCATCCGTGCTTGCCGAAAACCCGTACCACCGCCATATGCCGTCGTTCGCAGTGCTTGTCCTGACGCTCTCTGTCGCATCGTCCACTATCGGTAGAAGCACTTGTGTTAGCTGATATCTGTACTCTCTTTCGAGTAATTAAGCAAGAAGGCTCTGGAGGGACGGATGGAAAGGACGTACGTGCGATCTGCCGCTTCTTATCTCCGAGCCAGTAGTGCTTAATCGTGTTCTTGCAGCCCGGGCTGTCGTACTCGAGGGCCTTCTGCTTCAGCCAGGCGGAGGCAACAGAACTTAGACTTAAAGCAGTCAGGATTATAGATAATAGATTTGGCAACTTCATGGTGATCTGTGGGTTGATGATCGCCTTTCTCAAGAGTTGATGTTTGAAATCCGCCCAAGCTTTAGACGATCCCTTTCTGCATTGTTAACAGGAGACGCGACGGGACATCTTTAATACTCTTTGCATGTCCAGTCCAACTTCTGCCTTATAAACTAACTAACTTATACGATACAAGCGAGATGACGCGAGCAATAGAGCTGCGCCCCCCTCTCCGCCTTCTCTGCGCCATTTCCGAGGAATAGTACCATAGGTAAGCGACGGCGGACGACAATGCGTTGGGGGCGCGTGCGTGAGAGTGAGAGGGCGACAACGAGTGTCGTGGCGACATGTGTCTGATGATTCCTCATCCGTGTCGTTGTGCCATTTCCAGTCAATCTGTTTCTGTCCGACCTTTGACACTATTGTGTCATGCAGCAAAGATTGCGGTTTTTCTTTTTCGATTGTGTCGCTGGGAGCCCGATTTCATAGTGTAGGAATTGAAGGAGTAGGACTTTTGTACGCCACTAGCACGGGAAGCGGCATGTCGTCGATTTATTTAGAACTGAGTCAGATATGCGCCAATCAAATAATCCGATGTTTGCATTGACATGAATGTTGTATTCCTCTTCCATTGTGCGCCTGCCTATGTAGGTTACATATATACTAGTGAGGCTGTAGCATCATGGCATTATCAATAGCCCCCTTCACGTTGGCTGTTGCCTGCTTACCTAATAGGAAACAAGAGCTCCCAATTTCTTTACCAAGGCTTGACAATTCAGATGCTAGAGACAATGGTATCGATATTGAAACCTCAAGAAAATCCGAACCGACGATGGGGCTGTTCATGTGAAATTGAGGGGCAGTGGTTGTGGAGTTGCTGCTGCTACATATGAAGTCACCCCTCGTCTGGGCGTTGACCTCGTGACGATCAAAGTCAAGCCCAGATAATTCGAAAGAATCTCTTCCTCTACCGTGGCACCCAACCTGTGGCGTGCTCGGCAACTAATGAAATTTTTTATTTTCCCAATTTGAAAATTTCGCGAAACAATCGCTTTGAAAGCAAAGGCAGACGGGCAGCTTTGTCGCACGAAGCGGGGTGCTCTCTCAGTCACCCGATTATCCATTAATTACAGATTACCACCCCGCGCCGAGGCTCATTGCTTCGCATCTGCATCGTGTTGGAGACCTTAATTGGTTGAACACCCCGGAACCTTCGTTCTTCACTCATTCATTGTGATTGTATGCACGCCTTGTACATATACATACATATAGCTTACATACATAGTACCTCCTAGTCCATTTCATCCATTCAGCAGCATGTCTGGACCTGTGCCCTCGGTCGCTGCGCTGCACGACATCTACACAGAACAGGCGCTGGGCGACCAGGGCGTGCGCTGGAACGGGCTGCTCGAGAAGTTCCAGTCGCGCTACGGCAGCCCGGCGCAATTCGTCGCTCGCTCGCCGGGCCGCGTGAACATCATAGGCGAGCACATCGACTACTCGCTGTACCCATGTCTGCCCATGGCCATCACCCCGGACGTCATCATCGCCGTGTCGACCGACGTGGCGCCCGCCGTGGACGGCACCTACCGGATCAGGATCGCCAACGTGGACGAGCAGAGCTATGCGACGCGCGAGTTCGACATCCCGCATGCCGAGGTCGAGATCGACGCGACGAGGCATGAGTGGACGAATTACTTCAAGTCCGGCCTCAGGGGCGCCCTGGAGCTGCTGAGGAAGAAGCACGGCGCGGATTTCAAGCCCAGCGGCATGCAGGTGCTGGTGGACGGCACCGTGCCCGCCGGAGGCGGCTTGAGCTCGAGCGCTGCCTTTGTGAGTGCGAGTGCGCTGGCTGTCATGGTTGCGAACGGAGAGTCGAATATCGACAAGAAGGACCTGACGGAAGTCGCTATTGTTAGCGAGCGCGCCGTGGGCGTCAATTCAGGAGGGTAAGGGAACCGCAACCCAATGCATATATCACCTAACTCTTATGTCGCTTTTCACTCACACGCAAGCCATAGCATGGACCAGTCGGCCTCCGTATTCAGTGAGCGCGGGTCCGCCTTGCTAGTCTCCTTCGCGCCGTCCCTATCCGCACGACCGGTGTTCTTCCCCAAGACGAACCCGGAGCTGTGCTTCATGATCGTGCAATCGTTCGTCACCTCGAACAAGCAGGTGACGGGACCCATCCACTACAACCTGCGCGTGGTGGAGTGCAGCATGGCGGCCGCGGTGCTGAATGCCAAGCTCTGCCCGGCCGGCGCCGAGCTACCCCGGGACGCCGGCCCGCTCGGCGTGTCCATCCACGGCTTCCACGACAACTACTTTCAGCGAGAGGGCGGCACGCAGAAGTCGATGACGGAACAGCTCGAGGAGCTCATCGCGCTGACCAAGACGACGCTGACGCAGGAGCAGGGCTACACCGTCGAGGAGGTGGCCGCGCACATCGGCGTCTCCGTCGACGACGTCAAGACGCGCTTCATGTCCAGCTTCCCCGTGCGTGGCGAGTACTTCAAGCTGCGCCAGCGTGCGCTGCACGTGTTCACTGAGGCGTTGCGGGTGATCAAGTTCCTGGCGTTGCTCGAGGACCCGGCGAACGCGCCCTCGTCCGACAATACGGTCGAGTACAACCAGCGGCTGGGAGACCTGATGAACGAGACGCAGGACTCGTGTCGCGAGATATACGAGTGCAGCGCGCCGGAGATCGACGATATATGCAGGATCGCGCGCGAGGCTGGGAGCTACGGGAGTCGGTTGACGGGCGCCGGCTGGGGTGGCTGCAGCGTTCACCTGGTGCCTGCGGACAAGGTAGACCAGATCAAGGCGGCGTTGGTGGAGAAATACTACTCTAAGCGACAGGTCGGTGAGAAGGATATGGAGGGTGCGATTGTGGTCAGTAGGCCTATGAATGGAAGTGCGGTTTACAAAGTCGACGGGGGGAAGATCTAAAGGTCCCGATCCAATGACAATGAGTTGAGATGGATGTATGGAAAGGTCATGATAGAGATTAGTGTACATGTCTAGTTCGAATGCACAGTTTGATCTTGTTTTCGTGGACAAGCACTTCTATCTATGCCTGTTTCTCCGAGACATGTGTCAAGCCTCCGCATCATCACTATTGCTTTTTGAATAGATAAGACTTGGTATTCAAAGAAAGCTATGTACGATGGTATGCATATATACTTTTTCTCCTCTGCTTCCCTTACAATTATGCAATCATTATATAATGGGGTTTCAAAAGGGGGGGGTATAGATATTGATAGCCCGGTTCAAACGCCAACCCGAGATGCTATGCTTAACAAACGAAAATTAAGTAATAAAAGTCATGATAGATGTTGCCCTCTCCGGAATGAAGGACATGGGAATGCCGAAAGCTCTTGGTTTCTTTCTTTTGCTTTATTTGGTCCAACCCAGAATGTTCAACAAACTGTTGCGTGGGTCGCCGTATTGCTCGACTTTGAGTTGGCGCTTCCGTGCGGCCTCGACATCGGGCGTGTTCTGCTGGGCAAAGATGCCGTCGAAGTCAGAGGATCGTCCGTGCAGTTGGTTCTTGACGTAGAAGCCGACGGCCCAGGCGGCGCCGAGCCAGGCGAGTGTTGGTAGCAGGACTCTGGAATGATGGGTTAGTTTTCACATTGTAATGTGAGGGGAATGTGGCTACGTACTTCTTCGAGACTAAAGCACTGTTGTGTGTCAATGCAGCTGCCGGGTGAGGAACCCCGGCGGCGATGTGCATGCGTGGCGATGGTTGCATTGTGTGATTTGGTGATGTGGTTTTTTGAGGTTGCAGATTGTTGCAGATGACTTGATGCAGTACTACTTTAAAAGCAGGAGATGTGTGACTTTATGATACCGAGAGGTATTATAGAAATAGATGACTTATAAAGTCTTTGAAGATTTTGATTTGTTTGGTGGATGTAATCGAATACGCTTTGTTGTCTTGATGCTGTTGTGTGTAGAACAGAAGCCATCACGACTGACAGGCGGCGCTATATCGCCCCTATTATACACCTCCAACTCCTACTGCTTATTGACTCGCCGTATCTATTTTTCTCTTCCTTGGCCATTGATTTCTGCATATGATTCCAGCAATTTCTCAGTGGTGCGAACAATTCGACTCGATCACGATACTCGCGACCGTGAATGAGGTGATGTTTGGCCGGCACCCCCCGACGGCGCCGAGGAAAGTCGCTGCGAACCGTAGGTCGCTCTAGTGGGCGGGTCCACTGGCGGCGTCACCCCCAGCTCATTTGACAGCGCTTGACAGCACTTGACAGGGCGGGTGATCCATCCTGCTGGGCCCAGCTGAAGTCCTGCCACGGAACTGACCTGACCGTGGCACCACTTTCGACGCTTTTTGACACTCTGGGCCATCAGCTCCTCTGGCCAGCTCCCGTTTTCTGCCTGTTCAGCCTCTGCGAATCCCAATTTAGACATTTCGTCGCGGGGTATAGCACTCCAGGCTTAATGTTTTGCCGTCAATGCCTTTTCCGTGCCCGAGTTGTTTTCGCAATTGGCACCACCTGTTCGTCCCATCTCGACGTCACTGAACCGCGTGTGGAAAACGCGAGGTAACGAAATGATGCTCTCAGGGATGCCAACGAGCCGGGCTACCGGAACCATATACGGGTCGTCCAGGAGATTCACACTTGGGTGAAGTTGAACAGCCTGCGCCTCAGACCATGATTGTTGGCTTGGTTACCAATCCGAGCTTTATCATTGGGCCTTGGCTGGGCTGCCATCCTCCATCGGACGACACCCATCGCATGTTGTTCGAATTGCCCGTCGGATTACAACGGAATTTCTTCATACCAGCCCAAATACCCTCGACTTTTGTTGGCTTCCGATGATTGTTCAATCACATGAAGCAAGTCTATGTGCTCGGATCGAAGGAGGTCGGTACGTTTGTATAGGTAAGCTGGTTTTCCCCAATCCCAGTTCTTCGGCCGAATACAGAAAGCCAAACGACTCGTCTCAGCGAAACGAAGCGACTCGGGTCTCATTAAGTGTCCTGCCATGGCACATGACCAAACAGCGGACTTTACAGAGCAGGCCATCACCTCGCTTGCCTGTCGATCGTCGAGTTTCCATCGCCTTGCTGCCGGCTATTGGTTTGCTTTCAACACTTGAAGCTCAAAACATGGAATTCTGTAGAATCCATGACAAACACATGCAATAGGTACATTGACCTTGGGCAGGTCATGCCGTGTCCCAGCATGACTTTTCAACATTGTCGCGCCCAGGAGAATGAGAGCTTTAAGGGAGGTAGTCAATGACAGCCAAAGAGCGTCGAAAATATCAACCTCTCTACATCAACCCGCGCAGCTCGAACACTTCATGGCCAGTGCCCAATAGTCGAATTTCGGGTTTCCACTCTTCAAGGACTCAGTCGGCCCGTGATACCTCCAGCTACCTCAATACATATGCATTTCGTCAACCCTCTCCCGTTTCTCGGCATGATTCTCTGTGCTTGCACATCCTTCCGCTTCCGATCTCAGAAAACCAAATCCAACCCAAGCTATGTGGCTCAATCAGGGGTTTTGTCCAGGCCAAAGCTGCCTGCCGGCCCACCCACCCACAAACCTTAGATTCCCTGGAAGGTTCAGATACACTTATACCACCATACTCTATAGACCCCTAAAGATGCCACCAACGGCCGGATTGGTTTGGCATAGCGAGCAATATCATTACTCAGCGAAAAGTAAATCTACTCAGCGTCGTTGGACACCGGAGTCTGATTCCCTCGACAGCCAAAAGCTTTCTTGGCCTCATTCTCAGTTTATTCCTTTCACAGCTGATGATTGAGAGGGAAACGATACGTTTATCCTTTTTCTCTTCGATTCCCTTATGTCTCTCTTATCTCCCGTCTTGCATACAATCTGACGTAGTCTCCCTTAGCTGCTGCCACGCTAGCGGCCTGCATACATGAACCTAAATACACCAGCTTTATATACCAAATTACCCTACAGGCTCCCAAGAACACAATCAAAGGCCGGACTGGTTGGCCTAGCGGTATAAGCGACGCAATATTGTTATCCAGCGAGAGGCATCCTTATCTGCAGCATGCCGGGGGTTCGATTCCTTCGACGGCCAAATTCTTTTTTTCTTTTATGATTCCTCCTTCATCGGATTTCGCTATAGACTTCGCATTTAGCGGCATGGCCGGCAATTACATGCGCAACCCAGCTCAAGATTATTTTACAGTAGAGCCAGACATAGGCATTGGTTGTGTTTATAATCACAGATCTTCCTTGCGTCTCCTCTTATGCTTGTGCTGGCCGAGTGCTTCGTTCTATCATACATCACGGGAAACTCAATCACAGCTCATCTTCAATTCAAGGAAGGAGTGTGCATGGCTATATTGAGACTACTATTCCGATACCTTGGCGAAATACGGAGTAAAAAACAGCAATGCGTGTTGGAATAAGACGCAGAAGCGCTCCACCCGACATCATGGTCAAGGTAGGAGAGTCCAGGAATGAACTCCGGCTCTATGAGGCTCATCCATCTGGTCTTTGTTACATCCATTCCTAAGATGTATCACGAACTTTCCATGTTGTGAGAGTCTCTCTTTAACACGTGTCAACACCAAGCGTCAGATGGATATTTGATACCACGATGCAATATCGAGAGAGGTCATGGGTCTCTGGATATCCGGAAATGACTTACACAGTACTTAGCTGGTCACTTATGCCGTTTGATATGTACCCCACGGATGTGCTAGCAGGCCACCCTTGTTGTAATTATCTAAATATGAATTCGGCTTGTCCCATTTGGATCGCCGCACCTTCAACTAGTCTACATCCAATCCCTGTAAGCGGAGATGACGTTTGAAATGAATGGCAACAGCCCAGCAATATGGTCAAGGCTTTTCTTTCATTTCGCGCATACCCCGAGATTCCCGCTATAAAGACCGCAATGTGATCTGGGAAACCCATGCATAATGACCCATTTACTTGATACGAACTCATCTCGAACTAAGAAGTATGTAGACAAGCGGCGGGTCGCCCCTTTTGAGGGTGCCCACATCACCATATAAAAGGTAGGTGACATGTCGTCGTGTGCCTTTTGTAAAGTTTCTAGAGGTTTAGCATCAAACTTCGGCCGTTTTTGCTCTCACGTAACAATGAGGGTTGGCGGTGCGATTCTGGCCGCGTTGGCTGTGCCAATCGTAGCGGCGTCGACTTCCGTGACAGGAACGTCGACGTTCTACGGAGGCAACCTCAGCGGTGGCACCTGTTCATTCACCAACTATAAGCTGCCAGCCGGGATTTACGGAACGGCATTTTCGGGCTCGTACTGGCACTCGGCTACGCACTGCGGTGCCTGCCTTGAGGTGACCGCGAACGGGAAGTCCATCATCGCCATGGTCAGTCACATTCCTAATCTCTTTACCCTGACACAAGGTACCGCAGTTTGAGTGCTGACAATACATGCCCGCCAGGTCGTCGACAAGTGCCCTGAGTGTGACGCAGGCCACCTCGATCTCTTTGAGGACGCCTTCGAGGTGCTTTCGCCCTCGTCCAGCGACCCCTTGGCCACCTCTTACCAGATTATCGACTGCCCGATCACGACCCCGCTGGTTCTGCACAACAAGTCCGGCACCTCGGCCTACTACTTCTCGATGCAGGTGGTGAACGCCAACGAGCCCATCGCCAAGCTCGAGGTCAGCACGGACGGCGGCTCGACGTGGAAATCGACGACGCGGCAGGACTACAATTTCTTCGAGCAATCGAGCGGGTTTGGGACGGATACTGTCACGGTTCGCGTAACGGGCGAGTCGGGAAGCAGTATCATCGTCAAAGATGTGGGTGTGATGTCGGATTCGCGGGTCACGGCTGCCTCGAATCTCTAAGCGAGCCCGTGCTCCACTCAGAGTCCGGCAACACGACCTTCGCGATGATGTACAAGCAAGTTGTACAACGTTGCGAGAAAAATTCACTGTCTATATTGTATCAGCCTTCGTGCTCCAGTACAAACACATACAAACAAACACCCACACGCACACATCGTGCACCCCCGTCTCATTTGTCAGAAATAGAAAATTCAAAAGCTGCAATAGCTGGAGGGACTGAATGCGCCCAAAAAATTCAACAATAATCAATAACACATACTCGAATATAAGATTTTCGATGTGAAACGGGTGTATTTTGTTTGCATTAAAATTCATTGACCTACGCTCTCTATCGTGAAACCCATTCTCCCATAACTCCTCCCGATGCGTTTCCAGCACTTGGTACGCGCATGTTGTCCTTGCAACATGTAATCATGCATTTTCATATCAGCATTACAGCGAACTGAACCAGGTGCATCAATAGGCGAAATGCTATAGAAAGCAACAGCCATAGAACCTGTCAAAGAAATTACGGAGGAGATTTGTGACACCTTTATGACACATTCTCCGCCCAACTCGAAACAAGATTTGCTTCGAATTGCTCTTCTTACGAGCGTCTCAAAAACCGGCGGACAGCAGTGCCATTCCAGGCAGGATAGGTCTAGATTACAAGTCAGTCTTTGGAATCACTGTAACAACTGAGCGGGAGGTATGGAGAGCTGAGTTGAAGAGAATGCTAGAAAATGGTAATTGATTGAGATATCACCTACGGTGTGCCAATAGCCGTCGTCATACGTTTTGCTACTGACCAAAACGGAGGTCGGAGCTGATGTTGTAAGAGATGCCGGTACGGTCACCGATTCAGTCAAGGTAGTTTGAGGTACACTTGAAGTTGTCAAAGAAGGCGAGGCAGTGGTCATCGAGGCTGTGCTGCTTGTGGAGGGAGTGGGCGTCGAAGTCGACACAGCAGTTGTTGAGGCTGTCGAAATAGCAGACGTAGACGCTTTCGAACTGATCGGTGTGGATGTTGTCGAGATAGTGGCTGTTGGTGTTGTCGAAGCGCTAGATGGCGAAGCCGTGGTGTGAGATGTGTGAGATGTGTGAGATGTGCGAGACGAGGAGTGAGACGAAGAGTGGGATGAAGAGTGGGTCGAAGCAGAAGTCGAAGAATGGGACGACGAATGCGATGACGAATGAGACGAGTGAGACGAAGCATGAGTCGATGAGCTTGAGGACGTATGGCTTGACGAGGTCGCAGTCGCTGTATGAGTTGGCGTCGGAGTCAAAGTGGTCGTCACAACCTCCGTAGTAGGCTGAATGTCGATGACTGATATCGTACGTGTTGTTGGCTTGCCGGACACAGTCACTGTTTCTGTGTTGGGCGGTAAAGTCTCAACAACGGTCGAGGGTGCCGACGTCACGGTGACCGTCTCGGTATCGTCTGCATCGCCTCCTTGCCCGCCGCTTCCATCAATGGGAATGACAGACCAGGTCGGGCGCGCAGGGCTGGCTTCGGCAACGGGAGATCTCCTCCAGAGCAAGGGCAAAGCCGATGATGGGCCACCCAAGGAAGCCACTCCAACGAGTATCGAGATGGGCAAATGTCTGAAATGCATCTTGATTCTGTGACGCTGAGATGGAGGCAAGATGGTCTTGATTTCCAGCTACGGGATGACGTAGATTGGCGGGATGCAGATGTTGAAGTTCAAAAGGCGATCTACAGTAATGCGAAGAAAAAGAAGAGAATCGGACCTACTTGTACGACTACATGATTATATTCGAAGACAGCCCAGCCCAATAATGGGAGGGTTGGTGGCTTGTGAATATGAATATGTTTGATCCCGAACTGAACGAAGGGAGTGAATATGGAGGGGCTGGCAGACAGGTGGGTCCTCTAAGCGAGACATTACGCGTTGATTGGCCAATCTCGCGTCCCAGCCACCTCAGTTGACTTTAATTGCTGCTACATTGAGACTAGTGCCAGATCCTCAGATGCGCAAGTCGTTCCTGCAGACAGGCTGCATTAGCGTTGTCTCCACCATGAAATACCAATTACACCTTGCTAACCGCAGCTCGAAATGCTTCATGAAGAAATTTCAGCTCATGGTTGGAATACTTACCTTTGGCTGGGGAATCTCGAAATAGACATACCTCTCTATCCATACCTAGGTATTGAATGTCTATAAGTTTCAGAGGCGAAGTGTTTATCCTTTCGTTCAGCCACTTCCGACAATGTGATGCTTCAGTACCTAGGTAGGTATACTGAGAGAGATCCCAACAATATTGAAGGATTGGATTCAATTTCTCCAGGTATTATCGCAAGTCTACCAACACTTTCAGAAATATGCCCTTGGGGAGGTCGAACTTTAAGTCTCTGTTATATTCTGATCACGGTCAGGGAATTTCTATATCCTTCTATCTGTGGAACACTCAAGCTGTCGAGCTGTGTGTATGTGGTATTCAGCTGTCAAGCTGTTGGTTGGCTCCAGAATACGACCTGTGTTGTGGCTTAGCGATCCAAATTGTGGCAACAATCGCTCTTCACATGTTGAGACTAGTCCAAATTCGAGGCAATGGCGTGCCAAGAAGCCCCGCGATATTAGGGTATGGCTGTGCATGTCCCCACCTTCGAACAAAGTGGGGTCATTGGAGTTCGCGAAGCTCTTTGAAAGGGCCATGACGCAGCAGATAGCGTCGCCCTACAGGGAATACGGGATGGTGGTGAGAGGCGAGGTCCTTCTAAGCCCTCAACATTGCGTGCTATAATAATTAGGCACACCTTTCCTGAAGCCACGGTCGGAATTCCTAGAAGCCTCTTTCCTTCATCAATATTATTTTGACTTCATTGTCATTCCTGCCACTCCTGCCACATAGACTAACTACACAGACGACACAGACGACTCAAACTACATCTACCGTACCCCATATCAATTGTAGATCGATCCAGCTACCAACCCCTCGGGCTTATCAATTATCATCAGCAACAAACGTCAAGTCCCTCGGCGACAAGGTAGCATTCCTGAAGCATCTAGATGTACAATCAATACCCTCCACAGGGCCAATATCAGGGCCAATACCCACCAGCCCAGGGTGGTGGGTACCCCCCAGCCCACGGCCAATATCCCCCACCTCAAGCTGGAGGATATCCGCCTCAGAATAGCAGTCCCTACGGCGGCTACGGCGGTGGTCCCGCAGAGCTCCCAGGAAGTGCGCCCTATCCTCCCCAGAACAGCAATCCATCGTATCCTCCTCGTCCAGGTGGCTATCAGTCGTACGGGCAGCCAGCGCCACCTCCCTCGGGCTACGGTGCTCCCCCGCCAGGTCCTCCGGGTCCTCCTCAGGGCCAGTACGGCGCTCCCCAAGGCCAGTACGGTGCTCCCCCGCCTCAGCAGTATGGCACACAATACGCACCCCCTCCCGGAGGAGGCGGTGGTCCGCCGACCCAACCTAGTCCTGGCTACGGTGCGCCACAGATAATACAATGGGATGCGAATCCAGATGCTCAAGCTTTGAGAGCGGCTATGAAGGGCATGGGTACAAACGAAAAGGCTCTCATTCAAACTCTGGCGAACAAAGACCCCTTACATATCGAGGCGATCAAAGCTGCTTACTCGCGGATGCACAACCGCAATCTTGAGAAAGACATCAAATCAGAGACGAGTCGGTACTTCGAACTCGGACTGGTCTCGATCGTGCAGGGCCCACTCCTCCACGACGTCACCCTCTTGCACACGGCAATGGATGGTCCTGGCACAAAAGAGACGGTTCTGAATGATGTTTTGCTTGGGCGGAGCAATGCTGATATAAACGCGATCAAGCACATGTACCAGCGTACCTACAATCGTCCACTCGAAAGTGTTGTCAAGGGAGATTTAAGCATGAAGACAGAACGGCACTTCATGATTGTGCTAGGGGCTTGCCGGGCCGAAGACAGTGCGCCCGTAAACCCACAAGCCGTCGATCAAGACGTGATGGATTTATATCGAGCAACCGAGGGTAAAATGGGCACGGACGAGATGCTTGTCTGTTCAATTCTGTCGACCCGGAACGACAACCAGATACGCGCCATAAACCAGGCCTACGAGCAAAAATTCAGACGGAAGTTTGAGAATGTCATCAAGAAGGTAAGTTGTATCTTCGCCGGAAATGCACCCTGGGTAGCTCTGATCGTGTGCTAACATGTGTGTCTGATGTAGGAGTTCAGCGGCCACATGAAGGACGCATTGTTGTTCCAATTGCTCAATGCAGTGGACAAATTTATGCACGCAGCGACACTGCTCGAGGATGCCATGGCTGGACTGGGAACAAAAGATCAACTGCTCGTTGCACGAGTTGTTCGCTACCATTGGGACCGTCAGGCATTAGCCAATATCAATGGCGCCTATCAACAGCGATACAGAACGAGTCTTGCCAGTCGTATCAGTGGCGAAACCAGTGGGGACTATGGAAGACTGATGGTCGCCTGTGTTGGCAAATGAGTGCTGCCAAGCTGATGTTATAATAGACGAGTATTGGTCACACTAGGTATCACGGGAAGCCCTAAGTTCCGGCTGCCTTAATAACAACTACGAGAAGCTGGCAGACTTGATACGCATTAGTATCAAAATGAGTACATACATACATATGAGGGACCAGATATAAATATCGTTTGCCCAAAGTTGTCAAGCTACATGTATGCGATACCATGATGGAGCTGCTACCTTACCTACTAGGTAACGTGTAGGGTACCTAGTCACACTGAGAAAAGCACTTTCGGCACCTTACAGCGCATAAGACGTGACCTAACATGCCTAGGCACTCCCTAGCCCCTAGTAGGTAGTACTCTCTCCAACAGAGCACGCAATAAGTCGTACACTATGTCCTACCACACCAAATCCGACAAGTTACGGGTGTTTCGTCGCACAGCATATAGTCACTTTCCGCTGTTCCACAAGCCGCCACCAAGACTGCGTTGTTACATTCGACACTGCATTCATTCTTTGTCCATGTAGGTTGGGGGTCTGTCGCCGAGATGCCTCTGAAAGAAAGCAGGCTACTCCGCAAATGCAGGTCGGCAGAAGCGGGCGTTAGCAAGACAAGCCTGATTGGGCAATGCCTGCTCTTTTGCTGGGTCGTGCAACCAGGGTCGTATACGATATCGGTCATGGCAAAGTGACTTTGCCTCTTCAGTGGGAATTTTCCTCTCCACTGCCCTTAGTCGCTTTCTGCTGTTATGATTTCACTAGTCGACGACCTATCTGCCTCCCTACCTACCTACCCGGGCCTCTCTGAGCAAAGTATAGCCTTAAACTAACGTGTGGAGGATGGCTCGTCATTGAAGCCGCTCGCAGATTCTTGGTTGTTCGTCAAATCATATATACCATATAAGTATCTTCTGAACATGCTCTTTTTGAATTTTGTCACCGTTATTGAGTTTTTGTTCCTTGACCAACTGTCCTCTCATTACATCCACTAAGCGTCCCTTGCCATGAATGTCACGCTTTGCAGCTCAATTGTCCAGGCTGCCGTAGCTGGTGGCTGTACTTTGCTGTATCTTGTTCGTATCATATCACCCAAAGGACCACAATGGGTTCGTCCCTTCGCTAAGGAAGAGCTACCATACAATGGCTGTACCAAGAGGTGGACGTCTTGGACAGCCTCGCTACTAGTGCTGTCTATACTTGGTATAATATCGTCATCCATAACCGTCTCCACGACCTCACTCGACCTCTTGAGGCTACTCGAAATAGTGCCTTGGGTTGCTAGCTTCTTCATTATCATAGTAGATCTTCCCAAAACAACACCAAAAACCCTGTTGGTCGTTTACTTTGCTACTGTCGTATGTGGCCTCGTCACAATTGCCACAAATGCCACAGATGCAGACCAGTCCTCCGAGCTCCTCTTGCTACAGGCCGCGACTCCTGTCATAGCATTGTTAGCTGTGTGCGTTGTTCTGGCAATGCCCATGCGCCATCCAGCTCTCGACAATGCTGGAATAGCGGGCAAAAAACATTGCCCTACGTCGGAGCTGAGAAGTCCCGAAGACAACCTGAGCTTATGGCAGTTCATGACTGTGTCTTGGCTATCGCCACTTATAAATCGTGGCTACGACAATCAACTTGAGGATGGAGATGTGTGGCTTCTTCCCTATGAGTTTCAGCACAAACAGTTGCATACGTTGTTTCGAGAACTCAAGGGGCCCGTCTGGCTACGGTTGGTACTGGCAAATGGGCTCGACCTTTTCATCATCTCAACCTTGGGGATCATAGAGGCCGCGGCCAACTTATCAGCGCCGCTCCTCCTGCAAAGCTTGCTGCTTTCGATAGAAAAGGGCCCTGAGTACCGGAGAGAATCGGTGTTCTGGGCTTTCGCAATGCTCATCCTAAGACTTGTCGCCACTCAATCTGGTGTGTTCTCGCTCTGGTTCGGTCGTCGGGCCTATGAGAGGTCCCGGGGAGAGATGATCACAATGGTCTACGCAAAGACACTGACGCGAAAATCTTATGGGCAACGGGTCAAGGATGAAGAAGATGAGCAAGAAAACAGCGACAATGACCCGTATGGTAATGGCCATCACAATGGGCATGAGAATGGACATGAGAATGGGCACGAACATGATACCAATGGTGATGGTGTTGTGATCGACGAAGAGACCCCTTTAATAAGCCGCCAATCTAAGATAAGTCGCTTTGAGCGTGTACTCAGGTTCCTGAAGCTGCGCAAGGCACCACCGCAGAAGAGGGCCAAGATACCCCAGCGCCAACCAGCAACCATGGGCAAGATTCTCAATTTGATGAAAACCGACGTTTACGATGTTGCGCAGCGTTTCTGGGACTTTGCAGGACTCATCACCACTCCTTTGCAATTGATCCTCTCATTTGTTTTCCTCTGGAAGCTGCTGGGCTGGTCTTGTCTGCTTGGTCTTGCATGGTTCCTTCTGCTCCAGCTTCTCAACGTAGCCTGCATACGACGCCTATACTTGAACGAAAAGCTGCGCCGGACGGCATCTGATGTGAGAATCAATGCTACATCGCAGTTCATCGAAGCCATTCGACCCTTGCGATGGTATGACTGGCAGTCGAGATGGCTCAACATCATATTGGAATCTCGAGCTACTGAGCTGCATCTGAGGGTCATCACAGGGCTATGGAATATTGCCATCAGCGCCACCAATCTGGGTGGAAGCACGCTCTTCCCTGTCTTTACATTCTTTGCATACACGTACATAGCCAAGCAGCCCCTGACGGTTGACACGGCGTTCCCTGCGTTGCAGCTGTTCACGATGCTGGAAACAAGCTTGAAGGAGGTTCCAAACTTGGTCACAGTACTTCTCAATGCATATGTTTCTCTGGATCGTATCGAGTCATTCATGGTTGAGCCGGACAAGGAGGAGAATGACTACAACGAGTCGACGCCAGACGTTGAGTTCAAAGACGCGACTTTCGAGTGGCCCACGAACCACCAAACAGTCTTGAGGGACCTGAACCTTCGCTTCACCACAGGACTTTCTATTGTGTGCGGAAAGGTGGGCTCTGGCAAGACTGCCCTGCTTCAAGCCGGTAAGTATAATCTTGACCTGGACTCCACACCAACTCTCTTTCGTCGTGTCCTGCCTATGACCCGATTAAGCATTTTATCAAGATGCAACTATCGTGTCCAGAGCTTGACATCTCTCTGGAAACATGCACTACTACTGTGACCTTTGACTGACTGTAACTATCCTAGTACTTGGTGACCTAGACAGAACTGCTGGTAGCTGCATCGTCCCTAATTACATGGTAGGCTATTGCGCGCAATCGCCGTGGCTTCAGAATATGAGTATACGGGACAACATCTTGTTCAATTTCCCATACGATCCCGCCAGGTATAAGCAGGTAGTGGACGCTTGCGCCCTGACACCTGATCTCGCCAGCTTCTCGCATGGAGACTTGTCAGATATTGGCGAGAACGGCATTGGGCTCTCCGGCGGGCAGAAAGCGCGAGTGGCCTTGGCCCGAGCCGTGTATAGCAATTCGCGCATTCTGCTTCTTGACGACCCCCTCGCTGCACTAGATCATGACACGGCGCAATCGATTGTACGCAAACTATTCCAGGGGCCCCTGATGGAAGGCCGGACGATGATCTTAGTCACACATCGGGTAGACCTTTGCGCCCACCTAGCCGACCAGATTGTCGAAATTGATAAAGGGCATGCCCGCGTTCTAGAAGAGGATGAGATTGCCCAAGAGATCGACCTACTAGCCAAGGAATTGGCCACACGTCAAGTCGCCCATGAAGAAATGCACACGGCAAATGAGGAAGAAGAACATGAGACAGCCATACCCGACAAATTCATTTCAGATGAATACCGGGCATCTGGCGGCATCGTCGCTAGAGTTTACTGGACCTACATCAAGGCCGGGAAGATCAGGTGGTGGATAGCGGTGATTGCCGTCTTTGCCGCATTCCGTTTCGCTCGCATATTCAACGCTTGGTTTCTGAAAGCCTGGGGCGAGGGATACCCATCCGTAGAAGCGTTCACCATCCTCACTACTTGGGATCCTGGCAATGATCTTTTTCACAAACTTCCCAGCCCTGCCGAAAATGTGACGCCTTGGCTTGTGTGGTACGCAGCATTAGGTCTTGCCATGACCTTGCTGTATACACTTACGCAATGCGGCCTGCTCCTGATTCTATACCTGGCCGCTAAAGATCTGTTCGGCAGAGTCCTGCATCAAGTCAGCAGTGCCACGTTCCGATTCTACGACACGACACCTGTTGGACGTCTGATGAACCGTTTGACCGCAGACATAGGGATGCTGGATGGAGGCATGATCGCGCCGCTGCAAGACGTCACGTTCTGGTCAATCAACTGGCTCACCAGCATGATCGTCATTGCGTCCCTTACACCAATTTTCTTCGTCTTCGCGCTTGCCATGACTTTGTGGTTCATGTACATCTTCAATGTCTTCATCCCCACGTCTCAGAGCCTCAGACGGCTTGAGATGGTCTCGCTTTCTCCTCTGTTGTCCAATTTTGGCATCCTGCTGGAGGGCCTGGGAACGATACGTGCTTTCAAAGCACAAGCGCATTTTCAGAATAAGAACATCATCATCACAGACGCATTCCAGAAAATGGACCACTTCTACTGGAGTCTGCAAGCATGGCTACAGTACCGATTCGATGCCATCTCAGCAATATCGACGTTTAGCCTGGTATTGCTGTCGCTATATCAGGGCCTATCACCCGGATTGACAGCCTTCGTGCTGGCTACAGCGTCTCAGTTTGTGGATGCGACACACGGGCTTTGCAGAGCGTACGGAAAGCTACAGATGGACTTTGTGTCCGTGGAGCGTGTCGTGGAGCTACTTGACCTAGAAGAGGAACCTGCCGGCCACATCAAGCCCCCCGCAAGTTGGCCTTCCTACAGTGATGCCATCACCTTTGATCAAGTGTAAGTGTTTTCTACTTACCCCTGGTTTGCCGTCTTTCACAGCTCGAGGGTCTTTTGCCTGTTGCAATCCAACCTCTCGTCCTGGAGATCTTCTGCGCTTCTCCTAGCTGTATGCACCCCATCCGAAACAGTGTCAACTAACACCAAGCGTCGCAGAACCCTCAAATACGCACCCCATCTAGACCCATCTCTAGAAGACGTATCCTTCACCATCCCTGGCGGCGCAACCTGCGCTGTGCTGGGGCGCACGGGCTCAGGCAAGTCAACGCTTGCCCTTTCACTCCTCGCGACGATGCATCCCGAGCGCGGCACCATCCGCGTCGGCGGGATCGATATTTCCGAAGTCGACGTCCACGCCTGGCGACAGCGCATTAGTTTCGTGGCACAAGACCCCGTGCTGTTCCCGGGGACGTTGCGCGACAACCTCGACCCTTTGCAGCTGCACAGCGACGCCGAGTGCGAGGCCGCGCTGCACCGTATACTGGGCCCCGGATGGGCCTTGGACGCGCACGTCGACGACGGCGGCAAGAACCTCAGCCAGGGACAGCGGCAGCTCGTGGGCATTGGCCGGGCCGTCCTCCGCCGCAGCCCCGTGATTATCCTCGATGAGGCGACGGCGTCAATCGATAAGGAGACTGCGCTTGCGATCCAGGATGTCCTGAGGGACGAGCTCGCGCAGAGCACGGTCATCACGATTGCGCATCGCCTGGAGGCTGTCAGGGATGCGGACTACTTCATTAGACTTGATGCGGGGCGTGTGGTTGAGGCTGGTCCGGCGGCTCAATCGTAACGTCTTCCATATTGGTAGCAGATGGGGTTATATATTGGGTTAAAAGGGATATGAATTTGTTCACGGGATATGGCAAGAGTGCATTTTGTACCAAACAGACCGGCATTCATCTAGGTATATCGATCGCCGGTGATGGATTGGGTGGTGTTTGGGGGTGTTTAAAGTGCGTTACACACCATTCGCGCCTTCTGGACCCGGTCGTCGTTTGATTTTGTCGGCATACATGGGCATAAAAAATTGGATCACGTCTAATAGGTAGTGAGGTATTCTTATCTTGCGGCGTTTTTGGCAACAGAAAACCCGTGTATCTCGGAAAGCTGCATGAGGTGCAGGCATCTACTCAGAGCTGGGGAGTTTGAGCAAAAAAATCCAGTTGGGTTATAGTAACGACATCAATTCCGCTTAACTTAAGGTAGACTACATCCATGATTGGATGCCTGACCTACATCCTTCAATGATGAATGCCGCATCTTTTACTCGTACACATCGTGCATCCTGACATCCTGATTCAGCTGCACATGTAGATACTATTGTTGGAAAGCCACCTGAGAGATTAATACCTGCCATCCCGCCTACCTCTGGACATGACAAAGCATCAGCAACACGCAGCAAACGAAAACTCTTTTATCCGGAACTAACTAATTAGGAGACAGGCGAGACAGGGTTGCATGCAGTTAGCGCCACGCGCATTAACTACCTACCATCCTGGGTAGATACTACGTGTAAAATATGTGTCAAGCCTGCTAATCTAATTTCATTAGGCTTTTCACTAGTGAGAAAAGTATTACTGTTTTGCAGCCAATCAACGCGTGAGGATTAGAATATATATGGGGGCTTTAATCCGCTTTAGACATACTTTTTCATCCTATAAATTACCTTGCCCCGGAGCTTTTTAAAATAAAGAAAAAACTAATAACAGAAAGTACACCTAAGCTAACGATCCATCCTACCTACCCCTACCTAGGATCATCACCTCCATCCACTCACTCTTTCCATCCTGTTGACGGACATCATCACGAGGAAGGTCACCTTTGCATCTGAACTGTTACATATATCCAAGCGTGCATCTAGCGCGGCATCTATGCCAGTGAAAGGCATTTGCCGAATTGGTCTCAAGAAGCCAAGTTTAAGCTTGTAGATTGTTACTTCCACATGCACTGCGGTTCAGCAGTCAGCGGCACAGCAGCTCCACCTACTTACACATCCTTTGCTGTATCTGCCATACATGCAGTTCAAGACATTGAATGGTTGATTGCAACTTCCAATTGCCCAAGGTATTCTAGGTCCGTTCCACTCGACGATAACTTGCAATACTGAGTGGGAGTGGAAAGCAGTACCTGTATATCGCGCTTGCTTGATTTGCACCGAGCGCGAGCTTTCATCAGTGACGGCCTGATTTGCTCTACTACTTCCTACATAACCTAGGGCATTGAGCACTGGTCCATACCAATACGCACACACTCTTATCTGGCCTGGGCGTTCTAGACAGACTCCTCTCTTTATCTAGTACTTGGTTTGGGCCTTCGCAAAACCAACGCCATGGAGACGGCAACCGAGGCGGAGGCAACGGCGAGTCCGGCACCGAACCTATCCCGGGCCTCGCCAGCAGTAGGACGAGATGCATCTCAAACTCCAGGACATGATGCGGTGTCGGAAAAATCAGGTCTCATAGTGCCTACCGTTGATGTCCATGTCAAGGGCACTATGGATGTGGATGGTAAATCAAATGAATTTCATAATGCCACTCCGGCGCCAGAGCAGGAACCATCGTCGACAGCACGGACATCTCCATCGGCATCACCATCGGTATCGTCGACACAACTGACGACAGCACAAACGCAAGTACCACAGGCATCGCAGGCATCACAGGCACCAGAGGTGCAAGTCCCGTCCACACAACCACCACCTCAAACAGCACAACCACCTTGGACTCAACCACAACCATATACCTCGCAACCTTCACATATGATGGCACAACCATCTGCTTCGCAACCCTCACACATGATGGCGCAACCATCTACTTCACAACCCTCACATACGATGGCACGACCATCTGCTTCGCAACCCTCACCTATGACGACACAGCCACTTCCATCGAGCAGTCGCGGGACCGCTGGTGTTCTTCAACCAGCTCGCATACGCCAGTGGGCTCCTCCAGGCACGAGTCTGCAACCAGGCTCCACCGTATCACCTCCTAACCCTGTCATGCCATCCAACGCAGACGTACAGCAACCCCGAGAGAAGAGTGAAGTTCCTAAGAGGTTTCAATCTCCTGAGTTCAACCACGAGGCAGAGAACCCAAGATTCAACAGAGACTTATCTCTCTTGGCGGATGTTGTTCATAATGCGTGTCCCGAAGCAGTCCGAAGAATCGTCAGGGATAAGTGGGAGAAATGTATCAAAGGGAGTGAATTCCACCACGCCTTCATTGTAAGTCTCCGCATTGATTCCTCGCCGTCGGGCTCACTCGTGGCTTATATCGACATGTCATAGATGAATGCAATCATCCACTATACGAGTGGGATTATCATGCGCCGCGCTGTACGAGACTTCGGCCAACACATGGTAACTGAGACCAAGCACGAGATCGCCTCTCATCTAAGTGCCCAAGACCTGGATGAGATCGCTCCTCAGCTTCTTGAGAAGTGCAGTGATCAGTTTCTCGATAAGGCTTTAGAACAGCGTATGAATACCATTGATGCTCGGTCATTGATCAATGCTCTCGCTCGAGCTGAGCGCTTAGGATATACAAATGGTGACGTGATAGAGGAAAGGCGAGAGAGGGTCGTCCCAACAGCTCAGATGCAGAGCCCCGGAGCTGTGAATATGAGCGCAATGATGGCTTCACAATCTCCCGTGGTAGCACCTCCTCCCGTGCAAGTCTCACAGCCACCACCACCACCGCAATCTCAGCCGCAAAATGCGACCCCTACACCTCTGCTCAAGTGTCGACTTTGCTGGAAAGAATTCAACCAGACAAAAACCTACGAATATGTGAGTTTCCGAATTGCCATGTTCCCTATCTTATACTGAACTGACTCGAAATAGCATGTTGGAAAACAGCTCTGCACGAAAACAGTTGCCGACAATCACGAGTATATTTGCGAGTGTCCCCACTGCGGTGCCGGATTCACAACCAGGGGCGGGCAAAATTACGTGAGTGAATTCATGGGTACGTTCATAGAGCTGTGCACACTGATAACGACTTACAGCATATCGCAAATGGAGTATGTGGTGATCACACAACTGCGCCAGCGACTCCCATACCACAGTCACAACTACCAACACCCGGGCCTCAAGTTCCCCTGCCTGTAAACCATGCTTATCATCCCCAGCCTCTGACACAGCAGCAACCATGGAATCTTAACTCTTCCCCAGCTTACTCGACACCAAAGCGGACTCCGGCCACGGAATATGATCCATACGCTCATCTTTCAACAATAGACAGGCTTAGGCTCGATGCAGAGTTGCGAGAAGCAGAATTGAGCTTTAAACCACGATTCCATGACGCCGAGGCGATGACCGACCCCTTGCAACGAAAAATCAAGCTCGACTCCTTGCAGAATGTCTTCAGCACGAAACAGAGCACGATCAGAAAGAAGTATGGGGTTCGCCTACGACTCAGACGCACCCGGCAAGAGATCGACGAGGAGAAGGCGCGCATGGGCTTGGGAGGGAAACACGCACTCAGCTCACCTAATCAAGCATTCGGCACGCCCGCTGCGAAACGCCAGAGAAGTGACGATGGATCGAATGGGACAGGCGCGGGACCTGCGTATATACCCCGTCCTATCCAGAGCTTTACGCCGGTTCCTCCGCCGAAAAACCTGGTCTCTGTTGCGCAGATGAATAATTCAGGCCTAGGTGGCTCGGCAGCGACGGCTGCCACGTCAGATCCGACTGCATTTACGCCCTCGAATCAAGCGCCTCCTGTCTCTGTTCCTACTCCTGCTGCTGTTCCTACTCCTGCTGCTACTCCTGCTGCCGCCGATGAGCCGCCGCCCAGTAGTCTCTCCTCGCTGCAGAAGAAGGGATACAGGGTCTCGTCGCATGTCGCTGGCCAGCCGAGCCGGCCGGGATCTTCTACTACTATGAGTCCTACGACCAGGAGAGGCTCGGCTTCTGAGCCTGTTGTCCTCGATGACACATCGAATGAAGACGATGACTCGGACGACGACGGGGATATCCCTGCTACGGTCCCAGCTAAGAAGTTCTCATTCTAGACAATCCATGCATGTTTTTGTTTTTTGAGTCTTTTTGCGATCACTTGAGTTCGTCACATTTGCGAGGCGTTTTTCTGGAGGTGGGGGAAAATTAAATTCTGACTGGGCCGATTAGATCAAGATGAAGGCCTCTCGTTTGGCAAGAGGTTGTGTATAATTTACTTTAGCTGGGTTGGTAGCTGCCCTACTTGGTAGTTGCTATATTATCGTAGCTATCTCGGCTATGCGCGCTGAGCTATTTCCATAGTTACTTGCTTGCTTTAGGTCTGCGAAATCAAATCATGGCTACCTACCTAGTTAGGTATTCATCAATATATCGTGTGTTCAATTCAGATACTGAAGATCTTGCGCGCCGTGCTGCCTCCTACGCATGATGCATGTGAAGTTGGAAGTTGCCTCCACGGAGAAGACATGCGACAGGCTCTTACATGCATGTGTATCAAGAATCAAATCTCATTTTGCATTTAGTTTGGGTAATCTACCTGACTTATCTACCGACGAAGGCGTAATAAATGACCTATTAATCGTATATGTCTGCCGTTCGTCCGTTAACATGCGACGATGATTAGTTCCTACACCTACTCCTACTCCTACACCCACACCTCAACGTTGGATATGTACCTACTACCTGTACCGGTATAGGTAGCATACATAGACTGCTCTGCTCAAGGCAAAAAAACAGATCTGCCAGAAAGATTGAAGCAAAGGAGACAGGCAGGCGGGAAGAGATTTGAGTCTATCAATCCATCCACATAGGGTGCAAGGAAGAAAGAGAGAGAATAAGAGGAACAAACAAAATCAAGCGAAACTGGGTATTTCGAGGCGTTGCTAGCTAAAAAAAAAAGCAAAATGACGAGGTATAATAAAGAAAACAAATCTTGAGCATATGTAGCAGAATGCTGTCTGCAAGAATACAACGATTTTCAAGGTAGGTAGACTATGCATCCCTCGCATTACTATGACGCGTGGGACGATTCCTCTCCTGTCCTCTCTCCCAGGCGCTCCCTCACTTTATCCTTCCTCCAACAACCAGACCCCATCCCGCATCTTCATCCTCATCCTCACCCTCATCATCTAATTAGTGCGTAATCCTCCTAACCCACAGCGTAGTAGGTTCGTACTCGGCATCCCGATCGAGTCTCTTATACGCTCTATGGAGCTTCAGCCCCAGCTCGTATGACTGCCTCTCGACGTCGGCGAGCTCGGTGCGCAGGTGCTCGACCTTCTTCTTCTCGCGTTCACGCTTGCGTACGACGGCCTCCGACGCCAGGATATTGTCCGTCGGCATCATCTCCGTCATCTGCCGGATCGCGGTATTGATGTTGATGCGGCGGTTGCCGAGCGCCTCGAGCTGCGCGTTGAGCTCCGTCACGCGGTCCTTGGCGGATACCTCCGGAGGCGCGGGTGGGAGCGACTTGTCATGGGAGACACCCGACGAGATGCTCGAGGCCGACTGGTTCCCGTCTAGATCGGGGACGACTCTAGTCGTGAATACACGAGGCTCGGAGGGGTGGGGTTTAGTGCCTGATGATGGCGTGTTGGCGGATGAGGTGTTGGCGGTGGTGTAGTAGGGAGAGTCGAGGTGGATCTTCACGGTCACGGCTTCGATGGGCGTCGTAGTCGGGGAGCTTTCGTAGCCGGAGACGGTAGGTCTGCCGCGGCTGAGGACGGATACCTCTGGAGTCGGCTTCGCGGTGGGTGTGGGTGTGCTAAGTTGAGGAGGCGTGGGGGCCGGTGATAGATCTTCGGAACTCGCACGGGGCGTGATGTGTTTTCGGTTGGCATTCTTCGCAACATTGATGCGAGACGCTGGTTGCGCGGATGCGCGGGAGGAGCCCCTGACGGGGATAGCTTGCGGTTGAGCCTTGCGGTGCACATGCTCGGATGGGCTGGGAGACTCGGGATTCTGTCCGGGTGCTGGCCTGGTTGGTTTCCGGCGTGTGGCTTGCTCGTTCGAGGGGATCCGTAGTCGTGGTTGCACAGCCGGCTGAGCCGTCGGTGGCTTCGCTCGAACGGGATCCTCGGATGGGGGAGGGGTCGGGTATCCTGACGGGCGAGACGGGGAATCCGTGGCCACGACAGGTGAGTGTGTCTGCTGTACTGATGACGATGGTGACGTAGCTGCTCCAGATCCATTAGACTCAATAGGAGATAACATCGGGCGTCCTTGGCTGGCCATCTTACCGGTCCTGGGAGGAATCCTAAGCGGCGTGACATTCTTGTTGTCCTTCACTGGTGGCACAATGGATGTTCGGCCGCTGGCTCCGTTCCATTCTGGCCGTTGCGCTGGTGCAGGCTGTGGATTGGTACTAGCTGGTCGCACTGGACGTAAGCGATCGCGGAGGGCGGCTGGATTTGGTGGCAACCCGATGGGACCTCTGCCACTAGACGGCGGGCGGGCGTCGCCTCGGTTCGTAAGGCCGTGGGCGTATTCCTGCGGTTTTACCGAGGCCGGGCGGCCCTTTGTACTCGTTGTGGGTTCGCCGGTGCTGGGGTCCCAGCGTACATCGTGATTGTAGGGCCGCGGTGGTGTTGACGTCAGTCGCTCTCGTGACTTGGCTTCACGGAGGGTATTCAGGGCCGCATCCGAGTTCTTCCTGCGCTCGCGACGCATCATGGGTATATTAGTCCGGGTCTCGGTCTTCGTCGCCATCGTCTTACGCTCTTGAGGGACTGGCGGTGGCTCTGGGGCTTCCTCGATAGGAGAGACGTCTCCAGGAAAGGGGCTGGGATAAGTACGCCGAGTTAGCCATATCACGTTGCGGTCTCTGCTTGCCTACTTCTTCTAGACGCCGAGCTACTCGCACGCGCAAAGCACGGCCCGTCGCAAAACACGATAATAGGTATGTCTATCCATGATTTTCAGGCGGGAATACAGGACATCCGAACATAATACGGAGCGCGCTTGCGGAACACCCTAAGGCAGGACGAGGGCGACAACGCAGATACAACATCATCAGATCCAAAACATGCGGAGTTGTTTCAGACAGCCCCGTACAGCTCCTTTTGTTTCGATGCGGAACATCATGTACGCAGACCGTCCGAGCAAAAAAAGAAAAAAGAAGTGGCTTACCCTCTCCTCGGTGAAGCTACGTCAGGCGAGCTTGGCGGCGATATCTCGAGCGGACCATGATAGGCCATGTCGTTCTTGAGCTGATGTGCTGCGAAGACAGACGCCTCAGGCGAGGGCTGTGAATAGATGGACGACACAGGGCGACCGTGAAACGAGTCGCGTTCGGACTTCCGGCCGGTCGGGAATGTCTGGACGGGAGGTGACAGGTAGCCTGATCCCTGCAGAGGAACACTGTTGATGCTGTTGGTCTCGGGTGGTCAGCTATGCGTAGCTATCTGGAGAGGTAGGTAACTTGACGCGGGAGCAAAAGAGGTACGTGTTAGTGGCTGATAAGCGTGTAAGCTCTATTCGCTGTCCAAGTGTTTCAAGACAGCCCGGAGCCGGAGCTACCTAGAGCCAGTGCAAACACAGAACCCGGGCAAATGCAAACAAACAAAGGCCTGACGAGAGAAGGGAAGGAAAGAGCGTCAGGCTCCAGAACCAAGCAAACTGGAAGCTAGCTTAGCTTAGGTAGGTACTTGGCTACCTGCCCAGGTGCGCATGGTGTTGGTGGTGCTGAAGTGCTGGAGCCTGCAGTGGTGCAGGGCAGAAATAAGTAAGTAGTACATAGTACAAAAAGGGATGCCCTCTAGCTGTTAGCAAGCCATCTAAATTATCGAATTGAGGCCGCGCCGTTGCCGCATCCACGATCTCAGCCCACTTAGTAAGTAGCCAGCACCCAGCAGCCCAGCTTCAGCCGAGCCCGCTCTGCCCGTTCTTGTATCGCCGGCGCGTGAGCCATGCAGAACTACTGCAAGTGGCCGATTCTGGGGTCCAGCCTCTTCTAAATTAAGGACCTTTTTTCGTCTGTTCCCTGCCGCGAAGTCCCCTCGCCCAAAGCTTGTCGTCCGAACCATCCATCATTTACCCACTTTCAAGATAGCTCTGCTGCAACGTTGGGCGTCTCGACTGAGTACCTAGGTAGTTCAATTGAGACCGCTCCACCTTATTTTGTCTTGTGCAGACGCCCCCAATCATTACTTGCTCATGTGAGCAGAGCCGTATGCTGAGAAAGGGGCATCTTCTTCATTTGGGGGCCACGGTAGGAATAGGCATGCATTGCAGGTGAGTTGATCCCACCGTTGGCTTCGCTCCGGCTCGGCTCGGCACGCCACTTCCTGCCAGCTTGCATATGGCACCACATAATAAATGATGGGGGGTGGAAACGAGAGGGAATGACACAGGATTGCTTGGAAAATGAACAATGACAACTTACTCTTCAGGTGGCAGGTCGATTTCTCTAGGCCTCGGCGGCCGCTTAGGCGGAGGGCCTCCCTTCACGGCATATCGGTACTGATTGTTCCCACCTGAGACGCCTCGCGCTGTCGCTGTTGCCGTGGATGACGTCGAGTGCGAGTTCTGCCAGGCCTCCAGCTTCTTCCTATCCAGAGGCGCCGTCGTCCCATCCTTATGCCGGAAACGGTCGAACATGTTGAGGCTGTTGATGAATGAGCCCGTCGGCAATTCAGGCTGGCTGGTTGGCCTACTGTGTATTATGTTGTTTCCTTGGCCCCCAGGTTGCGCTTCAGTTGCACGAGAAAAGGGGAGATGGTAGGCAAAAGGAGCATCTCTCTTTTATCGAAATTACTTGGTGGTGGGGTTGCTGCGACTTTTTTTAGACTGGGCGCGTCTACACGTCCAGCCGAGATGCGTTCAGACGGTTGCCACACCTCGTCGAGTGTCGCGCTGTATGTATTCGCGAGTGGTGTTCGATGCGATGGGATGCGATACAACTATGCGCGCAACAGTCGTCCCTATCATTCCCGTCGGTCCTTAGGCGATTGTGCGACCTACGGCGACCTATGGCGACCGCCCGAAACCTGCGGCGCGGTACAGCTCAATGAAATAGATCCTCGGTGAAAGTGCTTGGTATCTGGTACCAGTTTTGTACTCGGCCTCCTCTACCACGTAATTGGACAGCTGTTGCGTGTGTCGCGCGCGAACTCAGGGTGAACAAGTTCCCTGCTCGGTTTTGTTTCGATGATTGGCTCACAGTCGCGCTAAATGAGGGCGGCTTTCTTTCTTGCAGTTAGGTAGGCGTCGGCGGGAGGTAGGGAGTCGCAGATTGGGTCGCTGTAACCGTGTCGAGTGGCCACTTGCCGTCTTAAAAACATCTAGGCAATAAACTGAATACATCAACTGAGGCAACAGACCTCCCAAATTCACGAGCCAGAGCACGTCCCGTCTCCTGGTCCCTTGCTTTTCCCGTTGCCAACAACGTGGGTGGAGTCCTATACGCAGGTACATCTATAAGTGTTTGATGTACTGGACGTAGCCGAACATCAGACGGGTGTAATTAACCCTTCTCGACCCTTTTCCCCAGCGCCGGCACACGTCTTGGCTCGTGATAGGCAGGGAAGTGCTTTACATGGTGCCTGACATGGTACATTGCCTCCTTCCAAGAATGTGAATTTCCCGACTTTCTCCACTGCGTATCAAGTTGTAAGTACACTGCAGTGTACTATTCTCCTTTTCATCCGTGCAGAGGTTTCGAGCTGCATGTATTCGATATGGCTGATTATATGTATCATAGATAGGGCAAAACGAGATTGACGGGGAAACGCCACCTCTTTACAGAGTAATATCGATCTTACATCTAGCTCAAATGTTTCCTCTGTCTGCAACGTTGTCCGATGTTGTTAACTGACAGCTCACACTAGTCTGTGATCGGCCCATGGGTCTTGGGCTGGCGAGGGTTTGTTCTGGTAGACAAACACACTAGCATTAAACTTATCACTCTAGCCCGCGGTGGAAGCATTAAGTGTCCGGGTCCCAGCTACACACACCTACTTTGCTGCCTAGTAAACAACTCGACAATGTATATAACTATGTCAATTCTACCATTGAAACGTTAAAAGTTAAAACATCGTATTCTATACTATTAATCTATATTCTATTCTACTTTGATAATAATTCACTCGTTATGTGTTGAATTATCAAGCATTAACAAAGGTAGCTTGTGAGGTATGGGCGGGGACCCGGACATTTAGTCCTTCCACCGCATGTCTAGTTGCCAGGTTCACCGGGCGGTGATACACGTAGTGTTACGTAGCTTGCGTAATTGTACTTAGATGCGATTGTAGGGCTCAGGGGGCAGCAAGGTGTTTATGATAACTGCATCTACTACTGTACATACAGTAGGTAGCCAAAAGATGCAGAAACATTCATGGAAGGACCATCACTTTCTTCTCGAGTGACGGTACAGCATCAAGATGAATCGCAGTACTCGCCCACATCAAAAGCAACACATGGTCATACAATTTCGGCGAGGAAAACAAGGCTTCGAGTTCAACACCATGAAATCGAAACAGTGTTGGCGAAAGTAGCGAGGTGCAGTGGCAGTGGTATGCAGTCGTTCGATGCAAACAACCTTAAATTTCGTTGATTGTGCTCAGGCCTCTCAGCCCCCCTGCTCATCGGGGGCGCACCTGGGCACCCCCAGATTGGACCTTCGATTGCAGATAGGTCCCGATTTACACATAAGTGCATCTGGATCATGCAAGTATCCAGAAAACACGGCTCAATATCGGAATATGTAGAACTCCATTACCCACGAGAAAAAAAGCGGCAACTGCGGGGCCCTCGTTTCAACTTTTTGGCGAGTCGCGGCTTGCCAAAGCACTGAGCAGCAGCGGCAAAGCAGAATATTGCCCCTCCTGGTCCGAGCGTCTTTTTCCCGGTGAGGGCAGTCACAAACTTCCACGCGAATCCGAATCCGCAGGAACCAGCAAATCCGGACATTCAAGCTCGATCGCTCGGCCCTACGGACTTCGATCCCGACCGCTCCCCGCCGGACCTCGACCTCATTTGCTGCCCATTCCACGCTCCGACAAGCCAGAGCCAGAGCCAGGTCGCCAGGCAAGACAAGACAGAGGAGCACCCACGAGAAGGCTATCACCAACCAACCAATCACCAAACCGACGAAACGACCGGATCGATCGACACCATGGCGGCCGCCCAGCAGCCCCAGCTCGTCTTCGTCGACGGCAGCTTCGAGGAGTTGGCCCAGGAAATGGCCAACTTCCTCAGCGTCGGCGACGAGGTCAAGGGCCTCATCGAGAAGAGCCAGAAGGACGAGGTGCTTAAGAAGCTCATCGTCGCCTCTCAGGCCCTGCACTCCATCCCCGAGAGAGAGTTCGCCGGCGCATACAACCTGCTCGTCTACCTCATCCTCCAGAGCGACAATGCCTCCATGTTCCTCCCCCGCGTCTGCGACAACCTCACAAAGCCCATCACCTCATCGCCCCTCAACGGCCCCGCCCTGGCCCTCAGCACCCTCACCACCATCTTCAACATGCTGCAGCCCAACGACCAGCTCCGATACCACGTCTTCATGGCCATTACCAAGTTCCTCAAGCTCCACGGCATGTTCGAGAACCTGAAGCCTTACCTGAAGAGCCTCGAAACCTGGCTGGAGGAGTGGGACGTCGATGCCAAGAGCCAGCGACAGGCGTACGAGTCCATTGCCGAGACAGCCCGTGAATCCGGCGACTCATAGTAAGTGGCCCATCACCACCACCAGTGTGTCTGTCGCACATGTTCTGCTTTTGGTTTCTGACAGGATTGCCACGACAGCACATCTTATCAGTACATATTGAAGGCGCTGCGCACCGTCGATGAGGCTCAGGTTAAGGACGCTGACGCCCAAGCGATCGCACTGCGCGCCCTCAAGGCCGCCCTTCTTGCGCCCTCGCAATTCGACTTCGCAGACCTCCTCAACGTCCCCTGTGTACAAGCGCTTTCCGAGACCCACCCCGTCTACTGGGAGCTGTTGACAGTATTCGCCGAGAAGGACTTGGAGGACTACAATCAGTTCCGGGAAGAGCACGAGGGTTGGGTTGAGAAGGAGCATCTGGACCTTGACAAGATGCAGACAAAGATGCGGCTACTCACATTCGCCTCGCTGGCTGCCCGATCATCAACCCGCGAGATCCCTTACGACGACATTATATCGGCACTGCAGATCCCCGCCGAGGACGTCGAGTTATGGATAATCGACGTCATCCGTGCTCAACTCGTCGAGGGCAGGATGTCGCAGCAGAAGAAGGTGTTCCTCGTACATCGAACCACATACAGAGTCTTCGGCGAGAAGCAATGGCGCCAACTGGGCGACCTTGTCGACACATGGAGAGAGACACTGGTCAAGGTGACCGCTACACTCCGTAAGGAGCAGCAAGGCCTCGAGAACCAGAAGAAGCGCGATCTGGAGGAGGTTGAGCGGAAGCTAGCGAACAGCAGCGTCTCCGGACCTGGGGACCGGCGACGCGGAGGTGACAGGGGAGACCGCGGCGGTGACCGGAGCGAACGCGCCCCGCAACGAAAGGAGCGAACCGACGATGACGACTAGACGATTGATATCTTCCCTCTTTTCTCTTCGCCTTTTTCGGTTCTCGGCTCGGGCCGATTGCATAGGGAAGGTCATTCGGCGTATGGCATGGCGATGTGGAAAAAAGGCTTATGTTGTAATGAATTATGCGAGTTTGGAACGCGGCATCGCGGGGGTGATATGCCAAGATATACCATATTCCCTCTCCACTTCCCCGAAAACGAGAAGGCCGCATTCCATGTAGAAGGTCGCTTACCATCTCATCGCGACCGCTGTCGGACTTCCACCCACGAAGTATACCTAGAGGATGGGGCTGGGATTTAAAGTAGAAATAAAACACCAGAGTTTGAAGCAAAAAAGCGATGTGGAATTCTGTCCAAGTCTATGTACGGTGGAATCGTGAAACGCCATCTATGACATGAGTAACCTAACTATTACAATGTTACACGTGGGAATACTTTCTCTATCTCGAATCTTATGGGAAGTCTGTCTACCGTTGTTGTCTGCTCTCTGCTCGATTGCGCTCTACCACGGCAATTCTTGTTCCTTTCTCTGACAGCACCGTTCGATCCACATCCTCTACCACCACACGATCGTCTCGTCACTTGCACTCTTGCACTCTTGCTTGCTTGTTTATTTATTTATTTCTCGTTCTCGTTCTCGTTCTCTCTCAAAAGTTCTCCCCTAATCTCTTGACGAGCTCCTTCTGCGTGGCGGCGTACACGTCGTCGGGCTTCATGTTGGCCTTCAGGCGGACGACCTTGTCCTGCTTCTCGTAGTAGTCGACGACGGGCATGCTGGTCTCGATGAAGGTGCGGAAGCGCTTGCGGATGCTCTCGGCGTTGTCGTCTTCGCGGCCGCTCGTCTTGCCGCGCTCGAGCAGGCGGCGCTCCATCTCCTCCTCGGGACAGTCGTAGAAGAGCACGAACTGCGCCGGGCACACGGCCTCCTCGAACTTGACGGCCTGGTCGAACTTGCGCGGGAACCCGTCGATGAGGAACTTGTCCTTCTTTGACGTCGAGGTGGCGGAGGAGGACGAGGACATGGCGTCGCGCATGGCGTTCTCGAGCAGCGCGATCGTCACCTCCATGGGCACGATCAGCCCGTCCTTGATGTAGTCCT
This sequence comes from Astrocystis sublimbata, assembly GCA_022453515.1. Lineage (NCBI taxonomy): Eukaryota > Fungi > Ascomycota > Sordariomycetes > Xylariales > Xylariaceae > Astrocystis > Astrocystis sublimbata. Next base: position 103,706 of record JAJNNY010000075.1, on the reverse strand, counting down.
TGATCAGCTCGCCGTACTGCGACCCGGCGCGGTTCTGCTCGGCGCGCAGCAGGTCGCCGGCCGATAGGTGGGTGAAGCCGTAGGCGGCCACGAGGCGCTCGCACTGCGTGCCCTTGCCGGCGCCGGGGCCGCCGAGCACGAAGAGCACCGTCACGTCGTCGGCCGAGAAGACGGGCGACGTGCGGCTCTTGAGGTCGTCGATGGCTGGCATGTTTTTTTGGCTTGAGATCTCCTCACTAGGTATATTTATATGTGTGTCTCTCCTTTTTCTTTTTTCGCGGGGCAGGATATGAGGTATGCTGTAGGTATATGATCTGATGGGTGGTTCTAAGGTGTCTTCGGTGACGAGGAGGCGTCAAGTGTTCTTTGCTTTTGTCGGTTCCTCTTTGAGAGAGATTTGGTTACCTGCGTACCGACCGCCCCTTTCTTGGGGGAGGTGGTCGTCCTGTCGCACGTAGCGGGGTGGGACTAGTAGGTACGTGTACGTGTACACCGACTGACCTCCATATCGGATTGTTATCACAACGGACTCTCACCTAACCTACGCCGCTAAAGCTACCTACTGCAGACCCACCCATAGTGCCCCTCCTTCCTCAATGCAACGAAAGCGTTACCTAGCCCCCTAGGTACTGACTTTAGATAATACCAGTAAATAAGAGCACTTCAGCTGGACAGTATTCGAATCACTTAGTGTCTACCTATTGTTATTTATTAACAAACTATGCTGGATGTATCGAACATGCTATCGCAAAACATATTGAGGGTGTAGGCATTTCGCCCTCCCCGCTAACCCCTCCTCCTAGGTATCATCTAGGGCGGGGTCCTCTAAGTAAGGTCGTCCTCCTCTCTCCTTGACCAGGTCCTTGACTAGGTCCTTGAAGTAGGACTTGGTCCAAACCGCCTAAATACGTTGCATATCACCACGGCACCAAACACGACAATAATCCAGTTGGACTCCTCAGTTGTGGTTGGTGTCTGCCAGCACCAGAAACCACAGCAGAAAACACAGAGCAACAAGAATGAGCTGCAACTAAGAATACATGATGAAAGCATTGTTCCCAGTTCCGGACGGTTCAGACAATCCTCTGTGTTCTCCAAGTGAGGGAAACCAACGTGGGAGTTCAAACTTTGTGACGACCGTCCTCCCTCATTGAACAAGGTCCCCGAGACCTCGGTAGGCAAGAGCTATATGTCGCAAAATGAAGTAAAGGGAACCGAAATCCCGAAGCGATGAATCAGAGTGATAGTCAAAATGAAACTCTCGCTCTTCCAGGACCGCAGACCTTGCAGCAGCCCAAATGATCATCTGACCAGTACCTACCTAGAGGTAGAGTGTGCCACGGAAGCGGTACATGATTCAGTCTCGATAAAACAATGATACCCTGGACCAGCGACCAGCGTCTTGTCTGTTTCTCGAAGACAAGTACAGCATGCACTATATTTTGCAATCCAGACGGGCTGTCATCCTCGTGATTTCGACTATGTCGTTGTAGCCGAACAGCTAGGCTTCTTGTCTCCCTGCATGCGTATCGCCGACTTATACCCAGACATCTGAACCACATCCGTGGTTCTGTATCTGTATTGTTTGTTGATCGGTCTCGGCCATGTAACAGTGAGGTGTCTTGCATATCAGAACGATCCAGTAGCAGAACAATATGTCAATTAGTTCATGCAGTGTTACCAACGCGCCTTTGGAATCAGACAGGTCGAAAGGTAAGGCAGTTAGATGGTCGACCTTCCCCTTTCCCCGCAAACTCATGAGCTGTTGTATTGTTCTTGAGCTTTGTTATAACACAACTTTATCTAGGGACAAAGAAAGCCCCTCATACGTTATCAAAACAGGCCTCGTTAATAGGAGCAAGATTAGTTTCAAGGCTCTGTTGGCATTCCATATTTGCAAGTGTGCTCTTCAAATTGATCTGCTAAAAGCCTGTGTTTTACATAAGGCTACATACCTACACAGCCATGACCTCATCTCCCCATGAAGGCGAGGTGGCTTTCGACGCGCCCGGGGCAGGTAAGCCGTGCAAGACATGGTACAAGATATACGGCAATCCTGAATCCCACCCCGGCCCAGTCCTCGTGGCCCTCCACGGCGGTCCCGGAGCCGGTCACGAGTACCTGTCTCCTCTCATCGACATATACGAGAAATACAGCATTCCCGTCGTCTTCTACGACCAGATCGGCTGCGGCCGCTCCACGCACCTCCGAGAGAAAGCCGGCGACACAACCTTCTGGACCTTTGAGCTCTTCATGCAGGAGCTCGATAACCTCGTCGACAATCTGCAGCTGCGGACCAAGGGGTTTCATCTCATCGGACAGAGCTGGGGCGGCATGCTCGGCGGCTCCTACGCCTCTCTTCGGCCGATGGGGCTCCAGAAACTCGTCCTGGCGGGAGCGCCGGCGAGTATTCCTCTTCTGGCCCAGGGCGCTCGACAGCTGTTGGCGGCGTTGCCGGAACCAGCGCGGACGACGCTGGAGGAGTGCGATAAGAGAGGCGATCATGATAGCGAGGAGTTCGAGACTGCGGCCCAGGAGTTCTACAAGCGCCATGTCTGCCGACTTGAAACGTATCCTGATGATGTTGTGTGCGCTTTCAAGAATCTCAAGGATGATCCTTCCGTTTACCATACTATGTGAGTATGATCTCTTTCGCACGCCCCTTTAACGTACCTACCCATTTATGCCTCGGTAGCAACCCATCTTTCCTCAATTAGACATTGAGCTACGGTGGTTGAAGAGTTCGAGGTCGTATAACAATTTTCTGACACTACTCTAAAGGCAAGGACCCTCGGAATTCGTGATCGTAGGCTCATTCAAAGACTGGGAGGGGTGGAGAGAGGCTCACAAAATCGAGGCAGAGACGCTTCTCCTAAACGGAAGATACGATGAAGCGACGGACCAGTGCGTGCAACCGTGGTTCAAGCACATCCCCAAGGTGAAATGGGTAACGCTAGAAAACGCGAGTCATATGTCCCATTTTGAGGAACGGGAGCGGTTCATTCAGCTAGTGGGAGACTTCCTCTCGAATTGATTTGGTCAAAGTGAGCCAGCCACCTACAAGAGCACCATAGTGTAGACGCGAATGTATTCCAGAAGCTTATTTGCACCAACAATTGTCAATTTTCACACTTGTGTTTGTGGTCTGGACACCTTTGATTGATTGAAACTTATTATGCTGCCTGTCTATTTCTAATATGTCTAGATTCCACGTCTAATGTCTCGTCAAAATCAGATTCTTCGCTAGCCATAGGAGAAGAAGGGAGATCCAAGAAGAGCGACAGAGAAAACATCACCACGCATAGGACAGACAGGCCAAAGTATGGCAGCCCAATCCAAATGCCACCAAGTCGCATACCAAGCGAGAACAACGCCGCGAGTGCCGGCGAAACCCACAGGTCACTTGCAAATGCCGCGAGGCCTAGGATCGTGAATAGCCGCGTCCGTTGTGTAGTCGTGACATAGAGCGTCGCTATACTTTTAAGGAACCCTTCACCCGAAGCGCCGAATGCGAGGATGGTGAGCCCAAAGATAAACATGGGCAGCGATGTGGAGAGTCCCAGGATGAATGCTGCCACTGTCGAGACGAGGTATGAGGCCCGAGAGAATACTAAATCGCGTCGCTTGTCGTCGTGGATACGTAGGAAAGCTGGTGCGCCCGGCCGTAAAACTGCCGATGATACAAAGGGCAGGATGAAGAATGAAACGGCGATGAAGGCGGCGCCGTATGTCGATTGGATACTATAGCAGAACTCTTGTGAGCTCAAGAATAACGACAGGGCAATTCCGAAGAGAACTTACTAGCCTGTCTGCGCGATAGGAATATGGTAACGCTTTGAAGCGAACTGGCTAAGGAACTGCAAAGTAGATTGCACGAGTGATAGCTGCAGCATGGTAATGAGCAAGATGATGATCGTTGACGTGGAGCTGAATATCGTGACGGATTTCTTCAGCTCACGAAGAGTCTCGGCCAGATCTGCTTTGAAAGTTCTACCGCCACTTAATCCATTATCATCACTTTGTCTCTTGAGTTTCAAGGTCTCTGGAATCAGGAAGATGGCGAATGCTGGCAGCGTAGTTAGGAAAAAGGCCAAGGTGATCGGTGGCCAAGGGCCAGTCGAAGCCATCAAGATCGAGGCTAGAGCGGGCGAGATGAGGTTGCCCACCATGCTCGCGCCGTGGACTCGCATGAAGCTACCTGACCTAGAATGTCGAATGTCAGCAGTATTCCCTCGGACAGTCAGTAGCAATCAATGAGTTAGGTACCTCTCAGACTCTGGCACTATATCAACTACCATACTATTGATGGTCGCAAGCAGGACTGGGTTGCCACCGCCTAAAAGGTATGCGATTGGGGAGAGCCAGACCATACGCGGCGACAACGTTTGTGAGAACCATCCGACGACCATAATCCACAACAACGCCATACCCATGCCAATCAAACCTATTGCGAAAATAACGCGTCGCCCAATTCTAAGAGCAGTCAGCCCATGGACAGTCAACAGGCGACATATATTCAGACTTACTTGTCCGCCGCAATACCCCACGGCAGGGCAGTCAGCACGCTTACGCCAGCGTTAAGCGAAAATTGGATAGCGAAGAGGTAGGCGAGATCAGACTGAATGGCATCAATCTTGCACATCTCTTCATCGATAGGCTCATCGTTACCCCGGTTGTAATATCGGCGACACAATATATCCTCGAAGATCCTGGTCATAGATATGTTTTGGAAGCCGCCCGACGCCGAGGCGACAAACACGATGATGTACAAAATGACAATAATGACGCCTGGTCTCTGAAGTATTGGCACCGCATCTATTCGCGGCTCGATTGGCGAAACAATCTCTTGATGCCCTGTTCCGTGAGTGTGAGAGCCGGTTGCGCTTGAGCTTGACTTTGGAGCTGCAGGAAGTAAGGGTGTTCGCTCGACGCTCTCAGCGAAGTCATCGTCGCCGTACTGCTCGCCAGGTGGCGATTGCGCAGGCATCGTGAGAGGCACAGCTGATCCTCAAGACGACTCGACTGGCTGGTGAAGTAGTAGATCACATAAAGACACCTTTCGTCAGCTTTGGTGAGAGAGGCTGACAGGTCTGCGTGTACTCGTACAAGGACGTCACGTTATCGCGAGAACGTGGGGGTTTGGCAGTCTCATTGTCTGGGATCAAGGCATCTGGACCCACCCACCCAGACTTGGTAGGCTCTCTGCTTTTCTGGAGGGTTTTGCAAACAAGCACTTCACCTATGTTTCTGGAGTTGGAAATCAGACTGTAAAGTAAAGCGGTTTCTGCCTCAGTTGGACATTTCGTGATAAGCAAGTCTGGAGATTACGCTGCATAGCTTATAGGTACGTGCTGAGTTGCCGGCCACATTCATTCTACACAGATCTAGTCACAACCAAGACGACGAAGTCATTTGAAACATTACTTTTTTCATTACCATCCATATGAAAACATTGGGAGAAGCTACGGAAGACTACCTGCGACACCGCAATGCCGCATGATACACCAGCCGGGGTATATGGAATACTCACCGATGATTAAATCATACTTTTTAAGTCCAACCTGTGCGGAGTGGTATGCCAAGCCAGAGTTAACAACCGACGCACGCGTGCTGGTGGACGGTTTGCCAGAGAGCAAACGAGCAAACATATGAAGCCAACTGTAAAAGCCCTCGAACGCCATCATAAGCCCTCATAGTCTCAAGTGCGGTTCACATCATAACACTCAAGAGTGTCACAAGTTTTCCCCACTCTCGCCCACTAGAAGCCCTCGGTGCCCACAAGAGGAAAAGCCGATCATAAGATACAAATTTCAAGAGCCGTCTCATGGCATAATGCCACAACGCGTAATGAATCCCAGACATTTGCGCGTGTACGATGCCCTCAGCCCGCAAGACTCGCATAGGAGTTGCCCTCGGATCAAGCCCACAGGTGAATCACAGCTTCAGAATGAATGAAGCTTAGCCCTCAAAGCCCACAACCCTTTCAAGGGTCAATAGTTTTTGCAAAGCCGACAACCCACAAAGCCCACCAGTTTAAGAGCCCTCAGAACCTAGCATGTGCGGCTACGATCATCTTAGAAGGTGATCTATAAGAGTTATGGTCAGCCCATCGTAATCTTGAAGAGATGTGGTTTGTGGTCTTCTTACCTTCTTACCCTCGAAGGGTTTGCCTCCACGGCCACCGCCAAATCCGCCACGGCCACCTCCGCGACCACCACCACGACCTCCGCCGCCACGACCTCCGCCGAAGCCACCTCCGCCACGGCCACCGCCACGACCACCAAAGCCGCCACGACCGCCACCACGACCGCCACCGCGGCCACCACCGAAGCCACCGCCCTCACGAGGAGGTCGCTGGCCAGCGTAGTCTAGACGGACGGCGCGGGATCCGCGACCCTCGCCGATGTAACCACCGTTCTTGGCTTCGAGCGCAGACTTCGCGTCCTCAACCGAGTTGAAAGTAACGTAGCCAAAGCCCTTGAGGTTGCCAGAGTCACTAAAGCCTTGTTAGAATGCGAGTCGTCAAAGAGCAGAGTGGATGGACAATAAAACATACGGGTCTGTGGGGAGACGGATGCTCTTGACTTCGGCGACGTCGCCGAAGAAGGTGCCGACGGCATCCTCGTCAACTTCGAAGGGCAGATTGCCAACGAATAGGGTGTCGCTTTCGGGGCTGAGAGAGTCTCCGAACTGCTTGGCGCGATCGTTGGCACGGGCACCAGGGGCTTCGTCACCAGCGGGACGGGGTTTGGAAGGGTCAAGGTTCAGTGCGCGACCCTCGAGTTCAAAGCCTTGCATCTTCTCAAAGGCAGCCTTAGCGGCTTCGTGGCTTTCAAAGTCAACATATCCAAAGCCGCGGGATCGTTGCATGGCCTTGTCAGTGACAACGCGAGCACCCTTGAGGCCGTCGAACTCCTTGAAGGTTTCGTATAGGATGTCATCGGTGACGCCCCAGCCAAGGTTTCCGGCGAACAGGGTTGTGTATAGATTGGGGTCCTCTTCGGTCTTGGTCTTCTTGACGGGAGCAGAAACTTCTTCCTCAGCCTTGCGCTTCTTGGGGGCTTCGGCCTTGACCTCGGCCTCGTTGGAGTCATCCTCAGAGTCGTCGGAGTCATCAGAGTCGGCTTCGGAGTCATCGGAATCAGACGACTGCGTCATTGTTAGTAAGTCAGACATTTGCCGCTTGAGAGTGATGTTAGTCGACGCACCTCAGCCTCTACTTTGGCACCGCCGTTGGTCTTCTTAGTGTCGGCTTCTTCCTCAGAGTCAGAATCGGAGTCGGACGACTCCGCCTCAGATTCAGATTCGGATTCAGGCTCGGCTTTCTTAGCCTTGCCATTGGTAGTAGCCTTAGCGGCGGCCTTGCTCTTCTTGGGCTCAGGTTTCTTCTCCTCTTCGGAATCGGAAGAATCAGAGCTGGACTCAGCAGACTCGTCCTCAGAATCAGAGCTGGCATCCGAGTCCGATTCAGACTCAGACTCGACCTTCTTCTTCTTCTTAGAATCTTTGCCCTTTCCGCTGCTGGCCTTGGTGGCGATGTCCTTGGCTAGGGCCTTGGACTTGGCCTTGGAGCTATCAGTGGACTTGGTCACACCGGCCTTCTTCACGCTGGTGAGAGGGTCGGTGGCCTTTGCGGCCTTGCCATTTGCTGACTTAGTCTTGCCCATATTAATGACTTTACGAATAGTAGATCTGGGTGTTGGGACAAGATGAAGATGATTGGGGAGGGAAGTGGTGAGAGATGGGGTGTGAGGAAGGACGGGGGAGTTCAAGCGCAAGGGCAGGTACAAGGGAAAGCTTGCTTGTATTTATGCCGCGACGGGAAACGGTATTCTCGAGCTCGCCGAAAATTTGTTGGACCCTTCCTAAAAAATTCAATCTGCCGGGCAACAAGCGGGGCCTATCGCAGGCGGTGAAGGCCTAGTTCCTGTCCATGCGGGTAGGTACCTACCTAAGTCTCCTGCACATAGTGGGCAGGTGGGGTGGTATCAATGGTGGGGTTTGGAGGTTGGAGCTGCCTACTTGTACCTGAAGTGGGTACGTAAAGCTAACTGCACATGCGAGTCCTCGTTTTCCTGGGCTAACTAAAATTGGAAGCAACTCGACGATTCACTGGCTACATGTAACTCCGTAGGTAAGTACATACCTCAGGAGATATATATAGGTACCCTAGCGTGGGATGGGGGGATTTGGTGACAGTCACGGCAAGGTACGGTGGCCCATTGCTACATCTCTAAATCAGTGCCATATCCCCCATTATTTTAGTACGTCTACCCCAGGGTGTAGGAATATGTGGGTGAGGGTGTCTGTGTAGGTGCTTACCTACCCCACGCTACAGCTGACTGGTTACCTACGTAGGTGATTCCTAGCCCGCGTAGCACGCTCAGACCCACTATTTTAGACCACGCCACAGCCTACGCCACAGCCTACGCCGCAGCCCATGCCAAGCCCACCGCGCTAGGCAGTTACCTATACAAACCACATGCGACGTAAATATGTACCTATGTACCTACGCATACAGTATATATGCAAATAGAAAGCGCGCATGCGAAATAGAAAGTATGTATTCGAAATAGATAGCGCGCATACGAAATAGATAGCGCGCATACGAAATAGATAGCGCGTATGCGAAATAGGAGCTGCGTAGGCATACGTTAATCGCGTAAGTGTGAGAGGGTGTGTGCGAATTAAGAAATTACGGGGCATATGGCACAGATTTAGAGTTTAAGCAATGGGCCACCATAGCAAGGGTCTCGAAACTTGGTGACCCTCCCAAAGTGAGGACTATCTAATGACCATCCTAGACTACGAATCATTACAGGTTCTAGACGATCCTAGGTTTCTAAGACGGTCTTAGAATAAGGCGATCACAGAGCCGTAAGACTATTTCGAATCGGAGATGATCACGGATCGAGGCCGGATAATCACAGTAACAGACCCCTGGATCACGGTAACAGACCCTCAGATCACGGTAACAAGGCCGATAACCTACCTAGGGTACTTACGCCTACCTACCTACCTACGCCCACCTACCTACCAGCCCCTACAAGTAGGCCAGTCCAATAGATCCAGGTAGGCCAGTCCTAGGGGGTTAGGTAGGCTCCAATCCAGGGTTCCAGTCCAGTCCCGGCGGGTAGGCTCCAATCCAGTCCTGGGGGGCACACGTACGCGTGTGAGGTGTGTGGTATGAGGTGGGTGGTATGAGGTGGGAGGAAAGGAATGGAGTCACACGGCTACCTTAGGTAGAAAATAGCCAAGTTCGACGAGCCTTCTGTTTCTAGCTTCTATTTCTACGCTTCGTGCCCTCCGTATGTAGGGAGGCTGTAGCCTACCCTGTAGAGGACGGTCTCTAGGGGCTATGACGGCCCTAGGGCTATAGACGATCTCGAGGCTCTGTGACGGTCTTGGAGCTGTGAGGTGCCTAGCTTCGCCTGGTGACAGTTTTAGGCTTGAGATCAGTTGCGTACTAGACTATCTTGGGCTAAAAAGTGGTCCTAGAGGTATGACTGTCACAGAGACTGTCACGAAAATCAGAGATCGCTTTGGATTTTAGGGGACAGTCACAGCCCCTGTGACCCTTGCGGTGACTGTCACCAAATACCCCCACCCCACGGTAGGGTAGGAAGTCGTTAAAAGCTGTTCATGAGGCTAAGATTATGTTAGGGACCTAGGATCATGCCCGGTACCATGTCACAGAACCCCCCTCCCGCGGTAGTGTATGTAGCGAGAGCTGGCGCCCCGTCGGGCCTGTGCGTAGGATTTGCCTAAACTCGCCTCTTGAACTGCCTCGAACTGCGATGTGCCAAGACGCTGCACGTGATCGTAACAGCCAGCCAGTAGGAGTGCAGCCAATGCCCGAAGCTGTCTGTATCCATCGACAATTGACGCTGGGTTAGACAGCAGGTAGTAGTGGTAACCTTCATATCACGATACTACTGCTAGTTCTAGCGAAACTCCAAAGCGACCCCCCAATTCGCCTCTCTCCGAAACTACGGGCACTCGTCCGCGCTCTCTCATAACCGGCGAGCTCAAGTGTCTACGTATCCGCCATGCCGACTCCCGAATCCGCGGCCTTCCTGGCCAAGAAGCCGACCGTCCCTCCGACCTTCGACGGTGTCGACTACGACGACAACAAGCGCCTGAAGCAGGCTCAGGACGCTGTCGTTCGCGAGCAGTGGGTGCAGGTCATGATGGGACGGCTGGTACGCGAGGAGCTCGGCAAATGCTACGTCCGCGAAGGCGTGAACCACCTCGAGAACTGCGGTCACTTACGAGGTCAGTGGGCTCTTCTCCGGGCGCTCTCCGCCGGAGCGATCGAAGGCGCATGCGAGGCGCAACATTACCCGATGCGCTCGCTGTGCATCGGGCGCAGGCTCAGATTGCTTAAGCAGGGGACTGACATGATTTAACAGAGAGATACCTGCAAATGCTCAAGGACCACCGGGTACGGGGCTACCTATTCGAACAGCAGAACTACTCTGGGGGCAAGAAATAAGAGATCTGACCGTCGAAAGATACGGGCTGGAAACTTTTTCGCCAGTCCTATGATCGCAGATGTCCAGGACATGCAAGGAGAGCATGGGCAACATGCCTGTCGACTTTGCGGCGTGGTTATAAGCCATATAATTGTACATACCTGAGCAAAAGAAATGCAAACAGAAACGAAAAAAGTGTGCAATCTAAGCCATCAATCTGCAAGCCCTATGAGCACACCAAAGACCGAATGCATTCAAGCTTCTGGCTCTGGTATCAGTATTGGCTGTGCTGTCCCCTTACGGCTAAGATGCCTCCCTCTACATCCTGGATACCTTACTATTTCGGAGCCAGCCCGGTTTCCCATTCGCGGCACAGAAGTATAAATTCGTTTAATTTCAGCCATTCACTGCCTAGGAGAGCGGCTACCTACTTTACACCCCCCGTGAAAGGGTCTCGTAGAGCAACTTCCTAGGAAGTCGCACGGTTTAGCGGAAGGTTCGCAAGAGACGAGGAAAATTCCCGAACGACGGCGGTACTGCCTTGATAACAGAGATTGTGGAGCTCATCTTCGCTGCGAAAAGGAGTTGTCACAGAATCGTAGGCTCGACGTCGGGAGGTGATGATGCTGGATCTCCCTTAGACCGGAATCGTGGAATTACGGAATGCGTTGTTCAATAGTAGACAAGCGATGCAGAGATGACCAGGCGAACGCGATCGGATAACTGAGAAGTTCCAAGGAGTCGGTTCAATACGTACCTCACATAGATCAGTGTCTACGCATGAATCCGATCACGAATGAGAGGGTTATGAAAAGCAGGTTCTATTCAGGACAGGGCTTTAGGTAGGCTCAGGCTAAAAGCGGCAAATCTTAGAGATTCGGATCTGCGCCGGCGGGCGGGATGGGCTTGTTCGGGCGGTGGGAGGTGCGCTGGAGGGGTGCCTGGCTCGCCTGGGGCCGGCGTCGGCGAATCCACCATTCAAGCTCCGAGCGACCCCATCTAAAATTTCTGGAGCTTCGAGCCCGGCCCGCAGTCAACCACTTCCAATCCCAGCAGCAGCGGGACACTCGAATCGCCTTCTACGTCCGTTGCGCCAATAATATCTTGTACAATAGCCATACAATTCATATACTCGTCTACCCATATGTCTCTTGCTACGAGCGAGCTCTGCGACAATTAGCGCCGCCCAATTGAGACAGACTGCAACCATGATCTGCCGGCGCTGTCTTCAGCGCGCCTCTGCGCCGAGGACGCCTCGCCTCGCCTCGAGCAGAACCACCCCCATATCCTCCTCTTTTGCCTCCCCTTCCCCCACGAGCTGGAACCTGCCGATCCGCAGCAGCATTAGCAGACCGATATCGAGCACCGCGACGAGGGCGAACGCCGCTGCGGCAGCGGACCCTGCTGAGACGTCAACTCCGCCCTTAAGCATGCCCTTGGGCGACAGCGACGGTGATGGCGCCGCTTCTGCAGCCAAGGAGGGCCTGTCGTCGTGCCCCGAGGGCACCATCTTGGTCGGCCTCAACTACTTCAAACAACAGACGGATCCCGTTGCGCTCGCCGACGACGCCTATCCAGAGTGGTTGTGGAGGTGTCTCGACGTGCAGCATAATGCGGATGAGGGCGAGGCCGACGACGCCGGAGACGAGTTCTGTGAGTTCTCTTTCTCTTTCTCCCATTCCTATCTATCTTCATTTACAAACATGTGCGCGTGCATGGTCTTCATTTTCACGTAGCATGGCACACGACACTCCCAGAAAGTCGAAATGCGAAAGCTGACCAACGCCACCCCCAACACACAGCCAAGTCCAAGAAACAGCGCCGCATTGCCGCCAAGCGGCAGCGTGCCCTCGAGGCGAAATTAGTCGCCGAAGGTAACCTCGAGGCCCTGGCGCCCAAGATCCCGATACAGCACCAGTCCATCAACATGCCGGCCAACGAGTCGAACACCACCGAGGGCGCCGTCGCTGCCCACAACGCCCGCGAGGAGCTCCGCCGCGCCATGCGCCGCGAGCGCAAGGCCAAGATCAAGGAGTCTAACTACCTCAAGTCCATGTGATGAGCTGGTGTCCAGCAATTTGCAGCTACTCTTACCCTTCTGGTCTCGCGAAAGAAGCGGAGGGTTCTCGTGCATACCTCTTCCCGCGCTCGAGCCTAGAGGCGGCGCTGCTGTTCCGATCCTCTTAGATCTAAAATTCTAAAGCGGGGGTACCAATCTGTCACAAGGCGACGGGGATGACGCAAACAAGACAGTTGTACTTCGGCTTGAGCTTCTGCGTGTATGTATATATGTGTGGCAATGTACAGGATATTCAGATCGGAATCTAAAGGTAGACGATGGTGTACAGAAACCACGCCCAAACCCGCCAGCTCGTAGCAACATTTCGTTACAGAGCTGTGTAATATCAATTGTACCTCAACATGCCACATGTTCCTCGTCACTGCAGTCTCTACCAGGCAAAAAGAGCATGGCGCGAGCTGTTCACAGAATTATGTCCATACCATGCCATGAACGAAAGGAATTCCCTGTATCTCGTTGTAGCCCTTTGATCAGCTGTGGTCATCTTAGTCCAAGCTCCGAGATGAAAGCTCAAATAACGTAAATATGTCTGGGAACGGCGTGGTCAGGTAGGAGGACAATTGGCTTAAAATGCAGATCAAGGTATATTCCACTGAGATAATTTCAACAACATTCAAAACGTGAATAGACCGGGTATCAAACGAAACCTTTTCTCCCCGGCAAGTGCCTTTATCCCTTCCAACCTGTCCTGTCCTACTCCAGTGAAACTTTATATAAGAATAGTCAACCTCGCCGTGAGTATGCGTGTACCTGATCAAAATCAATCAACAGTCAAAATCAACCGCTGTAGGAGTTCATGCCCCAATTCTTCATGGACCAGTAATCCGCTGCTGCCATGTACCTATCGTCCCCCCAATGCATACGACTAGGTGTGGCTGGTATGCTGTAGTTATAAGTTGTGTGTGTTGGTGCTGGTCGATGGATGTTTCATGTAGCCCTCTTCCATGCGATCTCCATATCCAGAGATACTCACAGGTAGCCTCGTTGTGTCCCCAGACCAACTTGCTTCGGTCATGAGGTTCAGACTTTTCGTAGTCGCGATTCTCAGGGGAAAAGCCTTCTAGTGGGCTTTCTTTCCACTTCTTCTTGGCCCTAGCAAAGGCACTCTTACTCCTCTTCTGTCACGCCGAGAGCGGCCTTCTTCACACTGATTTCCTTCTTGATACTTTCTATGCTCGAACATAGACGTTTCCTGATGAATGGCGCATTCGTTGTGGCAAGCTTCTTCTCCGCTTCCTGCAACTGTTTCTGCAGCTCGTGAAGCTCGCTAAACTGCTGCTTGCGTTCGCGGTCATGGCCACCATCATCGTCGTCGTCGTCGTCGTCGTCGTCATCGTCATCTTCGTCAGAGATATCCTCATCTTCATCCTCCTCCTCGGAAACTTGTTCCTCTTGTAGAGGCATGGGCGTGTTGGGACCCATCGTCATGGGTGTAGGTGCTTCTAGTTGCGTCGCGGGGGTGGCGCCGCCGGTTGCTTCGTCATCGTCGTCTCCGAGGAATTCTCTCAGTAGGTCTGCCTCGTCCAACTCAACTTCCTCTTCCATCTCAATATCTTGTTGAGTCTGGTCGCCGAAGTAATCGTCGGCCTCAAGTTCGCCTTCGGCATCATCGTCATCGTCGTAGTCGGCCTCGCCGTCATCTTCCATGATGACTTCGGTCCGCACTTCGATGGCTGCTGCGTCATCCGCGAGCAGCTTGGTCACCTCGGCCTGGGTGCGCTCCCACTGTTTCTCCGATAATGCTTTTCTAAAACGTCGATTGGGTGCATCATGCATGGGAGGCGTGATGCCGTGGGGCCACTTGAGTTCGTTCTTCGCCACCATGGAAGGCAAGGGTACGGTCTTGGCTTCCTGCTCGCTGCCGACGACGGCAAAACATAACAGCATCTCAGTCACATCGGAGTTTTTCATCATGTTCTTGCGATCCCAGGTCTTCATGGCCTCGGTTATGGTCGGGAGCTGGACCAAGACGGCTGCGTAGTTGACGGCGTTGATAGTGACCATGGCCCGTCGTTCTCTGCTGTCGACGAACTGCACGCTGAAATCTGCGGAGCTGCTGCCTTTTGGCTGTTGTTGTCCGATAGTGCCTTTCTCTATTGCTTCCTTGAGATATTGGGCAGGCGCGCCGTCCATGACACGGAGTATGAAGTTGCTCTCCCGCTGAGGATCGAGCTCGCGATCGCTGGACTCGGAGTCGTAGGCATCGCCGGGCTTATGGTAGATGGCCTCGCCCTTGGACTTGATCCTGAGAACAGGGGTGCCGGGCGTAGTGACAGACAGCGGCTTGGACTTATGGGTGGTCTTGTTGGTGACTTTGATAAACTTGCTCGGGCGGGCATCGGCTCGGGCGAGGGACAGCGGCGTGTCCTCGTCGCTCTCGTAGGCGCGCTTCTTGGAGTCGGCGAGCTTTGCGGACGGCTTGGAGGTGCGGCCGGCCTTGGTCTTCATAACAACCGGTGAGGGGCCGGCTGTGGTGGGCGCTGGGGTGCCTGGCTGGCTGCTGAGCTTGATCTTCAAGCGCTTCTTCTCGCCCGAGGGCGTTTGAGCGCTGTCGATGCTGAATGATGACTTCCGCGAACCGGTATTGATCTTGAGGATTGGTTTCGGGTTGGGGTTCTCGGGCGCAGCAGGCGTGGCCGATGTCGTGGAAGGGGGTGGCATCGGCTGGTGATTTGTATGGACCTTGAGCGACGGCTTTGCGTGGTCGGACGCCATCGTGAGAAGCACTTTCTGGAGGATAGAACCGTGGGCGTCGAGGGTGGGAGCTTGGGTATGGTCGATGAAGAACGAGTATCGAGGTTTGGCGCAGTTGGAGGGAGCCGTGAGATGGATTGTGATGGGATTGGCAGGTAGAGAGAGGGTAGGGTCAAGCGAGGAGCGATATGTATGGTATCGGCAATAAGTTAAATCAATTAGAGTTGACAGGCTCGCACTGTCGGACTAGACATGTAGAAGACGGGAGCATCGAGGTTCATTACTTTTGTGTCGCGCCCTCCAGAAAGTATGTGCCTGGGTAGAATGACGGAGGTCTGTCTGGCCGGCACCTACGTCGATGTCTACGCGTACTGAAGTACCTCGCTGAATTCCATGGTCACCCTGCCGGGCGCATCCCTGCCGGCCAGCCGAGCCAGTCGGACCCAGTAAACATGTGCCTACGGTGGTGCGGGCTCTGGCGTGGAGTCTACACATAAGCTGATATTTCCCCCCCCATGTTCACCTGATAATACATGGGGCTTGAAACCCCACTTACAGCCACAAGAGTACATACACATAAGCCACCTTATATAACAATATACACATTCCAAGAACCCAAACACTAGATCTAACCCAAACACTAAATCTAACCCAAACCTTAGATCTAACCCAAACCCTAACTACTAACCCTAGATCTAACCCTAACCCTAATGGTAAGTGTGGCGTAGGTGTGGCGTTAAGTACCTACCCTGTTTCTAGGAGTGGGGTCTCTAACCCTTTCGGGGATGTATTATCAGGTGAGCATGGGGGGGGGGGGGGGGGGGGGGGGGGGAATATCAGCTTGTCTGATCACTCTCTGGCGTGGGGTACTTCAAGCTACCTAGGTAGGTACTCGGTTAGGTACTGTAGCTGATCGCATGCGACTCGCTTAGGTAACCAGTACCTAGTAGTTTCGATGTTTCGAATCACCACTGAGCTAGAAGAAATTTGACTCTGGATTATGCATGGACATATAACTGGTGGCAGCTGCTTATTGTAACCTATTGCCCAAAGGTACATGTATGTTCCTGATCGATTTGGGCTATTATATACATATATAAAGCGCAGCTGTAGAGGATAGTACATGTGTAAGTGTACCTACTACATATGTAGGTACGGGACTAGCTGAAGTACATGAGGTCGCGATCCTGAGTGGGGCAATTACTGAGAGGCATGCACGCTGTGGGGCCGTATACCTAGGTAGGTACATGGAGCTTGGGCAGAGCTTGGGGGGCTCGGTGGCCTTGGGTCGCGCCTTCACATAATGGCGGTATCGCTTCAAGGTCGTACTTAATTAAATTCACCACCAGCTGTGGTATTTATAAACCACCTACTTCCAGGAGAGATTAGATCATCTGGGAGCACCCGAGGTACGGTTGCACCTTTCTAGGACGCTACTAATCTCTGTCGCACTTTATCAAAGCACTTGGCCGTGACATATGAATGTGCTCGCCCATCATGCTACGGGCTCCCTCGTCTGGCTAGGTAGCTATCGAACTCTACTCTTTCAAAAACCCACGCCGTCTTGTATGTCTGCCGCGTCCACAACACCTCCAAATCTCATCCAGCCTTTTGTCCGTCAAAGAGCGATCAGCAATCAATCGCAGTGATGGCATCGTACAACGGTCACAAGTTGTACACCCCGTCTGAGATCCATCTCGCTCTCCTGCGCCCATCCATCCTCCAAATCCTGCGCGCCCAGGGCTACTACGCCTCCACCCCGAGCACCATCGACACCCTGACCGAGATCGCCGGCCAGTACCTATACACCATCTCCAAGCGCACAGCCGAACACGCGACTCTGAACAACTACCTTGGCCCGCCCGGCACCGCCGACGTTGTCGATGTGCGCCTTGCCCTCGAGGAATGCGGCGCTCTCTCCACGAGTGCGGGCCAGCCGCAACCACCACCAGCGAAACGGCGTCGACTCAGTCCCGCCGACGGAAGGGATAACGACGAGCCGCTGCGGGAGTCTAGCGACGAGCATGAGGACGACGACGAGGTGAACAGCGAGGACCGAGACGAGGACGAGAACACAGCCGGTGTCGATGAGTTCATCCACTGGGCCATGGGTCGCAAAAACCAGCGCATACGCAAGATCGCCGGCGTGGTCGTGCCCCCGGGAGCCATAGCCACCGGCGTCGAGGGAGAGGACGGCGCTGTGGAGGAGAGGCCGTCGGATTATCTGGATGGTGAGTTCCCGCTGCGTCCAACATTTGGCTACGTTCAGCCCCCATCCCACTATACCTGCGCAAGACTCGGTGTTTGGCTGGTTATGACTGATGTGTGTTCCTTCCCACAGCCTTGAAGAGAAAACACAACAAGACCGACCAAGAGTCCAAGTACGCCGGTACGATCCTGGGCCGCAGCATCGACCATGGCGAAGTGCTGATAGAGGGCGGATCTGACACAAGCTTGGCCGCGTGGGCGGCGCGGATGCGCGAGGCTTCGTTGCGACCACCCGACGACCGGCCTGCGGCAGACGACTACGACAGCGATTCTCGACCTCCGAGTTCGGGCTTGAGCTCGTTGGCAGATGAGGAGGTCGAGATGATGAACTTTGATTGAATATTTTGTCCACACAGATAAAAGGTCAAACTACCAACAAGTTAGAAACACCCCATGCCCATCAAAATGCGCATTACCTACAAGAAATGCGATACTCGCATTGCGCAGATGAAAGAGTACACGGATGGAAGATATGAAACATTCAAACGAGGAAAGCGACGCATCAACTCGTGGAGGCGTTTGTGCGATAAATGGAATGCATCTCCAATCGCTCACTCTGGCACAAGCCGAAATGGAAGTGCATGGAGACGAGGGACATGGGAGGGGGTGCGCAGCATAGGCCGGCGCTTTATTCCCCTCCAGTGTCTGTATTTAATGATATGATATCCCAGACGCGACAATGTTGTTCGCGCATCAGTTGAAGAATTAAAAGACTAATAAAATCATTTGAAAGCTTCCAACCCAAAATTGGGGCACAAGGATAACATGAACTCTTCGTATGATGTGTAATTGGATTTATTCACGTCTGCACCGATTTCTTACTTTTGAGTCTATCAATCGCGAGCCCGCACGTTGAGACATAAATGACAGACTACCGTTCACCAGCAAAGCTCACGCCAAACGTTTAAAGCGAGATCACATCCAAAATTATCATGTTCTAGGCACGTAGCAACATGGAATTAATAAACGAGGTAAATAAAAATGTCAAAATCGTGACTCATTAATTGCTGTATGTATGTCTTCCTCTGTGTTGCTACTTCGAAAGTTGGTTGCCCACTTGGATCCGAGTGATTTCATCCTGTACATCGACCAGCCTTTGACTGAAAATGAAAGCCCCCTATCCACGCACAACGAATGTGTCCTTTCCAAAATAATGACACTAGAAAACCTTGTCCGCCTAGGTACGCTTATGTCCAAAATCGCCTCAAATTGTAATAATAACACAGCACTCGGGTATCTCCGGGTTGGAATAGATGGCATGATATCGCATCATATCGAACACACAAACATATTGTAATGTAAATCGTAAGAGCAAAAGCCCAATCGAAGACAGGACCTGTACAGTGCAGCTAACTCACATCACTGCGCACTTCTTGTCTTTAGGATTAGCTGGCGGCGCATCAGGCGGCTTAGCCACGTCCGTCCAGCTTGTATTTGTTGCTGTTTCGTCAAACTTAGGTTTCTTCTTCTTTCGTCCAGTCCAGCCCCTCTGTCTTGCATCTTGGAGGTTCTTCAGAGCGCCGCGACGAGCCCGGCTTGGGCGGCGATTGACACTAGTACGCCGCAGGAAGAACTGCGACGAGGCAGTCGAAGGAACACCCACCGTTTCCGGGTTCAGCCTGGGCTCGACACCAGGCCTATTGCCAGTGATTACTTCCAGCCGTTCAGCTGCAGGTTGATTCAGGGGGTTTCCGGGAGTTGACCGTGGGTGACGAGCCACCGGAGCGTGAAGCACTGCTGCTGACGTGTTGGGCTGTGCTACATCAAGTGATCCAGCTAACCCAGTTGGTGTACTAATGATAAGCGGTTGCTCTGGGGGAGATGGAGGGCGTCGTTGAGGCATGAGGCTAAATCGACGGAAACCATTACCTCCATCCTCGCGAGCGTTAACAGGCCTCTGCGAGACTTGAGTGGTGCCTGAAGCTGAGCCCTGAGAACCTTCGCCGTGCCATCTATGCTGGACGTCCATTCGAGCGTTCGGCCCAGGCTGGGGCCCTAATGAGGCCGCTATTATCTCTTCTTGGTTCATATGCGTGGGCGGTGCAGAGCGAGGATAGCCGGCAAGCGTGGTAGTAGAAGCAAGCACTGGACCGGCAGGTGCTCTTGGCCATGTTGATGCATTTGGTAGTCGAAGAACAACAGGACTTCCGTCTATCCCCTCCTCAGTCGTGAGTATCCCGTGTGACAAAGGGTCACCCGCAGATGGCAAGGTGACACTCCCAACCGGCTCGATTGGTCGCATCGAATCCGAGCCAACACTTTCCCCAGTATGAACTGATGCAGACGAGGCCGGAGTATAATCCATGGCCTGTGACTGATCACCAGCAGAGAATTGTCCGTGCTCTGGGGTTGCTACCTGTGTCTCTGATGCCGGGTCTTCAGGGGACGGGGTTCCCACAGGAGTCGCGTCATAAATATCCTCAGTCATGGCATCTTCCTGCTGTGTTGCGCCATTGTCTGCAAATGCGCTCATTTGGGAGGCGGTTTGGCCCTCCATTCCTTGATCTGAGCTCTGCGCAGTCCCCTGTAACACAGTGGAAGGCTGAGGGATTTGCCGATTCCGATCCTTCAAAGATGAAGTACGGATACGTGGTAATTCGGGGCGATTCGTTACAGGTGCTGTAGCGAGTGACGGAACTTGGGGAATGGGGATATTTTTGGGCAATGGCGGCACTGGAGGAATATCAGAAGATGTAGAGGCATGCCGCGCCTCATGGCTAGTACCAGGTATAGACGTGTGACGTAGAAAGGACGGTAAATCTACGACTGGGTCGTCTTTCGAGTACGGCGGTGGCGGAGGCACCCAGTTATCAGCGTCACTTTCATGAGGGTGCTCCGCTCTCCCGTCCGCTCGCCTGTACTCAACGGGGCCAGCAACGGGCGGTGGTGGATTACGCTGCCGGTTTACAGCGGCAGCAGTCGCAGCTCTACGCAGAGTTGTACCCGAGCGTGGGCTTGCATGCGTATACGGAGCATCCAGTGCTTCTTGGGCTTCCTCTAGCGACACATCATCTAGAGCATCGGAGACGGGACGTTGAGGACCATCTCGAGCCGTCATCATGCGTCTCGGAATGAGAGGGTCTTCCATATCCTCCTCGGGGGCAGGGGTACGAAGCAGGGCGTCGGCCTGACGGGTGATGGTAGTCGAGGCTCGTGATACACCATTTCGGTTTCCTCTCCGCTGAGCCACAGTCCTCCTCCGGACGATAGCGACCTCAGTATCTATGTCGCGGTATTCCTCTTCGAGGACTTCAGGTTCCATTGTGCCCACATCAATGGTAATCTCCTCCTCTCGGCCATCTGTCAGGCCATAATCGAAGTCGAGAATAGTAATTCTGCCGCCGTCAACGAAGTCAATTCCTTCTTCTTCGGTAATTTGCCTATGGGGCACAATCCCTTTCGATGCAATGACCAGTCGTTCTTGAAGCAACCGCTCTCCAAAACCGGAAACCCATTTGACATTGGTGACGCCACCTGACTCGGCGATCATTCGCCCACTAACAAAATTGTTGCGGAACTTGTCGCAGAGAATTTGCCATTGCGGAACACGAGATCCATTGATCTCCCGTGCTCGTGAGGGCGAGCGAACAGAGGTCCCACTGCTCCGGCGATGGAGAGTCGGCCCGGTAGACGACTCCGTAGCCTGGTGAACATCTGACACAGCTTCCAAGTCCTCGGGCACGCCATACAACCAGATATCCTTGCCCTGAAACCCAGCGGACACTAGCTCTCCCTGGTAGTTGGCAGCCGGCAAGGTGCATGGCAGAAGCGGTCCCGGTGAAGTGGTCGTCGGAACGGGGCCTGTGAAATACGTGGTGCCATTGCGGAGATCGTCTATTCGCACGGCGCGGAACGTCTCAAAGCTCCTGTCATAAGTAAATGTCCATGTTGCCTCCATCGAACTCGACTCCTGTAGAAGCACAGCATGGCTGCAATCCCTACTCGTGTTGGGGAACAGAATTGAGGTTGTCCACAGCGCACTGATGTCGTCATTTGCCAATTGGCTTCCGGGGTCGTAGTATGGTGCTGTGAGGATCACGGTATTTGGGGTCGTGGAAGTTGTCGTGGTGCCCAAAAGTTGTGTGCCGTCTAAAGAAAAGGCCAGCGCGTCTACGCCATCGCACTTGACAGCTCTACGTTCGGTGGGCAGGGCTCCGGGGTTGAGAGACGAGACTTCTATACCGCCCTCATACGCTGCCGCTAGAACCTTCCCACAAGGCGACAGGGTCATTGCTCGAGGCGTGCTGTCGAAGATGAGAGATTGCTTCCTCCGTGGCGGCTTTTCATTCAGGTCGTAGAGGTCAAGCTGCATGTCGGTAGACAGCACAGCTAGGAAACTGCCATCGTCCACAATGCACGTCGAAACTGGACGGCGTAATATCTTGAGCTCACGCATGACGACCAGGCCAGCCTCTCTGAGGTCCAGAACATAGATTCGAGACGAGTTATAAGCGAGTAGATGGTGGCCGCGCGGGGAGGGGCTGAATTGCATGCCTTCGCCACCCGGTGCCGAGGTCGAGCTGATCGAGTTGGATATAAGTTTGACCGTGGTCCTGTTGGGTCGCAGATAGGCTTCGAAGAGGTTCCGCTTCACTTCACGGGCGAAGAGCCGGCGTAATTTAGGCAGATTGTCATCGTTGATCCACGTCGCAGGTATGGAAGGGTGGCTCATGGCATAGGAGTGACAGCTCGATAGGTGGTGGGCGTAGAGTTTGGCTTGCTGGGATATGCGCCTCCATCTTGAATTCAAAAGAACGAGAGAGGCGAAGGAGTTCGCGTCGGTCAGTTCCAGGATGCTGTACGCGTTGTGTCAATTTTGAGCAGTTGTGGAGGGTGGTAGAGGAGGCAGAGCGTGGGGATGAGGAAGGGCACAGGGGGAACGATGCGCAAGGAAGGCCGGCCTACTGCTGTATGATCTCATCTGGGAGATTGCCAAAGGCAGAGGTGCCGCCGGCTTGGGTCGAGGGTAACGGCAGTTTCGCGTGTACCCGATGCACCGGCGACGGCGATGGTGATGGCAATGGCGAGCATGGGGGAGACGAAGTCGAAAGCGCAGGAGACGCCATTATGACGCGCTCGCGGAGAGAGAGAGACGGCTATTACTAGTGAAGCGCAACGAGCAGAGTGATCATGTGGATCAGGATCCGGAAATGAACAGGATTTGGAAAAAAGGACCTCAAGCCATCGTTATGCTTATTGGCAGTACTTGAAGCCATCAACGAATGGTTGGCCAATCTCAAAAAATGCACATGGTCGTATAATCTACTCCATGTGTAGCGACACCGTGTCGTCTATCGCGTTGCTGGCGCTGTGGGTGAGCAGCAAAGGCTAAGTATGCCCTTCGTCGTCAGGGGAATAGCTGACGAGCGAGGCGAAGTGAAAGTGTGTAGTGTGTGAGGTGAGGTGGTATAGAAAACAACGCCGCCGCTCGCTGCCTTGGCACATCCATGGGATGTTGAGCAATCCAGACCTAACAGGCGACAGGTGCCGCGACAGATACGGTACATCCACTAGCCTGCCGCTATTGGGGCAGAATACCGGCTGCTGTAGGTACTTTAGGTACATACTGAGGTACTTTCCTCTCTGAGGTATCTGTGCAGGCTCGCGCGGGTCAGGAAGGATGCCTATACGGAGTATGTCTACCTAGTCCGTATCCTACGTTTGCCCTATCACCATGTCTCTATACTTCCTTTCTCGCATCCCCCAGCACGCGGGGGCCAGCCAAAACTCACCGATTGGCCGGTGCAGCAACTCCGCGCCGAAAGAGGTCGTGTCCAATCCGGGATGATGGACATTTGGAGGACAGATGGAAAGTTCAGGGTCATAGATGAACTGGCGAGACTGGCAAACTGCAGGTGGCATGACTGGGTATTTGGATCATCGATCTACCTACTTCGCACCGTAGGCCACAGTTCTACAGTATGTACATGACCCCTAATTCCGGTACCCAATTGAAGGCCACGCAGGAGTCCCCTCCCGTCAGCTGTGGCACAAGAGAGAATTGACAAAGAAGCAATGTGCCACAAATCGCCACCAATCATCTGCCATAGTCCAGCAAGAGTTATATTGAGTCTTGCTGTGGTTGCAGTCAAGGCTTGTAGACGTGTTCTTTCGGACCTAACTGTATATTTACCAGACATGATCCCACATTTTAACATCATTCTGGGGTGCCTGCTTGTTCGTGCACAGCTCGACAGCTTATTCCATGCCGAGCATGTTAAGCTGAGGTGTCCGAGGTCCAAGATATTGAGCTTATCGACCTTCTGAGTATGTGAAAGTGTAAAGTAAGGAAAGATCTACAATACTGTATGAGGTTTAGTACCAATCTCAACAACGGTACACCGGTACTAGCTTCGTTCTAATTTTAGATCCTTATAGCCGTCAGCCCTGCCAATACCCTTTTAGAATCAGACAGAATTACCGGTGCAACAGATAGTGGTACAACCTTCGCCACCATGAGCCGAGCACGAGACGGAAATGACTCGCAAAGGCAAACAACTAGCACAACTTACCATTTGCATTTGTTTTCAAATGATTGATTTGCATTGCCTTCTAGTGATGATACTCGCCACCGCGCTATGTTTGTTAGTTTGGTCGTCGCGCAGGCCTCGGTAGGTGGCCCGGTGGGTGATCGCTGTTATACGCTTACCTAGTATGGAAATTGAACCAACTGCCCAGGTGCACCTGCAGCGAGCCGGCACTGACACACAAGACCAAAGTATTATAGCTCCAGAATACCCCAGTCTATAAACACCTTCAATTACAGTTCAGACAAGATACACTCTCCAATCTTGGAATATCTCGAGAGGCTATTTGAACAGTCCATGACCGAGTGTCACATCATATCAAGCACCAGGCAATCAGTCAATTCTTAGGCGAGCTAGGGTAAGTATCGAGAGGCAGAACCTTACGTAGGAGGTACCTAGATGTGAGATAGGTACAAGCGTGATAAGCGTCCACGGTATCTATGATGTCAGTGCCTCACCCAGTAACCCATCATGCCCGTCCACGCTCTGCAAGAGCCTTGATCTACCTAGACCTACACGCAAGTAGCACTTCCTTTCCGTGTTTGTTTGTTTCCAGTTTGTTGGGACAGTGCCTGCCCAAGTAAGCTTAGGCAGTGTGTACTTAGATACACGTAGGTCGGTCCTACTTGAGATCGAGGGTTGCAAATGAGCATCTGATCTGATGGATTTGCGTTTGTGTCACCAACCAGTTAATCGCTTATCACATCGTGCTATTGGGAACAGTCCAGCTTGAAACATTAATTGCCAACTTCGCAGAGCAATACGGCGTTGCAATTGACCGACATAAAGCACAAGATAACCCTCTGTTGCCATTCAAAACTCCCTGTGCCACAGGAGTCCTCCTTTCTGTCGCGCCTCAGATAGCAAGCCCGCTTCCGACGTTGCGAGGATATCCCCAAGATGTCTGCCAGTTCATGTGGTACGATGAATCCCTCGGCTCGAGACATCATGGGTTACCTCCCCATCGAGCATTATGGCATGATTGGCAACATGAGGACATGTGCACTAGTGAGCGTCGACGGTAGTATAGGTGAGATCGACAGCCCCCTTTTTCGTTGCAGCAAGACTAATTGGAAGTCTGTCCACACAAGATTTCATGTGTTGGTAAGTTTGAAGAGCGAGCACTCTCCATCTATCCGCTCACAAGGCGTGGTCTCCTAAACGGCATGGCTTGCCTACGTCAGAGAGTCTGTCGATCTTTCGAAGAGCACTTGAAGAAACGATAACCATGTCTTACAAGATGGCTAACGTTGATTAAGGCCAGACTTCGACTCGCCATCCCTGTTCTGTCGCTGTATGTAACCACGAGAGTCCCTTCCTCCAGTTCCTACCAAATACCAGAGACAACTGCTCTGGAAAGCATCTCTTCTCCTGGTTCATTTCCATCCCCTGGTCATAGTCAATTATCATACTCTCGGCCAAAAAGTACTAATTTATTTGGTTGAAGTGCTCGATAAAGATAAAGGCGGATACTTTAGAATTGCACCACCAGATCTAGCAAGCTGCACGGCCAAGCAGCAATATCTCCCCTCGTCTGCTATTCTCCAAACTCGCTATATCAATGAAGATGGGGCGGTCAACCTTTTGGACTTCTTTCCTCGCCCGAAGTATGCGAATATTCTTACACCCAACACTGTACGAACATCGTATCGAGAAACGCGGAGTGTACCTGAAGAGCTAAAGCAATGGCTTGTTCGACGGGTCGAATGCATTCGTGGCCATTTTACGTTGGGTATGACGTGTCAAGTATACGACGGAATTCCGGCTTGCTGACATGATGAAGACATTGAATTGTTTCCCGCGTTCGATTATGCCAGAGAACCGCATACGACCACTATCCTGCAACAACACAAGAATGCAGACGACAGTCAGAGCAAGACTGTCACGTTTCACACCAAGGACGAAAAGTTTCAATTGGATGTCTGTATCGACCACGGAGGGGATGATTCAACAACTGGTGCCAGCGTAGACTTTGAGAAAGTTCAACGCAAAGGCATGCTAGGGGAGGGTGTGGTGGCTAAGGTGATATTGCAGGAAGGTCAAAGCATCTCCTTCGTCCTCCGTCGAGATCTGCAACATCATGTCACAGATCACATTACACCCGCCATTCTCGACTCGCAACAGCACGACACACAGCTGTTTTGGTATAACTGGCTGGCCAAGTCGCGCTACAAAGGCGCCTGGAGAGAGGTTGTGCACAGAAGTCTAATGATACTGAAGATGCTTACATACGAGCCGACCGGGGCCATCGTGGCAGCTCCCACGTTTTCCATCCCCGAAGCTATTGGGGGCAGTCGGTGAGTTTTACCCCTTGACGCTGTACGAATGGATCTGACAAGAAATAGAAACTGGGACTATCGTTTCTCGTAAGTGCTTATTTGTCGATTTGCCCCGTGATATGCTTCATTGCTTCGTATTACCCCAAAGTGGATGTTTTGCTTGACAACCATCCAACAGTCAAGATTAGAGCACTCCATATACTAACGAGTCATAGTTGGGTTCGCGACTCCAGTTTCACCATTTATATCTTCCTACGCAGTATGTTCACATATGACTTGCTAAATGGATCTACTTCTATCAATACTGACCTCTACAGTGGGCTTCACCGATGAGGCAGACGCATATATGGGATTCATGAGCGATCGGTTCCAGAAATCACTGACCAAGGAGGGCGGGCTGCCAATCATGTTTACGATCAGAGGAGAGACCGATATACCCGAGCAGGAACTAGACCATCTGGAAGGTTACAAGGGAAGCAAGCCTGTCGTATGTACAAGTCCTTCCGTGTCCCATCCATGCAACTTGATCTCTTGTCTCATCTAGCACGTTCTGTGCTGTGGGATATACGAATCTCGACTGATACATGTTCTTGCATACAGCGAATCGGTAATGGAGCAGCTTTCCACCTACAATTCGACATATACGGTGAATTGATGGACGGCATCTATTTGTAGTACGTATCACCTGTCCAGATTCCCATTTGTTTATCATTACTCCTACATGTGCTGTATACACCAAAAAGCTGCCGTGGTTCTCATAAAATCATCCGTCTATCTCCCAGATATTAAGATCTGACGTCTGATTTCAAATAGCAACAAATACGGAAAGCCCGTATCTTGGGATACCTGGGTATCAGTCCGCAAGATGCTAGGTATGCTTCAAAGTGTGACCCATGGACAATGACCGCAAACTGACAACCTGAAGACTTTGTTCTAACCATAGTGGACCGTGAGTGCATTCAATCGGTCATAAAATTCGTACAAAGTCCGGCTAACGCTTACAACAGAACCGGACATGTCGATTTGGGAAGTGCGGAACAAGAAACAGCACTTTGTATATTCGAAGATCATGCTATGGGTAGCATTCGACCGCGGACTCCGCCTCGCTGACAAACGTTGTCTCCCATGCCCGAACCGTGCAAAGTGGCTAGAGGCGCGAGATAACCTATATGAAGAGATCATGGAGAAAGGTAAGGAATACGTTTTGTCATCAATATCAAATCTAAGCAATAATTTCTTATCTAAAACTCGATAAACAGGATATAATACGGAGATGAAAAGCTTCATCCAGAGCTATGATAACCCAACGATGCTGGATTCATCAATCCTGATTGCACCACTGGTGTTCTTCATCACACCCAACGATCCGAGATTCTTGAACACCGTGGACAGAATCCTGCTTCCGCTCGAGAAAGGGGGCTTGACGGTCACTGGCCTTGTACATCGCTACAATAGCGAGCTTTCCGACGATGGTGAGTGAACTTCAAAATTTCTCCCGAAAGCACTCATTCTCAAAAATCATACTATTCCGGCACTGCAATCTTATATGTCGACTGCAAAAAGTCAAGTTAGGACAGAGAAGCTAATTAAAACCGGCAAATCCAGGCGTTGGGGGTGATGAAGGAGCCTTCTCCATGTGCACATTCTGGCTTGTCGAAGCACTAACTCGCGCTGGGGCGTACGACCGTAAATACCTAGTACGTGCGGTGAACTTGTTTGAAAACATGTTGTCATTTTCGAACCACCACTCGATGTTTAGCGAGGAGATATCGCGGACAGGTGAACAGCTTGGTAATACACCCCAGGCCTTCAGCCACCTTGCGCTCATTTCAGCCGCCTTCAACCTGGATCGAGCTATGAATAATCATTAGGGATAGTTCGAGTCGGGCTAGAGATACCAATACGAGAACAATGAGTGTAGTATTAGTGGATTGATACATGATACAACATAGAGATTACACAGATACAATGTCAAACTCGAGAACAATGTATATGCTCTGTACTGTTACTAATTCACTAATCTTCTTATATAGCACACGTAGAATCTGACGTATGGTACTAACTAATCCACCCATTTAAACTAGTTCATCAGCTACAACGCCGCTACGTCTGCACAGCATCTAGCCAGGCTCTAGAGCTCACTCGTCTTGATAGCGCTCGATACTAGCCCGCCCGCGCTACGCTTCTTAGTTGTTGACCAAACACGCTTCCCCAACCGGCGCAACTTCCTTCGTGTGAGATTCTAGCTTGTGGCACAGCCCTCCCTTACCTCACCTAACCCAACTGCCGGCATGTGGCGTTGTACCGTAGTGTCGGGCCATTCGGGGTTTAACCTAGACTACCCAGGCGCGGGGGCAGGATAAGACACCCAGGTAGGTATTGAGGAACGACATACATTGAATGGCCAAGTTTGAATGAAGTGATTGTTGAAGCGGACGAGCTGGGTAATGCGATCTAGGATACCTACTCCCTTACAGCTAAGCATAAATGACAATTCCTACTATGTAGATATCTCGACTTGATGATGGACAACCGCTTGAACGGCTTGCATTGCAGCACCGGCTTATTACGTGGTCGATTCCCCTGCGTATCAAGGGCTGTTTTGTACCGTGATATTGGATCGCAAGCAGCATACGCGGACTCCCCCGCCCCTTTATTACGCTAAGATAGCATCATGGGCCAGTTGAATTCTCAGTCTTGCGACTTTCGGACTCACGGTGATGGGACCGGGCGGCGACGGGCATCCCAGTGGTTCCTCCTCATCTGCCAAAACGGACTTTTTGGGCAAGTTAGAATGGGACGAACGCTAGGGACCGCAATGGATTCATATGCAAACATCGCGCATGGCACGAGGCTCTCTCACATGCGTAAGAAAGAGACAAGGACCAGGATCATGACTTGTCCCTCCATCAACTTGTCAGATTGTTATGTCTCTGCGCTACACCCTGTCGCCTGTCATTCAACTGACTGGGTGTTGAATCCTTCTTCTAAGGATGGGATTCGAAAGTCGCACCATGGCAAGACAATGGCCCTTCTAGAAAGCCTGATCAGGAGTTTTCATGCATCTAGAATCGCATGCCACCCGCCAACGTAATCAAAAGCACGATAAATCTTACTAATGGTGGCCCCAAAAGCGCAACAAAAGTAGAAGGTGGACCTTTCGAGGTTTGACTGGGTATGCTGTATCACGATGCCTGACTCAGCTGCATATACTCGACATAAAAGCGATACTGTTCTGGGACACTGAAACGGGGCATTGGAGAGCAATGAACAGTCTGAACCATGTAAACATACGCTCATGGGTTAGACTTTCTAGAAGACTTCGATGCAGCCACGCTTGGGCTGCGGGCGCTTTGGCACCCTGATCAGGGCTGCGGTCGAGGCTATGGCGAAGTTGTGGTCGGTCAGCCCGGCTGCAGTTAAGTTGCTTTCAGCGAAGTAGACAATGGGTTAGTTAGTTCTCGTCTAGGCACCAACTATCGCAAGCAGTGGTTAGCTGATACACTCTTGTAGTATGTACTTGTTAGTAATCTGGTGATACCCGGCTTCAATCTGGCTCGTCCTGACCCATGAGCCCCAACTACCGGCATCGTCCTACGTACGACATACGATCTCTCGATAGATTATACCTTGACAGGGAGTTTCGGCAATATTCCTGCGGTACTAGCTCGAGTTCAACCGATCGCGAGCCGGCCTGCGCCTTTGAACGTATGTATGCTCATGCACTGAATTACCTAATAGCCTATACGTTCATGTGAACATTGCTACGAATGTAGTTACGGTGTGCGTGCCTTGAATGACTCCTAAGCCATGCCCGGACTACAGGGTAAACTCAACAAACAAACCATGCTACGATGAAATGCTAGTGGCCTCGATTTTGAGCTGCATTGCCCGTAGTGTTGAAGTGATGCCGCAAGCAGGCGAGGCAGCCCTGACAATTGCTACGGGTCTCGTGCGCGCCAATATGCAGTTCGTTCACCGAGTCGGGCAACTTTATTGGGCGGAGTCAAGAGAATTAAGCTTAAACTTCAAACTGTTGCATTTCCGGGGCACGACTATCCCGTCTCCGCAGTGTGAAAAAGACGGTGCCCCTTTCCACCTGGGCACTCAGTAACGCCAATCACCACCAATCCGAGGTTCCCTCGGCTCCTCAAAACATAGGTATCTCTAGTTGTAGCTAGAACATTTGGTGGCCAGGGGCTCTGGGACTGGCCAGGACATGGTCTTATTCAGAGCCGCATCAACCCTCATTTCGTAGCTCTTCCCCTGCATGTGTTGCCAAGTTCACGAATCCACCCGACCACTGTATGTATCCTCATGCAGATGTTGTGGTGTTGTTGCTGAGCTGGGGCCCGCTCGGCATGAATCGGTGCTGTAAATAGCACCAACAGGCGAGTTTTTGGCCAAAAGACAACGGGAACGGCGCACCCTAGCGAGCCTAGCACCCTGCTGCCTTCCTAGCCGAGAAACTACTCCCGTTCGGGTAAGCGGGGTCTAAACGGGAGGCAAGCCTGGATGTCATTGGTAGCTTTACTTTTGGTGCCAACGGTTTTACTGTCTTAGTCGTCTTGGCGGGTCTCAGTCGAACGACATAACATACGACTTATAGTAATATTGCTAACAACTCAATCTTCACCACCGAGACCACATACCTACCCAATCTTGCATTCGACTGCATACCCACGCTCCTCCCAAGACTGTGAATTGTAGACAGGGCTGGGCAACAAGACGAACTTCCGACGTGGTGTGGCTCACCCCGACTGTCCGAAAATAGACGACAGCCAGCTTGGCGAACTGAAGAACATGCCCACTCCTCCGCCTCATGCCAAGTACAGCTCGCCTGGGCACATCTGAAGCAAGCCAAGAAGCCAGGAAACCTTCCTACCCTGCCAGTAAATTTCACGAAGGAGGTTGAGCAGGAGAGCAGTGCCGCTCTTTGTGTGGTCGCTGTTAGATACCAGCTGCCGCACCCGACACGCCCGAATCGATTCCGCTCCACGCTGTGGCGGGTGAAATGGCCCTGCATAATCAGGTTGACGAACTATCAGTAAGTGGTTGTGTCACTTCTTCAATCACACAGCCCAGTCTTTGGTAGTTATCCCAAGTAGGTAGGTAGATAGATAGGTATCACACGATTGCTGGAGAGCTGACCCGCCTGGATGGTATTCCGGTTCGTCGTGCTTTCGAGCTGAGCCTTATCCTTCATATGCCTACACAGCTTGTTAAAGTTAGATTCTTGGCTAACCCGCTACGAACAAGGGAGTCCATTGCTTTACCCCAGTCGTATCAAGCCTTTGGTAACCCTATTTTTGACAGGCCTTAATGACAGCCCTAGTCATTTCTCTCAAAGATGGTCTCCAAGGGTCCAGGATTCAGAGTTGAGGTGGTCGTGGCTGACTTAGACTATCCGCTAAAGTCATCTCTCTAGTGATTGCACCCGTAAGCATCATACTATGGAGAGTGAGCCTCGAGTAATCATTCATGGATGTGGCACAGCGGAGGCATGGGACTGGGAGCAGGTAGACTAGTCCCCATCTTAGAGTCACGACAAGAGGCAAGACTTGCCCATCTATAAGAGTCCCTCAGTCGCTCTCTCTAAGACGATTTTAGATCACCAGCCCTTCACGCTCTCTTCCCCTTACCCCCCTTCCTCCCGTTCCCTTTCCGAACAATCGTGGTTTTACCACTTTTGATTCACTTCATTCTTTATACCGAACGACATAATTCTTATATATATTTAGATATTTTATTTTTCTCGCCCTTTTTCAAGATGAAGTCCTTTGCATACCTGGCGCTTCTGAGCGCCATCGCTCCATTCGCGCAAGCTGGGTAAGTAGGTCCACGCCGAGAAGCGACCTCGTCAACTAACAACTCCAACAGAGTGGATCAAAATGGCATTGACGTCCTGATCGACCGTGTCCCGGAGCAGAACAAGTTCCCCCAGACCGGCCCTACCCTCAAGGCTTCTCCTCCCCAGGAGAAGTCCTACGAGTACATCGTCGTCGGTTCCGGACCCGGAGGTTCTCCTCTGGCCGTTAACCTGGCGAAGGCTGGACACAGCGTCCTGCTCGTAGATGCTGGCGGTGATTTCGGCCACCTTCGAGAGGTCGAGTCCCCCGCTTTGGCCAACCCTTCTTCCGAGAGGAACGAGGTCAGCTGGGGATTCTTCACCCACCACTACTCCAACAAGACCATGGCCCTCAAGGACCGGAAGTTGAGCTGGATGACCCCCGAGGGTCAATTCTACAGTGAGTTCTTCCCAAGACGACGTTCCTTCCTTTGCATTTACTGATACCGAATGCTCCAGCTGGTGTCAACCCCCCCGAAGGCTCTGAAATGCTCGGTAACTTCTACCCCCGCTACGGCGGCCTGGGTGGTTGCTCCGAGCACAACGCCTTAGTCAGCTTGCTTCCTAGCAAGAACGACTTCAACTACATCCGTGACCTGGTCGGAGATGACTCTTGGGATACCGACAACATGCGCCAGTATTTCGAGAAGATCGAAAACCTCGAGTACAAGGTCAAGAGCAAGGAGGGCCACGGAGAGGATGGTTACATCGACATCACTGTCGACCCCATCGGTATCGCCACCCAGGATATCAAACTGACGGCTGCTCTGATGGGTGCCGCCAAGGCTTTCGGTGTCAACATCGATGCTCTGTCGACCGCCCTGAACACCACCATGGCCCGCGTCACTGCACAAGGCACTATCGACCCTTACTCTGAGCTGCTCCCTCTCAACGTCTCCAAGCCCATTGCCGACGCTCTGCAGTCCATTCTGTTCCAGGACATCAACCTGGTGGACCCCGAGCGTGACCACAAGAAGGTCTTTGCTCAGCTCCCCATGCACATGGACAACCTCCACTACCGCCGTTCGTCTGCCCGCGACTACGTCTACGACACCGTTATGGCTACCAACCCCGACGGTACCAAGAAGTACAAGCTTGAGGTCGCCCTTAACACCCTGGTCACCAAGGTCACCTTCAAGGAGGGCAAGAGCAAGTGCGGCAAGCCCAAGGCCAACGGAATCGAGTACCTCCACGGTGAATCCCTCTACCGTGCCGACCCTCGCGCCAGCTTGACCGAGAACACTGGTGAACCCGGATCCGTCAGGGCTACTAAGGAAGTTATCGTTGCCGGCGGTGCCTTCAACTCCCCCCAGATCCTTAAGCTGTCCGGTGTTGGCCCCAAGGAGGAGTGAGTTACCCCCACTGCTTTTACGCCTCCCGTCTACACGCCCACTAACCCTGTGACTTTCTAGACTTGAGAAGCACAACATCCCCGTCATCGTTGACCTCCCCGGCGTCGGCAAGAACCTCCAGGATCGTCTTGAAGTCTCCGTCAACGGCAACTACCCTACCAACTTCACCCGTATCCTCGACTGCACTTACCTAGCTACCGAGGACGACCCTTGCTGGGCCCAGTACGTCAACCCCAAGAACAAGGGTGCTGCCAAGGGTGCCTACGCTTCCAACCAGGTCTTCAGCGGTGCTTTCTGGACATCTCAGACTTCCGAGGATGGCGAGCAGGATCTGTGGATCGGTGGTTTCCCCGCTCTGTTCACTGGTTTCTACCCCGGCTACTCCGCCAACGCCGCTACCGCCGACAACAAGACCTGGTGGTCGTGGCTCGTGCTGAAGGCTCACACTCGCAACAACGCCGGTACCGTCGAGCTTGCCAGCGCTAACCCCCGTGACACTCCCGTTATCACCTTCCACAACCTGTACGAAGGCCAGGAGAAGGAGGAGGCCGACAAGGACGCTAAGGCGATGGTTGAGGGTATGCGCATGGCCAAGGCCTTCTTCGATGAGGTGCCCGACATTGATGGCAAGCCCTCCGTCTTCTGGCCTCCTACCAACTACTGGGAGTCTGACGACGACCTGCTCGAGTGGGTTAAGGAGGAGTCGTGGGGCCACCACGCCTCGTGCTCCAACAAGATCGGTGCCGCCGATGACCCGATGGCGGTGCTCGACGGCAACTTCAAGGTCCGCGGCACCCGCGGTCTCCGTGTCGTCGACGCCTCCGTCTTCCCCAAGATTCCCGGCACCTTTGTCGTCGTCCCCATCATGATGATCTCCGAGAAGGCCTCCGACGCCATCCTCAGCGGCCGATAGGCGGAAGGGGAAAATGAATAAGCGGCTTGATTTGATTAAAATATTCTACTGTATATAATTCGCACATATCATTGTATTTACAACCTATAAACACACATAAAATCTATATATTTTGGGCTTGGTACATTAATTCTGCTTTGGTGATTGCACATGTTATATAAGGAACCCGGCCTTGATGGGTTTGCTTGTTGTACTTTGATATATGCCTGCGCCTGTTCTGGTTTAAACTCCAACTTCAGCAACGCTTTTTCAGAAGCTGTTGGTAAGCGCATTCGATTCCGAGCTTTGGCGTACAAACAGACATTGAAAAACAGATACCGAAAGGGGGAACTGTTCACGCATTCTCAGCCCGGAACTCGTTGCCGAGGCTGGGCGCGCTGAAGTTAAGCCTTCTATATACCCCCCTTGATAATAGGAGAGGAGTGCAATTTACATGCCCCATCGAGCCCTGGTTGCCAAGCACGTGCTACAGTAAGCTTCGTGAGTTCCGTCGCCACAAAGGATGAGGCACAATTGCTTGGAAGTCGTTTACACGAAGCAAAATTAATTCGGAGATCGCTGCTGCATTGAAGATCAAAATAGAAGCGATGCAGTAGCAGACTGATTGACTTGTCATTCTCTTGGCGCAGGCTTCGCCAAGTCTAAGAAGCGAAATTTGTTCAACTACTTCAAAGAATTCGAAATCCTAGGTATCACGATCGTCTTTTCCCTATGTCATTTGCCAATACTCCGTCGAGCTAACCGTCCAATTGGTGACACAGTTAGAACTATATCGATCCATAGCCTGCCCCTTGTTGGCTAGTGGAATGCCCGCGACCTTATTTTGGTGTCGCGACAGCCCAACGGCAACGACCATGTGCCAACCATACATCTTGCAACATAGACTAGCCGCTTAAAATAAAGCAAAGAGTCGTTACATAACGTGTAATCATCCAAGGAGCCGATTATAGCAGATGCTACCCTTCAAGTAACGATATGCCGAACATAATGAGGCAATGTAAGTCGAACATTTCTGGCCGAACGTCTTTGCATCTCTCGAGGACGCTTTCGCTGGGTCCAGTTGCAAACTTTCCAATGACTGGGGAGTTTGTAAACAAACTGGAAGTCCGTATCATTAATCATTTCTTCGTGTGACTACCCATGGGTACGTGTGAGTGCTTGCTTCGGCACCTTCCACTGCCGATTTCATACGCACCAACGCCTCGAGTCGGTAGCTTGATCTTTTGAAATGCATCTCGAGTGCATTCGTAATTGCATCCATCGTATCCGTCTTCTTTACGGCATCTTAGAACCTCTCCTTCATGCGGGCTGATACAGTCCGCAGATTGTTATAAACCTTTCCAGGAGGCTTTCCTAAAATCAGAGAAACCACGCTACTGCGTGCAATCTGGATGTTCTTGTAACTGATATGCATTGGGTCAGTCAAAAGGAGAACACGATGAGTAGGATACAACTCACGCGCCCAAGATGTGAACTTTACTGTCGGCCAGCACAATTCTGACTTTGGATGCTAGGCAGTGTTAGTCCAAGGAGTATCAAATCTTCAAAGCTCCTCTTCTTACCGTTCTCGATGGCAAATTTTGTTTTGCCTTGGTTGCCCTGAAGTCCAAGTCAGTCGGTCAAGGTATTTAGCACTATTCATAGAGTAGACTCACAGCAATTCGACCGATGGCACGGGCAAGATGGTCGCCAGTCAACGTCTTAACGTCCTTGATCTCAAAAGTTTCCAGGTACTGTGCACAGGTTAGTCTCCCTATTGTAAATTTCTCGGTGAGTAGGGCCGTGTGGCGTACCAGATCGTCAAGTCGCAATAAAGCTATGGCGTCTCCCACATCGAAACCTAAGCAAAATGCCCTGATGAAGTCTTCTCCTTTCTGGAGGGCGCCTGGGGCCGACGTTTTCGAGTTTCTCAATTCGACTGCTTTGTGCTTGATGTTCATCCTGTCAGGCAGTTGCTCGTTAGCCTACGTCTGAGATTCTCGGGAAATCAAGTGCACTAACCGGACTGCCAACTTTAGATGCTCAACAAGCGGAGCTACGAACGACAACACGTCAACACTTCATCCACAGTCACACGACAGCACAGTAGCACGACCATGTATTCCAGGAGGGAAGGGCGGAAGGACGGGCATATACGAGGGCAATACTCGGCACATACGGTATATTTGAGGCCAGTTTGTTTTTAGGGGTGTAAATCGATGAGGCGGAACGGGCACTTTGCGTGATTGAATGCGAAAAGCACCGTCATCATTCTGAGCCTGTGGGAAACGCGGTCGGTCCTCGTCGACAATCTCCATATCCTCGCCGTGGGTGGTGATAGGAGCCAGTACGGCGCTGTCTGGTATGTCATTTATACCCTCGAGGGCAAAGGCGTCGTCTTCATTGTCGACGAGGTCCGTGATAACGATGTCGGCTGTGGGGGTCTCGTCGACGACGGGTTTCAGCGGAGCGGTTGGCGCAGGCATGGTCTCCGCCTATCTGAATATCTGAATATCTGCCTATTTGCTATCTGCTTTCTTGGTGGTTGCGCTGTCCGAAGTTTGTTCTGAAGACTCGATCTGAATCGTCTCGTCGGCTTGTGGAATGTGGATGTGGAGGCGTGCAAGTGGTCGGTTGGTTGTTGGGTGTTGCTATCGTAATGAGAAAAATCGATAAGGC
The DNA here is from genome assembly GCA_022453515.1 of Astrocystis sublimbata. Lineage (NCBI taxonomy): Eukaryota > Fungi > Ascomycota > Sordariomycetes > Xylariales > Xylariaceae > Astrocystis > Astrocystis sublimbata. The sequence goes on along the minus strand of JAJNNY010000075.1, from coordinate 66,612 downwards.
GTAGCGGGAACATCAACTTTGGCTTGTGCTTTTGCTTAGTGGGAACTGCGATCGAAGTGGGATGGGATAGTGGGATGTTTTTGCGCCTGCAGGTAACGGGGTCGAATTGACAAAAAAAAAAAGTCTTATCGATAAGTTGACTGCGTTAGGTAGATTCTGTAGGTACATCCAGACCAGGCACCAATAAGGCCGAGGTGGGCAAAGGGTCGCTGTCGAGTGGAAGCAGAGGTGGGGGCATTGGTGGGGTAAGCTGGAACCAGCAAGGGACTATGAGCTAGACAGGCTAGCTCGGGTGCTGCTCCGACTCGGTTCAGGCTAGACCTTCCCATTCTCAAGGCAGGACCAGGTTTTTTCTTCGAGCTCTAGCGCTCGCATTACCTCGATGATGCATGCAATAGTATGACTGCCATCTGCCAATGACGGTTCTGCGCGGCAGGTCTCCAATAATCCACCACCCACCACCACCACCACCTCCCACCATCCGCCGTCCGCTATCCAACGTCCACGATTGACCGCCGAGCAGACTCCCGCTTTCCACCTCGATTCCTCACCGTCTGCGAGAGAATAAACTCTTTCGCTCGTCTCAATCGTTTGGCTACTGGCTTAAATTCTGGATATCGTACCTACCTCACCTACATGTGCCTAGTAGTGGGGTTGAGACTGGAAACACCAGACGGTAGTCGTCTGCTCCCCGCAGGATTGGTGCTATTATGACGATGGTGATGATGCGGATCAAGAAGTCACCATGAACTGTTTCGGTCCCTGCTGTCATGTCTACGGCTAGATCGACCGCCCCATGGTTGGGGCGTTATGTCTTACGGTCCTTTTACGAGTCCCTCGACTTCTCCTCGCGACTGTCGCGAAAACGATACCCCCCGAACCCCCTCCACCAGAGCCAGTCTGCTTCTTTCTCTTCATCGCCTCCACTGCGCTTCTTTGGAACCCCCTCCTGGTCTTTTCCCCGGGCATTCAGGCCGAACCCCAACAATGTTCGCCGTAGCTGTACATCCGGAGGGCTCTTGCTCGTCACCTTCACTCCAACCTCACCCACAGCCACTACTGTCGCTGCCACATGCTCCGCAGCTGCCGACTCGGCAATCTCTGCCAACACGTCCTCCGTCTTGAATGCTGCCAAGCTGTCGGGACAAGAATGGATGCGCACTTTACATACCGGTCGCAGCCGGGCGACACGCGCCCACCGCAGAGTCAAGTCTTCCAAGCAGTATAGCAAGAAAGTGGAAGCGATCGAAGCGCGCCAGAAGAAACCTACCTCGAACGAGCCCGTCAAAGGGTCTGGGCCCGAATCCACATCCGCATCCCAGCCTGGACCCAAAACCCCCGACGCCGAGTCCGCTCATATGTCCAAATACTTTCACCTGCCGGCAATGCCACACCTACCTCATCGGCCCACAAAAGAAGAATTCCTCGCCGCAGCCAACGGCTTCTGGGAACGTCTCAAGGTGCGATTCAAGTGGGTGTCTATAAGGAGCATGAGGCCTTGGAATATTGACGAATGGGGTGCTTTTGTCTCATGGTTTCTTTTCGGCCATCTCGTCTGGATCTTGGTTGGAACAACAACGTTCTTCTCGATTGTCCTCCTCTCGATCAATACAATGGTGGCACAAGGTCAGTACAGCATCATTTCGCGAAGCTATCCCGTGCTGACATGCCCCTAGAAACACTTGCCAGGTGGATTGGCGATTACCTCACAGAGTCCGCCGGACTGACCGTCATTTTCGAATCGGCCATTGTGCCGCGCTGGAAAGATGGCGTTATTAGTTTTCGTAATGTCTTTGTATCCCGGCGACCTGGCCAGATCAAGTCCTCTGTGAGCAAAGGTTCGTCGTCGAATGCTGCCGCGGTCGCAGCCGCAGAGAGAGGCACCGAGAAAGAGGTGGTAGTTGTCGAGGAGGATGATGGGAATTACACGCAGTTTGACGTGACACTCAACACTGTCAATGTAACCCTGTCGTTCGTAAAGTGGTGGAACGGCAAGGGTCTGCTCAAGGACGTCGAGGTCAAAGGAGTGCGTGGTGTCATAGACAGAACATCTGTCAAATGGTCAGACGATCATACGGATCCTTTATCCTACCGGCATGTGCATCAGCCAGGGGATTTCGAAATTGATTCCTTCAAGATGGAGGATCTACTTGTGACTATCCATCACCCCGGCGGCTTCCGACCCTTCTCGGTCAGCATCTTCTCCTGCGAACTACCCCAGCTCCGCAAGCAGTACATGTTTTATGATTTCCTCTCTGCCAATCACATGTCAGGATCCTACGATGGCTCCCTTTTTACTATACACCCTCGACAGATCCATGGGCTACCCGCTGGGCAAGTTCGTACCGCTGATCCTCTGGGCGAGCCTGATGCATGGAAGAAACACAGCCGGCTGCGGATTGATGGCTTGAAAATTGACCACCTCAACCGTGGGATTGAAGGACCATTTGGTTGGATATACGAGGGGAATGTTGACATCGTAGCCGACGTTCGCTTCCCTCATGATGACGATGACAGTATCACGAAGGTTATGGCAGACTTCTATGACCGCCTCGAGGAAGCCGTCACGTCAAATAGGTACTTGGGCATGCTTGACGGCTCCAGCCGCAAACGCGCGGAGACGATCATCCTCGGATCAAGTCCTCCGGAGGAGGATACCGACGAGTCGAACGTGGCCGATCCGGCTAACGACCATCTACCCGTATTTCGAACAAACTACGAAACATCACAGACAAGTCCATCCCCAGCTGACGTCGAGCCGCCACGCTATCTTGTGATGGATCTGCGGATCCATCTGAACGACGTAAAGGCGAGCGTGCCCTTTGTCACGCCGCACATGTCCTACGTCAACCAGGCACTGGTTCGACCCATTGTAGCCTACATTAACGCAAAGCGCACGTATATACCGATCACGTGTCGCATCGTAAAACGGGCATCGGATTTCGACGGAGCTTGGTCTATCTTCGACTGCGGTCTGATGGACGACACCTCAGCCGAAGTCTACGGCGCCTTCGCGCGTGACGTTGAGGATCAGCAGAGCCGCGTCCGCCGCCTCAAAAAAGTTGGCGTCTGGACATTGAGCCTTGCCATTCACGCCCTGTTTATGGGACTCGCTGGCAACGTTGTTTAGGATACCTGAGCTTCATAGCCGCGGCTTAAATGGCTTGCGCTCTACTCAGAATCCTTCCTAGACATTTTACGGGGCACGATATGATGATACCCCTCCCTACATAGTCCCTTCCTGGCACTATAAACATGACACCCCCCCCCCCCCCCCCCCCCCCCCCCCCCCCCCCCCCCTATCCCTCCTAGCTCCAAGCAATGCATTTAGAGAACGACGAGGAATGAAAACGTTTCTGGTTGGCTGAAGATTTTCTCTTCTTCAGGATGATGGACATCTCTTCTTTCTTCACTGTACAAGTAACTGATCGATAAACGACATCTCAACGCTACCACGGAAATGAAGAAAGAAAACGGCGGCGAGCAAGGATTCGGATTTTTTTTTGGCAGGCGTTCATGGTGCATATTTACGATGAAACTACCTAGTAGCGACGAAGTGGTAGTGGCTCGGGTTCTACCCAAACATTAGGTACCCATCCGGATCGCCCTTACATGGTTATATTACATCTCGCTCGCAGATACAATAAAGTTAAACTCGTGATGACTCTACCTTGAAGTATCATCACATTATGATCTTACCTTTAATTTGAATTGGTGCACGGATGTGATTCAGAGCCGATAGTCAATTATCTATATGATGGCTACTTCAAAATGGAACTTTTATTAGTAGTTGCAACGATATAATCTAGCAGCTGGCAATTAAAGAAAGCTATCAAGGGTGGTGCGTTAAGAATCATTGCGTCATGTCGACTGGACACGCAATGTATCGGCAGTCTGAACTCTTCGCTATGCTCTATACCGTATCATGCCATGCCCACTACTCCTTTTCTCCTCGCGCTCTCGGTAGCAACCGTGCCATGAATGTTGAGCGCCCAGAAAACTGCAACACCAGAAGAATATGCAACGAAGCCGCCACGCTCCCGTGTTCTCAGTGACAGGTTCAATCTCGCTGAATTCCAGAACCCTCCCTCCGATGGTTGACACGGCGCCACCAGGCGCCAACAAGCTTCCCCCCTTTTCCAGTAAACAACAAGAAGCTCGGGATTTGATACGGTGGCCATTTTCGTCTATAATCACAGAACTTTTCAAATACCTTCCAGCTAGGATGTAGGGGTTCCCTTCAGCTAGCAATGCGGCGATATGGCGAGTTTCACTTGCAAGCGCATAAGGTTGGCAGGTCTCAAAGGCCCATCGGGGCAAAACCTCGAAAGACCTGAGCAGCTCGTGAACAGCGCCGTCATCGGATGAAGCTGCGTGGGAATAATGTTGTTGGGAAGCGCCTCACATAAAGTCATCACTGCAGATGTGAAGTTAGTAAGTGAGTAGACATAGATAGTTGAAGGCTTAGGAACTCACTCTCCAAAGCCCTCGTCGTCATAGGCAGCAGTGTCGGTCGTATTTGGACGACTCGCCACGAGCTGTGTTTTTGTCTTTTGTGCCTTGGTCTTCTTGCCGCCCTTGTCCGCGGCCTTCTCCTCCTTCATTTTCTCGTTACTGAGAGCAGTTAGGGTGCTGCCGATCTTCTTGATTTGGTCGCTAGGCAGGTCCTTGGCGAGTTGTTTGGTGAGCTCTTGCAGGAATAGTGTGTAGTGGGCCTTCTTGGAATTATTGCTGAGGATGGGAATAAGAGCACTGCGAAGGGTTTCGAATTGGCCCTTGGTGTTGGGGTTGAAAAGTGGCAACGTGGCCAAGTCGACTGTCTTGTTCGGGTCCGAGTCAATCTGAATGGTTGTGCCGGCCGCCGTGGGCGCCTTGCGGCCGTTCCGGAGGCTCAGTCCGGCGCCACCAAACAGATCCTCGGCGTGCTTAAGATCGGAATCCTTTTCGGCACGTCTCAACCGCTGCAGACGCTCAGCCTCGGTCTCGTCATCGTCGTCTTCGCTTGAGTCACCCTCGGCCAGGCGGCGCGCGTTTTCGGCTTGGCGCTCGGCGATGCGCTGGGCCCGAGACTTCTTGTTGGCAGCGGCTTCGGCATCGGCCTTTGCCTTGGCTTCGGCAGCCTTCTTGGCCTTCTCACGCTCGACTTCGGAATCTTCGGCGGCGTCCCACGATTCTAGAACCTGAAGCGCATGGCGTTAGCGAGGGGGGCCGGCGAACGTGTCAGGGGGTGTCGGGAAGGGGCTACCCACATCGCTATCATCCTCCTCGTCGGCGAACTTGTTGCGGCGAGCAGGAACGGGTGCGAGGCCCGGGGAAGAAGAGGCTTCAGAGCTAGAGTCGCTCTCCTCGTCGTCTGTGTGAGAAGAGACCGGTCAGCGGAAATATTCAAATATACGACAGATGAAGATTCATATGGCCAAAGAGGCCAGTCGCTGAGTGGGCGTCATAATGGGAGGTAGATATTGGTGTGGCCAACTATTTGGAGTGCGCGTATTTTCGGCAGTGACGAAAGAACCAAGTATTTCAACTGTAAGGACTTACCCCACTTCTTTCCGGCAGGCATTTTGTATCCGTAAACGCAGGTATAGTATTCTTTGCGATGGCTTCGGGAGGTTGAATCGTGGCCGGGAAGGATCGTCGCGGCAAGTTTTGCGATGGGGGTTGAAGGAGAAAGTTTAGAGTGGGAAAGGAGGGATAGTGGGTTGGTGGGATGTATAGCAGACTGGAGGGGCAGAGGGGTAGAGGGGGGCCGAGGGGCAGGGGGATTCTCAGGCCCCAACCTTAAGCCTTAGAAAGCTTTCACGGTGGTAAACCTAAAACTTAATTTACGCATGCCAGGCCAAGATTTGGCAGGCGTGGCAGGTAACGTGGAAGGTGTTGCGCTACCCCAGGCGGCCGCTTAAAGCCAGCCAGAGCCAGGCCTGCAACACCCAGAACTTGCAGTTCAACCTCACCACCAGGGCTCCTCAAATCTCGCACTTGACCAAACCATTTAATTTTCTCAATTAAAACCATAACCTACCTCTATTGATCTTTGAACCTCGAAAACACTCGTTTCAGGAACAGGATCGCTCAACAAAGGGGTTATGAGACCCTTGTCTAAACATTGTCACTCATTCGAATGCCAACTCGAGCCTCAGGACTAGAAGATGGCCGAGATGGCGAATACATGGCACAATTGTATGAAAGGACATAAGACCACAGTGCCACCATGGGTATGATGACACATATTTGTTATATTTATATCCGAGCCAGAAGAGAAGAAATGGTCCATTGAAAAGTTACACTTATCTTGGCAGGGCAGTACCTATCTTTCTGTGGTCTATCAGGATTATACGTATTATGCTATGCGTAACGCGTGACCATACCTACCTGCTTTGCCTTGTCAATCCAGTCACAGTTAAATATAGGTATTTACAGTGACATCATACGGGGTAGATGGACAACTGCACAGGTCAGAATTGAAGGTCTCATGTTCAAGCTGTGCAAGCTTCAACCTCGGCCACTTAGTGTCTGCCAGATACCTAGTCGCCATGATTCTTGAAGCGGACGTCGTGAGGAGGAGGTTGCTATCATAAGTTTATATGTGTGCGGCATGCCCTTTTCAATAGATTTCACCACGCATAATCCGCTACGGGACATTAAGGTCATGGATCTGTATGCTTTTGTAAGCCACCTCCCTAGATCTTCCAAATCACATTGGACCGGTACTAGGTAAGTAGTCAGTAGTGCATGATTGGGAAATTTGGTCGTCATCGGGCTTTTGCTGTGGACGACCTGCCTATCTCGCGACAACTGCTTTCGATGAAAAGTGGGAAATGCCACTAACAAGGCGAATAATAAGTCATAGTGTCATGGCATCTAATATCGCATGAGGTAAGCGACCTGCTTTGAGACCAACTCGTTATGCTTAATCGTTAGTCTATTTACATACCCAAGGTCCATATTCTCCAAGCTCTATCCCGTGGTCGAGTTGTGTTGTCCGACCAATCATACAACAGAAAACAAACAATTGCTGGTGAGTGGCATAAAGATAAAATAAATTTGATCTCTTGATCAACCCTACTATGGAAGTCTAGATGCCTGTGCGAAGCAGTACGTATCGTAAATTGCATCACCAGGTTGCCGTGCCGCCATTGACGAAAATGCGACGGAGCGGACAATGCTCGTGTTGGAGCTCCTGCAATTCCCGACGGTCAGGGCGGCGTCAGCAATTTTGAACACCAGCTGACCAGCCAAGCCAGCCGAGCCCAGCTGTAGTCTAGGGCCCTAGGCACTGTTGAAAACCGCCGAGAAAAAAACTGGCTCAACCTGCAAATCCCGGAATTCCTATTGGTGCACCTACACGCTTTTGGGCCTGGATCAGTGACTCAGCCAGATCTGCGGGTTGAGGATGAGGCTTATGGATGCGGTAGATCCCGCATCAAAGGCCTAATTGATTCGGGATCCCAGGGCACACGTGAAACTAAGACCGTGAATGTTATTCGTAAGGACTACCTAGGTACGGACCTGAACAATTAATTACCTAGTATGATCGGAATCGGGAACTTGGCGAACAAACTCGGCGATCTTGGATCGCGAGACTATTTTCGGTCGGTCTGTTCTCTGAGTGGCTACTAGCATACGAGGAGCCTTTTTCTCACCTAATACTGTACCTACTGCATGTTTAGGTCAGCCTCCTTTGCGTGTATCACAGTGTAGCCGTTCGGCGACTCATCTTGTCAGCTCCCGGAGCCGAACCAACATGTCGGAACGAACACGCAGACGAAGTTTTTGTAATATAAGCGTGGCACTGCTTCGAGACATTCAATGGCTTTTCGTCCCTTGCCCACCAGACTACAATTGCAAATCCAAATTAACTAGGATCATTATCTACTTATAACACTTATAACCCCCCTCCGCCGCCACTGCTTTGAGTATCATCGTCAATACTAATCATAGTATCATACTATTCACCTCGATCAGTTTCAACAAGTCAACAACTGCAGACCCTCAGCTAGATGCTATCAACAACAGCACAGACTGGAAGGCTCTGCTCACCGAAGCAAGCTGCTCAGCTTTCCCGAGCTATAGCACCGCTTCTGGCGGCCTCGACATCCCACCCAATCGGCATCCACCTCGCCTTCAACCCTTCTGTCTCGCAATGCCATCGCCGCAATGAATTATATGGCGGCACGCGGGCCTTTTCGACGACCCCGGCCTCTCGCATGAAGGACTTCTTTCCCGCCAAGGAAACCGAACATATTAGAGAAACACCACCCGCGTGGCCGCATCATGGCTACACCGAAGCCGAAATGCTTGCCGTCGTGCCAGCACATCGCAAGCCGGCGACGTGGGGCGACGTCTTTGCCTGGAAGTTCATGCGCTTCTGCCGTTGGGGCATGGACACGTGCACGGGGATGAAGTCGGAGCAAAACGTCGACAAGTCGAACCCGACGACGGCCACGCATGCGATCAAGCCCCTGACCGAGGCGCAGTGGATGATTCGCTTCTTGTTCCTGGAGTCGATTGCCGGTGTGCCTGGCATGGTCGCTGGCATGTTGCGACACTTACACAGTCTTCGCCGCCTCAAGCGCGACAATGGTTGGATCGAGACACTGCTCGAGGAAAGCTACAATGAGCGAATGCATCTTCTGACCTTTATGAAGATGTGCGAGCCAGGTACGTAGAGAGCCATTGATAACCACGACAAAAACCCAAGACTTGTGTGTGCAATTGCTGACTACTATCAGGCTGGTTCATGAAACTCATGATCCTCGGCGCGCAAGGCGTCTATTTCAACGGAATGTTGCTTTCGTACCTGATCTCCCCCAAGATCACGCACCGTTTCGTCGGCTATCTCGAAGAAGAGGCCGTACACACCTACACCATGGCCATCAAGCAGATCGACGACGGCCATCTTCCGAAATGGTCCGACCCCAAGTTCGTTGTCCCGGACATCGCAGTCAAGTACTGGCACATGCCCGAGGACAAGCGCACCATGCGAGACCTCATCATGTACATACGCGCCGACGAGGCCTGCCACCGTGGTGTGAACCACACCTTGAGCAACCTCGACCAGAAGGAGGACCCGAACCCCTTCGTTAGTGACTACAAGGGCGATCGCACACCGCCCCGACCCGCGCTTAAGGGTGAGGGATTCGAGCGAGCGGATGTCATGTGATGCTTTAGTATTCCTAACCGTGTAAACGCACGTGAGGAGATGAGCGCATAAGGCTAGCATACGTCCATGCGATACTAGCTGCACTGTTTTCTTTTGTCTGTAAAAACTGCATATCGAAGGCGTTTGGTTCATGACTGGATTACAACTGTACAGGAGAGACCAAAAAGAAAGACGGCGCATGAAGAACTGATTTGATACCCCAATAGATCGCGACACCGAGCTAGATTAGATGTAAGGAGCATTCAGGCCGGTGTTCCTAGGGATCTATACCCCCCACTCACAATAGACATAGAAATAAAATAGGAATCTTTCTACTTTCCACTGCAATATCGCTCGCAACTCCCGATGAAGTGATCTCTCTCAGAAGGAAGAGAAGAGAGTCCCTCAAGTAGCAAGATCCCCAATTTGTTCCTACCTAAAGACGACCATTCGAATCTAGGACTCATCTGCTAATTAAAAAAGACATGCCGCGATTAGACTGACAACATCAAAACTGACCATACAGCATTGAAAATTGAACATTATCATCAATACAGCTCTAAGCAAATGAGAGAGCATTTGAAACGCGTCGATCCAGCTATGCATTGTGAGAGATGCAGAAGAGCATCCATTTAGGAGTGGGGCCGAAAGACTTCATACCAATAGGTGATGTGTTTTATAAATGCCGAGGGAACCCTCCCCCCGCTCTATGCGTAGACAGGTAGGTACAAGTAAGTCCATTGATTCAGCAATTCGAGGGTTACATTGTTGGGCCGTTCTACTCACATACATATACATAAAACATAAACTCACCAGTACCGCACCTCGCCACAAATAACGACCTATCAATATGCCCACTCCAACGCCAGAGAAAGACGCCGTCCTTGTCGAAGTGATCGACAGCGCAGAGGACGTATGCGAGGGCTACCAATGCCTGAAAGAGGCCTTTGGCACGCAGACCAATGATGCGATTTGGACGGCTTTCAATCCAGGTAAAAACCAACCGCCAAAGCTCTTAACCCCCCTCCCCCCTTTTTTTATTCCGCATGTCTCTCCCAGTGTCATGGATTGCCTTGATAGACGACCCTGAGTTCAACACGAGGAAGAAAATAACAACCGCAAGGTCCTGAATTAAGAAATATACTAAAAAGTCTACCATAATAAACTCAAAATCACTGACCCGAGCGCGCTACACAGGCTGGGAGACGCCCGAAGGCCAAGCCGCGGGCGCGGAGCGGATGGTGCAGCGCTGGCGGTCCGTGGCGCGGGACTACCGGGGGAACGCCAACGAGGTGTTCCTCAAAGCGACGCTGTCGGACCCCGAAGAGCCCGGGCGCCGGCGCGTCGTCGGCCTCGCCATCTGGTCGCAGGCGACGGCGGTCGCGGGCTACGGGGACCTCATCGCCGCCGAGGATGCCAAGATAGACCTGGACGCCCTGTACCCGGGCAACGAGACGGAGCAGCGCTTCCTGCGGCAGATGATCGGGTCGATGACGCGGAAGCGCCGGGAGCATGTCCGCGCGCGGGCCTCGGCGGACCCGCCCGCCGTCATGGTCCTCGAGCTGTGCGGCACGCACCCGGCCTTCCAGCGCCGCGGCGTCGCGGGGAAGCTGGTCCAGTGGGGGCTCGACGAGGCGCGGCGGCGAGGCGTCCCCGAGGCCGTGACGGAGGCGTCGAGCATGGGCCGGGGCGCGTACCAAAAGCTGGGGTTCGTGCCTCAGGGGTCGGATATCATCTATGAGGTTGATGAGGAGTTTGCGGGTCGTGACAAGCCGCCCAACCTCTTTAGTGAGTTTCTCATGTTTTAAAAGTTGTCTTTTTTCAGCTTGCTTAGACTGGGACGAGTTGGTCCCGAAGCGTGCAACACGATCATCTTGAACCATCATTGAAGATGAGATTCGCTGACTTCAAGTTCTCTAGTGCTTTATACCAGTCGCCCATAATGATAGAGCAGATGTGGAGCTGGAAAACTACTCACCTTGGAAGCAATTGGTATCGGAAGCATGGTAAGAAACGTGAATGTATGGCTTGTAACCCATACGCATTTCGATATTCATTTTGCCCGGATGCAAAACTCCCAGGCCACTTGCGCGGGAGGTCATCGCCGTGGCAGCCCAGAAACCCTTGATCATGTGGCCTGTACAACATGCAAGGTGTATAGACCATTTATACCCAGAAAAATATGGGCTGACTTTCATGATGGCGATAGACTGGAATCCCATAAACGTGCAATGTTGCTTTTCAGCTAATGGAGCTTGCATGGGTCTGATCTCATCACTTCAGCATGAATAACATGTGCGGGAATATGTATAGATCCCTAGACTTTCGTTATGAGCCTTACGTTCATTTACAGAGGCGAATAGCACATGTACGCTATTTGAAACGTCTTCATTTCCGAAGTTCAGCGAATCACCCCCTTTCAATTCAGATATCATTGACAGTAGTGATTTTATTTGCAAGTGTGTCTTCACTAGAGGAGTCCATACCCTGTACAGGAGTCTATGGAAAGTGGTCTATGATAGGGGTTGGACAAAAGCGGCTTCCAGTCGTTGGGATGTTCGCCGTCTGGTTTGTCGATCAGCCACCCGCCAGCCCGAGAAGCAACTGGCTGGCGGTCGCCCGCCGGCCTACTCAATGTGGCGTCAACTTTTGATGCATTCCGGCCCGTAACCTTAGTAATCATATTATATATGTGAATATATCAAGTAGACTTTTTACAGCTGAGCAGCGATGAGGTTCTCAACCTCCTGGGGCTTGGCACCAGTGACCTTGCCAGCGGGCTCGCCGTCCTTGAACGCGATGAAGGTGGGCATGGCGGTGATGCCAAGCTCCTGGCTGAGATCGGGGAGGTGGTCGACATCGATCTTCACGAAGTAAACGGTGTCCTTGAACTTGTCTGAATCAGATAGCCTGCACACGTTGCTGTTAGTATGTATCCTTTCTGCCTGTCTGCCTGCCTGTCTGTCTGGTATGCGCTTGTGATGCGAAACAAAGTGGATTGTTCCTCTTGCATGAGATGGCCAGCAGATATCCAGACACGCGCAATGGCCGAGAGTGTCGGTCTGCACGTAACGGCAAAACGAACGGGGTGGACCGCTTACTTGAGAAGAACGGGAGCAATGGCCTTGCATGGGCCGCACCATGTAGCAAAGGCATCGACGAGAACAATGGGGTACTTCTTGACGGCCTCGTCGAAAGCGGCCTTACTATTGACAATCCACCGTCAGCATCAGTGTCATAGGTAGAGAAGGAGGGGTCACATGGCGCATGCGCCAGCAAGTCGAGAGACCGAAGGGACTAGGAGGCGGAAACTGTGACGACTTACGTCTCGATGTTGTGGACAACCATGTTGGGCAAAGTGGTATGGAACTGGCGTAGGGGTGAGAGGGGTTGAGTTCGTGCTGGTAATGATGGAAAGGCTGAAAAGGCTGCTCGTCGAGTTGCAAGATGGGATGCTGCGCGAAAAGACATGGGGAAGATATGGGCGGGCGAGGAGGGGCAGGTGGGGGGTTTATGTTTTGCAGGGAGAGCAACAGGCGAGCTGGTCGCTGGGTAGGTACGGTAGGTACAGTAAGTAATTCCGGCGGCACGGGCGAGGCGGAAGCTTTGTCAGTGATACCATACGCTTCTACCTTGTATGACAATTCACTGGCGATTAATAACCACCCCCAGCCCTGCCCCAGAACCAGCAAAGCAGGCGCGGCCGGCTTGCAGCGCAATTCAGACCCAGGCGTCTAACCGTGATAGGCACTACACCTTACCTGCGAGTACAGGCAGACGGGATTCGGCTTCTTTTGGTTCCTATGGTGCTCCTAGCGAGGTACCTTCTACCAGATATTATTTGTAGCTTGACCGAGGTCGACCCAGCACAACTAATGGCCCTTAATGGCCCTGCTTAGTACTTAGTACTACCTAGTAGCTAGCACTTTGTGGTGATGTCCGGTGTCTACGTGAGAAATAATTGCCGGCAATGTCAGCTTTGCTGTGCTGTGATTTGTCAGAGCAACCTTCGAAAGCTCCAGGGCTGGGATGACGCAATTGGCTTGCATTATGCATCTTGCCCGAGATCTGGCCGGCAGCCGACAACCGCCCCGACCGCCTGTAGCTTGGGTACCTACTACCTCTAGGTAGTAGTAGTCTGCATGGCGCGGCATGGTACATGTTCCTTTGTCCCCTCGGGTTCGCCGCCGTTGCTGCTGCAATTGGCAATTAGCATCCACATGCGGGTGTTTCATTACCTCAGGTGAAGTGTCCGTTGATTACGGCAGCAGCCTCCGGTTTGAACGTGGCGGAGCACAACTGATTGATTCGGAACCTTGAAACATCTGTGGTCTGTTTTCTGTATGACTACAATTGCACATTGTCCGAGTCTTCTAGAAGCCTCCTAGGTAGTTGGAACAATCTCCAATTAATAGGCAAGCAGCATTGTTGAGTTGGCAGGTGAGAGATAACTAAGTATGTGTGTTTCTAATTGCACGTAGCTCTATGGTGATTCCTCACACCAAAGCATGTGACGAAGGCGTAGGATTTCTAGGTAGATCGTGTGATGATGCTGGCACCTGTGCCTTTGACCAAGCGAGCCGCATGAATGCTGGCTGAGCCAATTCGCACATCACTAGTCCAAAATGTGAGTTACGTCCTGGCTCGATCAAGCGTCATATTATCATAGCACGCTATTGTTATGGATTGCAACGGCTTGAATATCCTAGGATATTATACCGTTCTAGCACACGTTGGGCACGAGTATTATTCAGTCATGGGATGGATGAATGTGAATAGAAAGTTTTCTAGAGTCCAGTTCGCTAATGTTATTGAACTTGCAGATTCCACTGAAACCCAAAGCCCTCAGGTAACATGCGAGTTCCGAAGCGTCTAGGTCTTCTGGGGTTGACACTCTTGCAATCATTGCCACCCCTTCAACTGTACATGCTTTTCCTGTAACTTTCCCTCCCCGACAGGTTTCTAGCTGATCCACGCAAAGACACAACCCCAAAACACCATATGTAAGCCCTCTTGGCAACAAACTCAAAAACGAAGATGGGGTATTGTATCAGCCAGAGACCGGTTCCACAGCTAATCCGAAGAACTTGCATAACGACAACTAGATTCGTCTTTGATTATGGACTGGCTAATATGTCGCATGTAGCTTCCTTTTCCTGGCAAATCAAGACCTGAACTCCATGCCGCGGTGTAAAAACTTATTGGTATCAAACGATCCGCCGCGCGCGATAATTCGCGGTATATCCAAGGTGAAGAGAAAAATAATCCGCCCCTTATTCTAATCATCCGGTAAAGCGGAAGATGGTGCGGATTGCACATCGTATCGTACAATCGTTGCGACCGATGCGTCGTGAGTCTGATGAAGACTACTAGCCTCGTTCGCTCCGAAGAACAGCTCTAGATGAGGTTAAATATCCTAGCTAAATGGAATGCTATAATTAGTGGCTCAGAGGTAGATGCGAGGTATGGGTTAGATCGAGACAAAGCCGGCATTTTTTGCATTTTCATTTTTCAATGTTTTTGTGAAGTTTGGGATGTTATAAGACAAGGAAAGAGATAGAAAATGAGCGAATTTGGTCGGTGTAGAGGTGGTAAGGAAAACTCGAAGGAGTGGGCGCGAGGTCCGGATGAAACCGAGTCCTCTTAAATTTGTAAAGGAAAGATAACGAGTGACGTTCGGCTGTCTCTGATCTAAACACGCATACCAGCACCTACCTGACTGAGCCTACCGAATTATTTGCAGCCAAGAAGCCATTAGTTGGGACCCCGTTCCGCTGCACTTCTCCTGTGGTCGCCGGATGCACGAGGGGAGGAGACCTCTAGTAGTTTTGCACTGCCAGCACTGAAGTTGCGAAAATGGCCCTTGCCTAGTACAACACTCGTCGCGTGTTGAGGTTCGACAGGGCTCTGTCCACCCTCTTCGTCTTCACTTCCATTGATGCTGGCAGCCTCCTTGTCGTCAAAGGACTGGAGAAATCCTTCTCGGCTTCGCATAGTCTCGGTATGCTGCATGACAGTTGGTGTCTGGCCCACAGCGCCCCATTTCGGAGATGGATCCTCATCCTCGTCACTGCTAGGACGGGCCTCGCCAGTCGACAGCCGATGCAGGCGGGCTGGGACCACGCTGTTCAGGTACTCGTCATCGACAATGTTGTCGCTTTCAGTATGTTCTGAGCTTTCCCCCTCTGATCGGCTAGATAGAGCGGAGACGGTGCGAGGGGGATATGGAAGAGAGGTCCGCATGCCAGATGATGTACGTTTCCGGCTGATTCGGCCTGAAAGCCAGGAGCCTTCAGAATCTACTGATGCGAGAGACATGGAGTGGAGAGCGGGAGAGGGTTGGACATCGTCACGGTTGATGGAAATAGGCGTGGCTCGCATCGCTTCCTGGTGGCGAAGTCCTTCGATAGGTGTGTCGTAACGCATGGCTATATCGTCGGGTATAACCGGTAAGGGCTCCGTCGCAGATAGTTCAGCTTCAGGAGACGCCATACGAGAGTCTGGGGGTGAAATAGGCAATTCTGGCAAATCCTCACGGAACCGGGACATGGTTCGCTTGGGAACTCCCGAGCTCGGCTTCCGGGGTACCATATAGCTCGGAGGCGGAGTGGGTTGGATGCCTTGCATTGAGTCTCGCGAGGTATTAGAGAATGACGACGGCCCTGAGCTGCGTCTGGTCCGTCCCCATCTGAATAGCGACAACCAAGGCCGAGAGGATCTACTGTCCGACGTCCGGCTTAGAGACTCGGCATCATCAAACTTGATAGAGGCCGTAGGTGGCGACAGCCCTGCTGTGGGTGATGGTGGTGCGGGTTGTTTTGGTGAGCTTGAGCGTGATTTCCTGGCCCGAATGAAGTTGAAGAGTCTGGGACTTGAGGAACGGGTAGCAACGGATTCTGTTCGCTTGGGTGATGCGGCAGGGACGGCAACGTCAGTTGATGGTAATGGCTCGGGTGGTGGTATGCTGTCGGTTCTGTAGAATTCATCCAGCGGCGATGGTGTTTTCCTATGCGTTTCGATGCCTTCGACCTGACTGGAGGGCCTACTTCGCCTGGGAGGGGAATCACTCGACGACCTGCGTTTTGACGAAGTAAGAATTGCCGAGGTTTTGTCCACACCAGATTCAGGCACCTCCCGCCCCAAGACTCCACGATCGAGGTTGGCCGGTGCTGGCGAGCCGGTGCGGATAGCCTCGGCTTCGTCTGCCTTTTGCTTTTCGCGTCTACGCGCCAATCGTCGCTCTGCACGTTCTCTTTCCTTTTCTGCTTTACGCTCTCTACGTCTCTTGTCCCGTTCCATCACTTCTCTGAGATCCGACGCATCGAGGTCGTCTGCCAGATCATGTATCCTCTGATGGGCGTGCAGCATCGATTCAGGGATTGCGTTGGGGGCCGTGAGCCTCTTGCGGTTCGACTGGGATCTTGCTAGTCCCAGACCGGGCGCGGAACTCACAATTGGGTTGGACGAGTATCGTAATGTGGGACGTGGAGAGAGAGCATCAAATGCAGACACCTTCCATGAGATCTGTTCGGAATCTGACGACATGGCCGAATGTAGAGACTCGGGCACGGGAAGAGAGATATCAGACGACGGATGGCCGGCAGCACCGCTCGGCCCTAACCCGTACTGCCTGCTTTCCCTCTTCATGGGACGACCTGCGGTCCACTGGTCCGTGGGGGGTCTAACCGGCATGAACTGACTCATGGCTTTAATCTCGGCTTCACGGTCATGGTCCTCCTTCCGCCGTTTACTGGACTTTTTGCGCGGGAGGGGCTGACCTCTTCTCTTGTTTCTCGAGTCGCCGTGGTACAGCGTCGGCATCCTTTGTGCCATGTCGACGTTAGGTAGCGACTCGCGGGGTTGTGCACTCGACTTCTTTCTTAATTTGGTGGCACGAATCGAATCTTGGCGGCCGGGCGAGAAGCTATATGCCCGACCCCGACGCTGTGGTATCTTGGCGCCTCCCATCTTGTCTTCAATGGGTAAACTGGAGGCGGGTTCGGTTTGCGTTCGTGACGGAGGTTGGTATTGCTGACGGCCGCTCGGTGACCCGGTAGTCTTGTCCATAGGGGTAGCACGAGCCCGCCGCCGCGAGCCCCTGCGGCGAAAGGGCCACATCGGCATGGTCGCGAACGGCGTAGCGGATGGAGTGGCCGGCGTTGATGTGGCAAGGGCTGTTAGACGGCTATCGACTAATGCTGAGTGGTGGATGCTGCAGGATCGTGGCCGCCATGTGCGCAACGATGCGGGTTAAGAGGGGATTGAGAGTATCGAGTCGGGCCCAACAAAAGCGATTGGGCGCAGATTGAGCGTCCTCAGCGGCACCGATGGAATTCTAGAGCCTCGAGCCGTGGCTGGGTGTGTTTGTTTGTTCAAAGCAGGAGTGCGTGCGTGATGTGGTGAAAGGACCCTTGATCTCGCGACTGTCTAGGCACCGTTAGTCCTCTGGCGCGCGCGGATGACGGGGCTGTCTCGGTCGGCGAGTGGCTGAGGGTACATGCGACATACATACAAGGTGCTCCTGCTGACGGGTGGGAGAGATTGGGAGAGACTGGGATTGCGGGGACTGGTGGACGCGCCAAAGAATTGATTCAAAAAGGGCGATGTTGGTAACAAGAGAAAGACGAGTTGGATTGGGGGACAAGGCAGTCGAGTCGGAATGCTGTGGTGTGGGTTTCAGAAGAGGTGTGGGTGCGGATGGGATGGATGGGCTCGAAAGCCTTTGATCCTCTGAGGTCTTCTGAGGTCGAAGTCCCTCCAGCGGCAGGGCAGCCTGTGGGAGCTATACTAACTTGGGCGCCCCAGCCCGCCCCGGTCACTCTTTGCTGCAATCGCTACCGAGGAGCTACCTAGGGTGCTAGGCACCTAGCGGTACTTCGCACAGCGCCCACCGCAGGGGCGTACTGTCCAGCATACAGGAAAGGTGGGCGGGAGAGCGGCAAAGGGTCTTCCACTCTGGCGGGGAGTGGGGAGACCATCAGTGTCTGCCCGTTTACTGCTCGACCGCCCTCGTCTGCCCCCCAATCATGCGCTGACTAGGCTCGACTAGGTGCCTCGACTACCTCCTAGAATTGGGCCCAAGCCCACTGCGGTCGGTATACGGAGGCAAATATAACTATTTTCGGGTATGTCAGGTTTCTTGTCGGCCCTGGCTCGCCTGGTCAGGTAACTGCAAGGGTAGGCAAGTCTGGAATACTGTGCGTGCCTACATGTAGGGGTAGAAAGAAGTACATGGGTACCAGATGTAGGGGCTACGGTACCTGCCTTTGGTTAGAGCAGTGCTTAAGTGTGGCAGGGCCGATTGACTGAATTTTCACTCTACAGCCAAAAAGGATTAGTCGCTTCTAACCATACCTAGCCTGACGGTACTCTAGCCGCTACCTAAGCGACAGTGCTTGAATTAGCTGTGCCCACTGCCCATGGTCGGACAAATCGAACGGTGCCGTCGTGTAAGCTGTAGCCTGTAGGTACCGTGCCGGGAGTGGAGCTTTGCCACCTGTCTTCCATCTAATGCAGCCCAATGACGATGAACGCTACTTGCTCCCTATGTGCCGAGGGCTAGGGGCTCGGGGGTACATGATTGTCTGAAATAGTCCTGGTACGTTGTACGTTGTTACATGTGGTGTCGGTACTGTGCTTCTTGCTGCGAATACGGCGGGCACGGGTACTGCTCTAACCAGTGCTGGCCCCCGACTATCACCGCCTGCACGCTTTCTCTCAACCCTGCTCGAACTGGTATAAGAGTGTGCAGATCACGAGGTCCACCAGATCACCCAGCAGCCCGATTCCGTCCAGGACAGAAAACTGGCCAGGAACTGGTGATGTAACCCGCAACCTATCATACCCTCTGAACTAAACCGAACCGAACTGATCGATCGAAGCTCGCCAAGCATGCCGGTGCAGAACAGGCAGTGCCGACTGCGAAGCCCGACCATGTGACCTCATTAGCATGTACAGGAGTACCTCCCAAGCTCCCTCGCCTCCTGCGTACTATTTTGCAAACCGCACTAGATTCCAATCCCCAGCCTCCTAGAAATGCATTCCACTCCTGTACATGCAAGCAAGCCACAGTCGCGTTGCATTGTGCCCCCTCCTGACGCTCGGTGTATCTGACACAGCATTCATATGTTGGTGCGACGAAAGGGGTCCAACTTGAAGTTATCCGCGTCCTAGTGAGCATAGGCGTGACAGGCGTGACAGGTACGCGAGGGGAGGCATGCAGGATGCCTGCGCGTGTCCCGAGCGAGCCAGAAACGCAAACTAATACCGACTCAAAATAAGGCAAGGAATGCTGCGCGGTAGTGCCCAACCCTTGTCACCCATGTCATGATCCCGCACGTTCTTTGCGGTGTGAAGCGCGAGGCGAGGGTGGGCAGTTGGAAGTATGTGGGCACTGCAGGTGGGCAGAATGTGGGAGTGGGAGCGGGAGCGAGAGAGTGTGCGCCAAGCACCCAAGGTGCCTGGCAGTGGCACGCAGGCACGTTGGCCACCACTGTTGCTGCTGTTAGCTGCGTTCCAGGACGGTGGTTGGCCTCTGCCGCATCAAAACGTGTCGGATCCACCAACCGTTTCCCATCTCGGCTGGAATGTCTATATTGGAGTTCATGTTATTGATGCCAAAACCCAAAAACGCGACCTTTCCGACTCCTGTCACAGCGCTGCCGAGCAGCAGATGTCATGGGTGATGTCAGCGCAGTGAAAAGCGTAGCATCATAGCATGCCTCAACGCCATTGAGCAGAATGACAGGCCCCCCTTCCTCCTTCGGGGCTTCAGCAGCATCATCATCATCACCACCATTCAAAGCCAATCCTCTGACCAGCCTTAGTCGCTTTGGCTTGCGTGTGCCTCGCCGCTTGCTCGAAGTTGTGCTGCAACCCGCCATTCTCTATCGCACTGCAAGAGTCGCTTGCTCGTTCTTCAGAACTTCCTCAAGTCTCAAATGTCCGCTCATTTGGCATTTGGCATTGAGAGAGGATTGAGTGTCGAATACTGATCCAATGCAGCGTAGCTCTTTGCGCTAGTTGATATTAGCCGCCCGATTAAACCAGGTCATCAGTTGTTTTCTTGGCTTGACCAGCTTGCCAAGTCACTCATCAATTACCAATGTGGTGGGCAAAAGGAGTCTCTTGACGTCTCGGGCAACAGTCTATTGATTCTGCAAGTCTAACGGCCGGTCTGGTCAGAACGGTTAAGTATAGTGCATATGCACCGCTCAAGCACCCCAGGGCCATGTCAGTCCATCACCCCTCCTCGTACTTTCGTGGCGTCTTTGCATGGGTTACATGGCAGGAGTTCAATGCTGTGAGCTGGCATGCATCGACACATGTGCTCGCAGGTACATACATACCTAGGTACATATAGTAGTATGCTGCTTCGCTACTTGATCTTATCGGGCTGTTGTTTCACTATTGCCAATTGTGGGAACTGAAAACACGATAGGCGAGATAGGTACCCTCATCAACGGCAGTCATAATTGAGCTGTTCGCTGCTTTCGAGATTTTCTTGTTTGCTTCCCTGCAAACGATCAACGCTACAACGTTCCGCGATCTCCCCTTCTCAAGGGTCCTTCCGAGTCTGGTTAAAGGATATCTAGATGTTGTTGATCACATCATAGGCTTGAAGTGATCAGATTGGGCGACCTACTCAGCGAGCTATTAATTCGGGGGCTCGGTAGGCACTGCTGTTAGCTAGCAGTAGCAGCGTCTGCCGAGCTAGTGCTGAGCAGAGGTGCACGTCATTGTCCAATTGGCAGCCCGATTTCCTTTGCAACGCCCCAGAGCGATCGGCCATCTTTAGATCGTCGCCATCATCTGACGTGGTAGACTTGGGACTATATGGCGAGTGTGATATTCCAACCTCGCCAAACATAGACCACCGAGACCACCTCATAGTCTATGCGACTAGTGCTTCCCCGACTTGAGTGGCTGGCAATGATCCGAGAAGTGTCGGAGTGTCTTGCATAGCTGCAAGTGTTGAGCATGTCGGGGTGACTGGCTGTGTGTACATCATGACATGTAAGATTGACACGTTGATAATGCTCCAGGCCCTCCACAGGCCCTGCCCTTCACTTCCAATGCAAGACGTTGGTCTCAGAGGCTATTAGTGGACAAGCGCTGGGCGGTGCCCATCTCAATAACTAAGGAGAGTTATGTAGGTATTCATGCGCCTTCTAGCCATACTACTGTACCTGTGTACTAGTAGTTCCAGATCGTGGCGTGCATACCGTACATAGTATATGTATCACCGGTTAATGGCACATTGGCTGGGTTGGCTCCACGAATAGCATGCCCATATGCCTAGATCCGAGCGATCTACCTAATCTATGCGTAAATGCGCCAGCGACATTTGACGTTGATTCATGCGGACGATACCGGTATCAAGCCCCCATCCCTTTGCTTGTAAGTAGGTAGGCGGTGCCTAAAGACCGTGCCACGGGCTGTAGCATTCGTAGTTGGTTTCAATTAAGAAAGTTGTTGGGAGCAACGCCTGCCAGGCGTTCACCGCAAGCCTGGTTGAGTGAGCTGTTGAGTTTGAATCAATAGTTACTCTAAGTTTTAAATACTCATGATGACGCGATGTTTCAGAACAGCCACTTGTTTTCAGCTTACTCTTAACCTCTTTGGTATAACCAGGATGTGTGCGAGATCCGGGGCATAATTTAGGACTTTGTGTCAGAGTTAGAGGCCTCTCGGATTCGCGGATCGTAGCCGTTGATGATACACCTAACCTTTACAAGTATTTGAAAATCCTACCCTGAAAGATCACACAGACATGATATTGAGTAGATTATCTACAAAGCAATCTAAGGAACGAGTTATTTGTTAGCAATGAGAGCAGCGTAGTTGTTAGGCCTCATAATACTCCTCGCTCATACCTACTGAGATATGTTTCGTAGGTTTTCAACATGAGTTACTCTAGCACACGAGCACATGCCACTTGCCAGTCCACTTGCCTAAATCGGCAAGTATGAACTTTGTTCATCAAGACGGTATGTATTGAGTTTTCACATTGGTGCAACTTGAATTGATCAATGTGGCTCTATCTGGCGCATCGGTTTCCTCTGGTCTGTCTCTGGCTTGTTCTTGTACTCCTCGAGCGTTCTATGGAGCTTATGCCTACTCGTAATGCTAGGTAAATATAGTATCGCCCGCCCGGCTCCCCCCGCCCCACTTACTCTTATCGATAGACTAGGACCAACAGCCTATCACAACGCACAGCTGCAAGTAGGTATGCCCAGTCTCATGTTTACTTAGCGATGCGACGGGACATGGCAACCGCTACCCAAACAAAGGCATAACCAAAATCACGAACACAACCTTGGAGCATAATTACCTCCAGACCTACCAAAGGTAACGACCTGATATATCCCATACTCGGACATTTATATCACTTGATTAGCCACAACACGGTGTAGAACCCACGCTTCTCAGCAAAGAGGCAGAAATGGCGTATAATGGGCGGATGTCAATAATACCGCCGTCGCAAACACAGTCGCGCTCGCGCAAGAAAGAGGATGAGGCCGATGCATTTATGCGGTTGTCGGACAAGGAAATTGTTGGCTGTATAACAGACATCGGCATCCCCTTTACAGTCGCCGATTTCCAGAAGCCCAACCCTGTTCAGGTGCAGATGATATTCGAGTGGTTCGCCGAGTTGTTGTTGAACGCCACGCGCGAGACCATCGAGCCCGCCATGCGCGCCGCTGCCGAAGACGTATGTGGCGAATTCATCGATATCGTGCCCCCAGACACGCGCAACTTGATGGGCTTCTACGTGTCGCTGCGCAGGCTCCTTCTCGAATGCCGCATCAACGATTTCAACTTCTCCGACCTGTACAAGCCGACGCACCCCCGGCTTGTCAAGATCTTCAGCTACCTGATCAACTTTGTGCGCTTCCGCGAGTCCCAAACCAACGTCATCGGCACGCATTTCAACAAGGCCGAGCAAACCAAGTCGCGCATCGAAACACTGTACGGCGAGAACCAGGATGCGGAGGCGAGGCTACACGAGATGCGGCGTAACCGCAAGGCTATGGAGGCGCAGGTTCGCGAGAAGACAGAGCGCAACGAGGAGCTGAAGAAGACGCTGCTAGAGTTACGACGAAACCAGGAGAAGGTGGCAGCTCGGCTGGAGGATGCGAAGGCGAAGAAGGGCGAGCTTGCGCAGACTCTCGAACAAAGGACGACTGAGAAGATGATGCTCAAGCAGGAGAGTGGGAAGCTACGGCCATACACTCTGCAGAGCCCACAAGCGTTACAAACAAGTCTGACCGAGTTGAATAACACCCTGGGCGCGGACAAAGCCCATATCGATTCCCTGGATCGTCGAGCTCGAGCCCTGCAGACTTCGACAGATTCCTTCGGCGTCGTGTCGACCGATGTGGCGTCCTGCATCAAGCTGCTCGATGAGATATCCATCGAGTTAGCCAAGGAGGAGGAAGAGCTTGTCCGAAACGCAAAGCAACGCGATGCGTTATCCGAGCGAGGAAACAATGTGCGAGAAGTCGAGCGTACCGAGGCCTTATTACAGAGACAGCTGGGCAAGTGGAACGAGCGCACCGAGAAGCTTCGCGACCAGAGCCGCGAGAAGGCCCGCGATGCCAAGGAGAAGATGGAGGAGCTCCGGGCATTACACAAGAAGCTGACGGAGGAGCGAGCAGCCAAGGGCACGGAGATTGAAAGACGACGGGTCCGTATCGAGCAGACGGAGAAAAAGGTATGGCTTCAAATTCCTTATCAGCGTCACAGCAAAAGCTGCCAGTGAGAGAAAAGAAAAGTTGAGCTAATGGCAAAAACAGATGTTCGACCTCAAGGATAACATTGAGAACGAGGTACACAATGCGTACGACGAATATCTCAAGATGGAGTCGCACATCAAGCTGTACATTACTGAGATGGAGCAAGCTATCTAGGGGCCTGTCAGATTGCATTACGATTCTACTTACGCGTCATGAGTTATGAATGAGGGACTAGAGATACCACTGTCGGCGTTCAAGGGCAAGGAGATGGCGAGGCATGTTTGAAGTAGGGCACCCGATAGAGAGACTGCAAATTGTTGCGATTACCACTTTGTGTTTTCTTCTTGTTCGGGTGGCTGCGTACAGCGTGAAATACAATGCATCAATCAACTTCATCGCCTAGATGCTTACATCTAACCTAGTCGTGACTGTCGCTAATATCCCACTGCGCCCTCTGGAAGCGAACCCACCGACCTAGAATCCTGCCAAGCTCAACCGTCCTGCCAGACCAAGCACCCTCGTCAAAATCGGGCACCAATTTCCGCGCGCCACCACTCAGGATGGGCACTGCTTCCTGCAGTATCTCTTCGAACGTTATGCTAGATCGCGGCTCGATGACCAGAGCAGGCCATGATAAACGGTGGGCTAGATCGACCAGCGTCGCAGTCGTGTTGCTGATACCCTGTGCGCTCCACTCGCTCGTGTCGCGATGCAGACCGAGGAAGCCGTACAGGATGATGCGCGGCTTGCCGTGGCGCATGCCGTGCGTAGATGTTGGAGGCGCCGGCACCCTGGAGTCCTTGGGAGAGAAGACGGCGAGATAGGCACGTAGATGAGTGACTGTGGGTGTGTAGACGACGCGGATGTGGCGAGAGGTGGCGATCTGGGAAAGAGGCGAAGATAAGAGCGCGTGCTTCATATCTGTCTCGCCGCGGTTCACGGGTTTCGAAGGATGCGGTGGCTCCTCGTCATGTTGCTCTTCATGCTCTTCCCCTGATTTGTGTTCTTCTTCCAAATCAACAATGTTTGGCGTTGTTTTAGCAGGTTGTGTCCGTATGTCCTCAACAACTGATTCCAGGAACTCGGCTTTGGATGAGCATATGATTAAGATCGTAGGGAACACATGTTGATCTAGGATATATGATAGAAGCTCGGATGGTAATGCCGGGGATAGAAATATTGGAATTGTCATTGATCAGACATTCAGGTGTTTTCGAGTGATTCGATCCAATTTACTGATGACAGTGGGTAAGATGGAATGGACAACAGCTTTCCAGTAATTGGTTGCTTATATGGCAATCATTGCACTTTTAGATATTCGCCCGCAACTGGAACAAAGGAACGGGAGCTGAACCCGGCCTAGAAATCGCAGATCACGGGCCGGTGCCGGTGCCGCAACGGAGACCCTGGCCAGCTGGGGCCTGGAAGATACCTATACTTAGGTAAGTACCTACCTACTTTAGGCACCTAGTGGGATTAGGCGACGGATGGCACTCTCTCGACTTGATATTTATTTGAATAAAAACGTATTGAATTTTGTCTATACAAATACAAATATCTTGGTTGGATTGAAATAAGTCGTATTATTAAATGCAAACATCTGTCAGCTTTTTAAGAAAGCTAGGAGTCTGGAAACCAAGTGGGGTGTGATACTTTTGCTTAAACGTTGAGTATCTTAACCCTAGCAAGCCGACGTCACCTTTCCCAGAACTAATACCAATGGAGCTACTACAGTTGTACCACCTAGGTACGTGTAGGTACTCTAAGCCCTGGAGGTAGTGGAGGCACCTACAACAACGAGATCCAGCTTTTGGACATCTCAACATCGAAGACCCCGCGTGACCACGATATCTTCTCTACCTACCTACACCTAGGCAGCTCCACACGCCGGGTGCGCGTGCGCGAACCTCCCGCGGCCATGGAATCGATCTCTAGAATATCCGATCTGCTCGAGAGCGGTAAGACCAGCATCACTGCCGCCGCAATATCGCTGTTTCTCTGCTAACCTGCCTGGCCCTCCTCCTAGCCCGGGAGCTCACGCTCGATGCCGCCCAAGCTGCCAGAAGCACCCGCGTCACAACCCGGTCTCTGCCCACCGCCCAGCTCAAGAAGCTCCTCGATAGTCGCAATGATCGTGAAATCCTCGACGGGCTGCGGCGCGTCATTGCGGTACGATACGCCTGTTCACCGACGCCGACTGGCCAAGACCGGCAAACCGAACAACACATGCCAATATCGATGCTAATTCGTGGCCGCGCTAGATGATGTACCGCCAGCAGCGCACACTCCCCTGCTTCTCCTCCATCGTGAAGAATGTCGCCTCGCCGAACATAGAGATCAAGAAGCTCGTCTACATATACCTCGTCCACCATGCCGAACAGGAGCCCGACCTTGCCCTCCTCTCCATCAACACCATCCAGAAGTCCCTCTCCGACACGAACCCTCAAGTGCGCGCCCTGGCTCTGCGTACCATGTCCGGCATCCGCGTCCCCGTCATCAGCCAGATCGTCTCCCTAGCCATCAAGAAGGGCGTCGGCGATATGTCCCCGCATGTGCGGAAGGCCGCCGCCCTCTCCATCCCCAAGTGCTACCGTCTCGAGCCCTCTACCTTTCCCCAGCTGATGGATTATCTGACGACCCTCCTCGGCGACAAGCAGTACTTCGTCGCCGGCGCAGCCGTCAGCGCCTTCATGGAGATATGTCCCGAACGGATCGATTTGATACATGCACACTACAGGGGCTTCATTAAAAAGATTGTCGACATGGATGAATGGAGTCAGTTGGCCGTACTGAGAATGATGACTATTTACGCGCGGAAATGCTTCCCACGGAGGACGAGAAGCGCCCAGGCCAACGACAAGGCCGCCGGTGAGGATCTCCAAGATTTCTACGGCGACGATGGCACGCGGTCTAAGAACGAGATTGGGGGCGAGCAAGTTCTAGTACTGGACCCCGATCTTGTTCTTCTTTTAAATGGAATCAAACCGCTACTACAAAGTCGGAACTCCGGCGTCGTCATCGCTGTGGCGCGCTGCTATGCAGAGATTGGCACACCGGAATTTACAAAGGCAGCAGTCGGCCCATTGACTGCTCTACTCCGAGGGGCTCAGGATATCGAACAAGTTGCTCTTTACAACATTGTATCTGTATGTCTAGCGCACCCGGCGCCCTTCGTCCAGTATGCTTCACACTTCCTCGTGCGTGCTACCGACACAGCACCCGCGTGGGAGCTCAAACTCGAAGTCCTCACCTTGATATTCCCCCACAGTCCGCCGCAAACGAAAAGCCTTATACTCAACGAGCTCGAACACTTTTCTCGAGGCACAAATAAGGCACTGGTTCGGGAAGCCGTTCGTGCCATCGGTCGTTGCGCGCAGGGGGACCCAGCGACAGCACCGCGGTGTATGCGGTTGCTCTTGGGACAGATAACAAGTCTCGACGGTACCCTTGCCGCGGAATCGCTGACGGTCATACGCCATCTAATCCAGCTAGATCCTCAAGCGCACATGGGCACAGTCGTGAGACTAGCGAAAAACCTAGACTCCGCGACTGATCCGCAAGCTCGCGCAACCATCGTCTGGCTCGTGGGCGAATTCTCTGGCTTGAATGGCGAGGACAACATCGCAGCCGACGTCCTACGCATTCTGCTCAAGGACTTTTCCAATGAGGCCGAGGTTGCCAAGCGACAGATCGTCCTGCTCGCCGCGAAAGTGTACCTTCACCACATCAATCGCGAAGCCGAAAAGCAGACAGAGTCAGAACCCACACCAGAAGGCGACGACGATGCCGAAGCCTCTGCACCGCCGGGCTTCACGCCACCATCAGACCATCCCATCGTGCGTTTGTGGGAATACGCGTTACTGCTGGTCCGCTACGACACCTCGTACGACCTGCGCGACCGCACAAGGCTCTACAAGGCCCTCCTCGCCGTCCCCCAGCTCGCCACCCTCATGCTCCTGGCTCTCAAGCCCGCACCGCAGGCGCCGAGCCCATCCGAGACGCGCAAGGGGTTCCTGCTCGGCTCGTCCGCGCTCGTCCTAGCTGGCGGCCCCGCGGTGCATGCGCTCCGCGGGTACGAACCTTTGCCGGACTGGGTCCGCGCAGGCGAGGAGCCGGACCCGAAGTTACGAGTGCAGGATTCGACTGCTGGGCAATACGTCCCCGAGGGACTCAGGACCGTACCTGCGGCTGAGATGCTCGGGGACGCAGGGGCTAGTAGGGGGAAGAGCAATGGGCTCGCAGGTGCAGCGGTGGGCGCGGGCGCGGCTGCTGGGCTTGGCAGTATGACACTTGACGAGTTCCTTGCTGATGATGACGAGGGGGAGGGGGATGAAGAGGACGACGAAGAAGAGTCGGAAGACGAAGAGGAATCCGAGGAAGAAGAAGATGAGGAAAGCGAAGAAGTTGAGGATAACGAAGACTCGGAACGTGAAGACGACAATGATAAAGCCGAGCTCGAGGGGTTCCTCGATTCTTCTTGAATAAGCACTTTTAGGCAGCCGAATGACCGACCGACCTACCTACATGTATCTACCCCTATAATGTAGTATTTTTTAGGAATGCCTACATTAGTACTGCACATACAGTTAATACCGATCAACAAAATGACCATTACTTACCCTCACCCTCAACCACCTAGCCTAACTAGTCGCCTTATTGAGGAATTATCGAGTTCGGAAGAGAACATGTCAATAGATGCATTCTTTATGTAGAGACTATCGTGCCTGTTTCGCGTATATATATATATATACCCTGTTATATCTTGGACGTACGTGCGGATACCTACTTGCTCACACTCTCATTTAGAAATGAGGTAGATATGGGTCATACAGGCATACAGCAGTAGTTCATATCGACTGGATATGTGTATGCGCCATCAATCGATGTGTATAAATATACTTCATTTGCTAAAACGCCGATGACTTGAATCAGCACATCATTGAACAATATTTCCTCATGCGAACTACGTGCATATATTGAAGTCGAGTGTTTGATTCACGTACAGACGGTGACGAGCTTAGGGGGGATCAAAAGTTCACAATTGATACCAGAAGTACTGGGGATTTTATTTGCTAATTTCATTCCTTTCCGCCCAAGAACCGATACACGACAGAGAAGTCTCGGCCTTTACAACTCTCGAGCTTCTCGGCTTCTTCGTAGACCTCACGTGCACGAGCCCCCAGCTCCAATTTCGCATTCGCCTCCTCAGCGGCTACAATGGCAAGCTTGAGATCTTTCTTCATGAGACTGATGCCAAAGCCGCCTGCATAATCGCGACCCGCGGGCGCCGTCTCAACCACGCCCTTGACGGGGTTGTTGGTTTCCGAGGGCCAACAGCGGCCTGTACTGACGTTGATGATGTTCGCGAGCGTCGTGGGCTCGAGCCCCCACCGGATGCCAAGGTTCATGGCCTCGGCTGTGGCGATGTTATTTATCGCTAGCAGGTAATTGTTCGCGAGTTTGGCACTCAAGCCCGTCCCCTGGACCCCGCAGTGTAAGACACGCTTGCCCATTCGCAGAAGTATTGGTTCTACTGTGGTTACGAGTCGATCTGGGCAGCCGAGCATGAAGGTCAAGGTGCCGGCTGTAGCTCCTACCACTCCACCTGACATCGGGGCATCAACGAACTGGCCCTGGTTTGCATCCGCAACCCACTTGGCGACTTCGCGTGAGGAGGATGGATCGATGGTCGACGAATCGATGAAGACCTTGGGCGTTGATGAGAGGTCCGATTTCAGTATCTCCGAGTAAACGCCCTTGACGTGCGACGGCTCGGGTAATACGGTAATCAATATGTCCTTGAACAGCATGTTAGCTAAAAGGCATATCCATGTTTGACAGCGGAACAAATTGTGCATTCATTTTTTCGGTTCTTCAGAGGATTGGCTTTATGTATGGAAAATAATCACGATAGAAACCGGCGAACCGGTCCCCAACTTAGATCATAGATAGAACATGCTCATCATCGAAACAGGGAGAGTCGTAGTCACTCGACGGTTCGACAATATGAGAGGGTAGCACCTACAGCGTTCTTCGCAGCTTCAGCTACGTTCTGGGCTAGCTCGACAACGGCACCACCAGCCTGTGATGTCCTCATGTCTTGAGCTAACCGGTCCATCGCATCTTTGTTGATGTCGAAGAGGCTCACGGAGTCAGGAGGGGATAGCTTAGATTGGAGATTCTTCGCCATTTGATAGCCCTGCACGAACAGTTAGAGTTAGCTACAGAGCTTGGTAGCGATGGAGGCTCGGCAGAAAACGTACCATCTGGCCGAGGCCAATGAAGCCATATCGATCCAGGCGCCTCTGGGAGGCTGAGAAGGCTCGCCGTTGAGTACAGAAGGTACTCGCGAGGAGTCGACGTGCTCTCATGATGTCCACGAGGGTATAACACGTATCCCCCGAGTGCGATGCTACCTATCCGAATGTGTAGTGCAATGCACGCATCCCTTGTGGCGAGAAAGAGTGAGATGCTCGGTCCAGACGTCAAGCTACCTGCTTTGATAGGCAGAGGTAGGTAGAGCAGAGGTTGTTGGCTGTTGGCCGATAAACCCCCGAAAGAAGGGACTCGAGGAATTGAATGCGGAATACAAATCCCTTGTAGTTAAGCTGGAGCTTCCCCAGCTCAACCCCAAATCCTCGGCTTGGTTCGCGGGGTATTCAATAGGTACCGGGGAGCAACCCAGGCCAGTTGGTCTGGCTGGGCCGGCCATTGCCGGCTCTAAGCATCCCACTACAGCCACCCAATGGATCGGCAGCGGGTGACTAAGAGCTCCGAACGCGCGTGACTTGTGCAGACAGGAAAGAATGGGTAAGACAGGGCATATTCCAGCCCTGCTAATGGTGGTGGCCTACATGGCTGACAATGAAGTTGCGGGTGTTTGGTCACACCTTGAGTGAGGAAGTGTAGAATGTAGGTGACCGAGGATAAGGGAGAGGACGAGAGGAAATTTTAATTTATCTTTGCACTTGGCGTTGGAGCTCGGACCACCGCCCAGCCCAGCCTGCTGTACGGTAGTACCTGGCGGCCTGGCGAGTCTGCCGCGCGAGCGCGTTAGGTTCCAAATCTTAGGTAGGGCGCTAGGGGGGTCTGTAGGAATTCTAGTGATTGCCCAAGGCTTCATCATGTAAGTCGGCACTGTGCCCGTCTAAATTACCTGGTAAGTAATGAAGAGGTGTAGGTAAGATGTGTTATTTACTGCCAAATCCGAGAAATGGTCTCTGCGGAGCTCTAGAATGAAAGTATCGTGCTTTTCAAGGTTTTGTTCTAGGTTCTACCTAGGTAGATTAGGTACCTAAAGCCCGCTTGATAAGCACATATGAGGATCGTACCGATTTACCAAACGACCTGACCTTTTCTTCCAGGTTGGCAAAAACCCTCACTGAACAAAACAAAGTGGAATAACTGAGATTGAATACTGCGTTCAATATCGCAACATGTGCCGGGCGTGCCGGTTTCATTTTTGGCTCCAATATCAAGGAAGAAGCACAGAATTCCGGAGGTGAAGGACGGAGCTTGGCATATAGCTCATGTGCGCAAGACTTTCTCAAACCCAAATATAGTCCATGGGACTAGTGTTTCCCTGTTGGTCCGATAGCAAGCCGAGTAGCAAACACTACCTCTCGCCTCGTTGTGTGTGCTGCTTGTGTCTATATCCATCACCACCACCTACTTACTTAAGTACTTAGAGGTAGGTAGACGCTCCATCTCCCTCGATACCTATACGATACAGTTTCACCTGGACAGAGTGTCCGCTGTTCGGAATTACCACCCTACAATAAAGCTGGGCAATCTCAACCAGTCAAGTCAACCCTCGAACTTGGCTGGGTAGGTAGGTGATCTATTGAAGAATCGGATCGATTTCCCCAAATGGTTGGTGTCGAGAAATATACAGTCTAGAAGAAACGAATTGCGTGCTCATGTATGTGTTGACGACAGTGGGTGAATGGGGATAAGAAACACGACCAAAAAAGCACCTCTGACCTACGAAGTTGACTCGATGACCAAGTCCAAATAAACGACGAGCGAATTATGATACGATTATCATCACCAGGCAATTCAAGTTTCAGCGTTTCACATCCATGTCTCAATAAGCCGATATTGGCTTGGTTGGTTCGAAGTAGCTACTCGACTATTTCAAGTGCCTGTCACCTGCATCCTTGACTTTAGACATTCGATATAGAGGCATAAGTTTGGTCGAAATCACAAGTGACGACGATATAAACTTCCATTTCACTCGGTCATCAGTTGAAGCTCGGAATGGATGCTAGATTTGAGCGAGTGATCATTATATTTTACTGTGAGCCACCATATTGCTCACTCAGGGGACCTCCGTAATGCGTAAGGGTGTATACAAGTGCCGTCTCATCGTGATGAGAAAAAATTCCATTCAAAACTAGTAGCCGGTAACAGCTGACATGGGTATGTGTAAGTGCGTGGGTAATGGGAAAGTGGGTGTCCGGATAAGTCAGAGACGCCCGAGCAGGGAGGCTCTTGGATGTAAATTTCGAGATGTGTATTGATTGAGTATACCAGATCAAAATTTGATTGATGAAAATGGCAAGCATGCGATTTAAAAGACACCCATCACGTATGGAATCAATGCCCTGTGGTTGAAGTATTAGTAAGTGATGGCCAGTTCTCTCAGACAAAGAAGTACTCACCCTACGGCAAGGGTCGCGCTTAGTCCGACCAATGCTCGGTTGCGAACACGCTGTTTTCTCAACTGAACTTCCGTCTTCATCTTCTTGGCGCGAGGCTCGGCAGATGGTTCGCTCGATTGCTCCTCCTCTTCATCGACAGCAATCTCGTCGGCCTTCCGCTTCCCCTTGCTACCTTCAACCAAGGAATCATCATTCTTGCCAACCTCCTCAGCTGCAGCGGCGACCATTTCTTTCGCCTTCTCGATCATTTGCGCGGCTTCCTCTGCGCTCGGCGGGCCATCTTGTACAGGGAGCTCGACTTCCACCGCTGTGAATGTTGTCTCAACACCGGCGTGGAACTCGACTTCCTGGCCGACCTTGATGTTTATCTTGGGTTCCTCCTCAACTGGTGCAAAGACGACCTCGGGTTCTTTCTCGATAGTCTCCATTGTGATATCATCAGTAGGAGCCACTGATGAAGTATCTTCCGTCTTCGTAAGATCCATCTCGGGTTCGTTGTCCTCTTGAGTAGGCTGTGTTTCGGGAGGGCTGGGCTGGGGGGCCGCGGCTTTGGCTGATCGCTTGCGTGGCGAAGCGATTGCTCTTCTCTTCGAAGGGCTCGCAGAGCGACGGCTTCGAGTGCTTCGAGGTAGTGACGAGGGTGTAGGCGGCGCTAGTATGGGCTGTACCAGGCCTGTGTGTTCGAACTTCGGTGGTGCGACAATCTTCTTTGGGGGGCTGTCCGGCGCATTCGTCACGGGGATCTCGGATGGGTCTAGCAGAGCGGAAATCCAGGGCGTGACACCGTATTCTTCAGCCAGCGAGATAGCCTGCTCTGGAGGAATCCACACGTTCCCGGCCGTCTCCTCGTGGCTTGTTGTAGGTAGCGACTTGATGAACTTGCGCTCGGCCTCCTCCTCGGCAGCTTCGGCATAAGGGAAGGTTGCCTTGAACATGCCCGTAGCGGAGACATAGCCGTCTTCGCTGCGACGCATGAGGAAGTACGAGCTCGGGGATTGTTTGAATATGCCCGAGGAGATGCCCTTCGGAAGAGGAGCTCGAAGGTGCGCGTAGTCGAATACACCCAGCGCCGAGGGGTCTACATCACCGGCTGAGCCAGCGGCCACCATCTTAGGGGTGAGTTTGGTTTGACCCAACCGACGACGCGACACGAGATCATTATCTATGAACGGTTATCAGAAAGGTCATCATGACCGAAGACGAACAGGCGCAATAGCTTACAGTGTGGTATGTCCTCGGTCATGAGGGGGTTCGTTTTGCTGGGAAGAGAGCGCGAGCCAGCCATCTTGACGAGTATATAGATACTATCGACTTGACGCGACAAGACTAGTTATAGAAGTCGATGCCACTGAGCGCAGCAACCGAGGGTTCGGGGCTCAGGGTGTAACAAGAATGGATTGAAAGGGCTAGGGTGAAATGCTGATCTAATGCTAATGTCGCGGGTTAGCTGCTGCTGCTGCTGACGATTGTGTCGCGCGAGGTCGCGGATTCGAGGGTCGCCATCGAGGCGCGACAAGGTGCTCAGCTCGAATTGCGCGGATCGCCTGGGATGATAGATCTCACTCACGTTGGGGACGGGGTCTGGTAATAAGAAAAAGACAACAGTATCAAGGGAGCCTTCGCGACGATGACGATGTGTAATCGCCAACAGCACGAAGATGGCAAGAAAATGATGAAGAGAGAGACTGGTGCAACCCACGAGTCAGCTGGTGTGTATTGGCCTGACTGAGAACAAGGTGAGAAAGGAAGACAGGACGGGATGGGACAGGCTGGACAGGACAGGAAGGGACAGGGTCTGTCTGTGACAGCCGGCGCGAACTGTGGTTTTTTTCGTCGACGGGACCAACCAGCGGGCAGTCTGCGATTCTACTAACCTTGGGAAGCTTTGGTCAGTAAAAGACGAAAGGGTGTGGAAAGCCCACAAGTCAAAGCTGGGGGCAGCTCGGCAGCAAGACAGCTGGACGGAGCTTGGGGGAGGATCGAGGGAAGGGAGAGACAGTTCGGAACGTCTGGTTGGGTCCTCGGGCCTGATTGGGGGGACTTGCTCTCGCCAAGGGCTGTGGGTAGGCAGGGAAGGTGCTCGATTAGGCTTGGTCGTGACTTAGTCCAGGGAAGGCGCGGTGGAGAGCGAGGAGAGTATCCCAATAAGCACTAGCTCTCAACAAGTTACAGGCTCGACAGGGGAGGTTTTTGCTCATTGGGAAGCAATTTATCGTACCCGCACAGGCCACGAAACCCGAAATCCCAATTTGGTGTCTACTTACCTAGGCTCGCTAGGGTAGTAGCTGCTTGACCTGCATGTATGTGGGCCCCCGAGCAATGGTGGGCAACGTGCAAAAGTTAGATTGGGACAGATGGTCTCGGGTGTTGCGCAGAAGTCGCACTCGGCACCCCTCCGCAGAACCCGCCGCTATTCAGGACGAGCGCGAGCGTGACCTGGCGCGGTGCTTACGCCAAACTCTTTCGGATCTCATTTAATCTCACTGAACACACCCAGACGGGCTAGGCATGGCCAGGCTTCTGCAAAATTACCTGAACGTTTCTTTTTTTTTTTTTTCCCCTTGCAAGTGAGATGTTGTAGATCGCCCACCAGGGAACAATTGAAGAATACCTTTCTAAATCCGAATATTTGCCCGAGAATGTCAATGTTGGAAGCAACTTGGAACTCATCAGAAGCAGATGAACTTTTGAGTAACCACGCAGCCTGCGAGGCCTCTAACTGGCCAGCACCTTTCACATACGTAGGGTGGAATGTAACCCAGTGGGATCTCGGCCAGAACCCTGACCGCCTCGGAATTTTGCGCGCAAGTTCATTTAAACTTTTAGACCGTAACAAACGGATTGTAATAATCTCCCTTGTTTTAGCCGGACACCTCCAAGTCAAGTCTATGACAATGAAGGAACTAATTAAATCCAAATTTCCATCGTATGCATTTGTTAGTGTTGAAAGTTTTCATGGCAACTCTATGGATTTCGGTGTTGATTAGACAGACCAATGTGTGGTGCGAAGTTGCGATGCGCGGCACCCTTGAGAAACTGTTGCTCCAATCCCGGATTTTTTTTTTCGTCTTGGCCGACGAGATGCTGGCTGTTATCTATTAGTTCTACAATACGGATGTAAGTTGACGGTACTCCTACGAGGCATGATGTGCTCTCCGTCGTTGCACATCGTGACTTCTATGCTAGGAGAACCCAGTTCCAAAAAGCTTGGTCCCTTTCCCAGCTTCGTAAAGAACGCTGTCATCTCGATCTGTTCGACAGTGTCATGTCCCATAATCCTTATCACCTACACTTCTGGTATTTGCTTTGATACCGTCTCAATTAGAGATCGAAATGTGATTTGCTACTGTAGGCACCACTGACGGCAAGTACTACAATAGCTTTAAGTTGCATCGTTGCAAGCAAAGCTTGCTTCATTAAACGTGCAATAGGATTACGAGCCTAATCAGACCTCAGCTCTGTAAGTGAGTCAACTGGCTCACCCGAGTTGTTTTGTATAAAAGCATCAAGATCGCAGCCGAGACCTAATAACTGGGTACAACATCGCCGGTATCGAGGGTGAAGGGAATGGGAGTGTGGTCTTACCGGTGGTGGGTTCGCCCAAGGCAAACGTAGCATTTGAATCCTCAAAAAATTAAGAGAGACCCCAGAACCTAGTCCTTGCAATCAAGCTTATGCTTGTAGAAACCATGCTGCGTATGCGTAGCCTTTGTCTGCCGATAACTGACTTTGAGACGGAGTAACTATACAACGAAGCATCCTTTTGCCAATGGTTACGCTCCGGGGCATCTCACCAGTGTTCGGTGTGACATTCCCTTACCTTGGAATAGTTTTAGGTCTTCACAGGTAAACAGCAAAATGAAGGTCGTGGCTAATCAAGCGTGCACTGTATGCTACAGAGCGTGCGTATTCTGGCTCAGTACATAGAACTCGCGGCCTCTGAAGTGAAACCGACGCAGTCACATCTCTTATATTCGTTATATCTGCCTTCTATGCGAGTTTCATTATGCCCCTGCAGATCCCAAAATCGCGGGTGTTGAACCACAAACTGGCCACACGACCGACACCTTTGAGTTGAGCTTTTGAGACTGGCCACCAAAGGTCGAGAGCGTCTGCCATGTCAACGTCAATTGTTGTTCACTTGGAGCCATGGCTAAATTTGAAATGCCATCTAGATGGACATCTCAATATATATATATATAGTATCTTCTTAATCTCGTGGGGCTCAGATGCTACATGAAGTGATTATGCTAGCCTCCTGCGACGCAGATGTTCCTGGTGCTCTTGTAGGGAGTAGAGCGAATTTGGCCCAAGAACTCTGTCCTAAAGGCGACGTGCTCTCTTCGAAAGACACGTACCCAAGTTTATTGAATATTTGCTGCCATGGGATAGAACAATTATCTTAAGGGCTAAGTGAAGCGCGTGTCGCATACTGATCATCTTCTGCGCGATTCCAAGCTTGATTTTACTAGCGTACAGTGGTGGCATGTTTTGAATCATAGGATTTTAGTCGAAGTAACTCATGATTGATTTCCTTCCCAAAACAATCTTTTTGCTATGTATGTTCTCATATCCGTAGACTCACATATGAAGAAAAATGGAGTGGAGTGCTGGCGTTGCCTCTCCCATGAGCCCAGCTAGCGACATGGTATGTTGAGTATTATCTACCTGCACGTAGGTAGCCAATATTTCTAATGGAAGCGATAGAAATTCGATATGTCAACCCATTGTGAAATATTTCCTAACAGCATATGCCTGCCCACGACGCGAGTCTTTCCTACTTAGATGCCTACATGTAATTCCAAATGGAGCATCCGGTGGCCTGACTCTTGACATATCGTAGTTATAGTTGTACGGTATGACCTTCTTGTCCTAGGTGTTGATCCAACGCCAATTATAACCAATATCCATAGCTTCCCAAGTTTCGGCGTGTTTGCGCCTTAACTGAATACTACCTAGCTATATTTACATCCACGAAGGAATATTGGCATTGGCAGACTTTATTGCAGTTTGTATCCGTTCAATCATCAATGCGGCTTCACGTTGCCACAAGATTTTTCAATAAAATCAGAGTCTCGACAGGCAGCCCTAGGTGTCTTTTCCTGAGCTTCCTTCCTGGAGTCCTACTGTTACCCCAGGTGACAGTTTGGGCGGCGGTCTAGTCCGGTCTGCCAATAATAAAAAAATAGGGGCTCTGCCCAATACCTAAGGGCACCTAGTGTGCCCCTCCATTCTGCCCCTCACCCGATCAACCACCCGCCAAAGCGCCCCACCATTGTCCCGCAGTACCAGTACAAAACAAGCTTTGTGACATCCAATCATCCCCGTCTCTTGACCTCACCTTACAATTATCACCGCCAGTTCCTCCTCTTCCTTCCTCCGCCAAATACCCCGTGCTGCCGGGTTGAGAGCTTTCTGTGAACTATACGACCTCCCCATTGTCATATCGAAGACATATTATCTGGTGAGACTTGCCGTCACTCCAGCATAACGCTGTTGCTCACACAGAAGACATAGAGATACCAGCAGGCAACAAACAGCCCAGTTCACAATGGCATCCCACGAAGACAATGACCATGCCCCTGAGGAGACCCAGGGGTACAAGCTTTCGCAGCCAAAGCAAAGCTTGACCGAGTACGAGAATATGGGTATGTGCCAGTTTCAATTCATAGTCCGCTGTCATTTTTCATCTTGCTATTGGAGCAACACCCAAGAGCTCGAAAGAGGCTTGCTTGCAGTGACCTTGGTAGCACGACCCTCGTCATGCTTTGGCATATACATCAGTTATGCATATCTGGAAAATTGATGCATTGCCGGTACGACCCGGACGACCTGGGAAACATCATAAAACTGGAGAACCTTGCGCAGTGGCAGAGAACTGAACCTACACACACGTGGTTCCCATGGTCGCAATGATGGTTATGCTCGTCATGCCAGCACCTGGCCAGCTGTTATCTTACACATAGCCGCGGTCAAATTTTCAAACATCAACAGAGGGACAGACCGGAGCATGCGAGTGTGTGGTCCGTTACCACATCACCGCCGTCCTTGACCCGAATAACACAACGGCATCACTGCTTCAATTCTCCTCCAAAGACCTCCCAGAAGATCCTTTTAAACAAGCATCTTGGATTTCTGTCGTACCCTTACCTCAACTTGCAAGAAGATTTATTCCACTGGTTCATTATCGTCATTCCACCGTTTCACCCTTGGTCATACACCCGAGATCTCCTTTGTCATCCGGACGATGGCCCTTGCTGCTCGCAGGAACGATGCACAATTATTCCAACACATTTGAGTTTGGGCAAAACAACAGACGTGCCAGTGCCAGTATGTCTTCAGTCTTATCATCCTTTGATAGACCGAACATGGAAGTCACATACCATCACATTGGAGATATTCAAAGGAGCATCAAACCCGCCAACGCCATATTGCTGTGATCTGCAGTGATCGGGAAGTCTCCAAGTGGAACATTGAAGTCTGCCATCGTGGTTTCCGCGGGAATTCTTGAATGCAACAACACCGTTATCAAGCTTTCTGGTAGGCAGCTACCTACCACAACACTAAACACAGGCAACCCTACCCCGTTTCTCCTTCCTATGTAAGATGTCGCTTCCACACCGCCCGGCTGCCAAGTGGACGTTCCACTGCTTGCTATCAAAGTAGCGAGGTTATTGCAAGCTTTGACTCTTGACATCTCCGAAGACCAACCTCAGTCATGTATTCTTCAAATAGCCATATCAATCAGCACCATCCTCTAGTCCAAAGTTGGACTGTTCAGGTTTTTCGAACATGATCATTAGAAAGGAGATCAAGGTCACAAGTAGATCTGCCACAGACGATGACTCCAAGGATAACACATGCTTGTCTCCTACGGTAGTCAACAACATATCTCCAATTCGGAGACCGATGATCCGGCCCGGGAAGGAGAAGACGTCATAACATTGTTTTCAAGCTCAATAGTTATATCACAAGACAAAAATAACCAAGTTGCTAAGCCTCTCCCAGATGCGAACGATGAATCACTCCAGCGATACAAGAAATCTCTTGGCCTCGGTGGTGGCAAGGACCTTTCCGACCCCAGCGACCCTCGAGTCTGCATTATCCAGTCACTTACAATGGAGTCCCCTGACCGCGATCCCGTGACTATCGATCTCTCTCAAGCCGGCAGCGAGAGCACTCTCAAGGACAAGCCTTTCAGGATCAAGGAGGGAGTCAAGTTCACCATGGTGGCGTCCTTCCGTGTTCAGCACGAGATTCTCAGCGGCCTGCAATACGTCCAGACAGTGAAGCGCAAGGGTATCAGAGTTAGCAAGGACTCCGAGATGTTGGTAAGAAATAAATGTCCAATACAATGTTGGTCGGTTACTAATATTATCTCCAGGGTAGCTATGCCCCCAACACCGACAATCAACCCATCTACACGAAGCGATGTAAGTCATATTTGGTCCAGGACCCGCACTTCGGGCTTGAACACTCATTCTTTGCAGTCCAGGAAGAAGATGCTCCCAGCGGCATGCTTGCCCGCGGTCACTACAACGCCATCTCCACCTTTGTTGATGACGATAAGAAGCAACACCTCCAATTCGAGTGGAGCTTTGATATCCAAAAGGACTGGTAGACGGATACCCCGCAAACCGGTAACCACGCGGCGGTTTTGCCATTTCTTGCGAGCCCAAGTGTCTACGACCATGTACAGCTTCCGACGGGGAGGTGTTTAGACTTGCAGACAACTAGTTTTGCGTGGCATGGCTTGTCAAGGATAAGAGATGAGAATGAAGGGGAATGGACTCCATGAAAGCTTTGTATAATGAACGTGATGAAGACAACGATGACGATGGAATGCAAAAATGAGGAACGGATGGCCGAGTCCAGAAAAAAAAGAAAATATACAGTTCGTTGTCGATCTTCCTGCACTACACTAGCTAAATGTGCTAGCACCCTTCACGGTGGAGGTGACAAGTGAATCCACACATAGTATTCTCCATTGTCGACGCTCATTGAGATTATTAAAGAAACTTTGATAGTTGTGTACTTAGCAACTCGGATAAAAATGACAGACGCAGCCGCACCTTCGCTAGCGTGGACTTGAAGTATCCTTTCTCCAACCCATTTGTCGTCGAATAAGTTTTCCCTATTGGCATAATAGGTCTTAAAAGAAGTCTCCCACGAACTTCAACGTGTGCCGCGGGACTGGCTGACTTACTCAAAATATACATTCATCAACACAGTTGTTCGCAGGGGGAGATCGAAAATACAAGAAATGTTAGACCTCATACGACCGTACAGACTTGAGCTGCTTAGTCCACAAGCAGCAACAGGGGTTATATGCAATATACCAACCTCTTGATTGTGTGAGTCTCCGCATCTAGATCTGAATCTTTTCAAAGTCTACGAGTCTGACTATACCTCACAAGAACTACAGGTAATACTGTGAGAACCCTTTTATTTACACGTATCTAGGTGTGTATGCCGATATTCCATGCTAGACCCGAGGGAAAGGCGACAAGCCACGTACAGTGACGGCTCACTCTACAGGCAGTACACTGATAAATATGCCAACCTGACCGTGCTAGGAATCGATTCTTCTATGGTACATAAGGTAGCAAGCAGTCAATACTAGCAGCGCATGCTTTGCCAACAGTACTGCTTTAACGCTATATTTCAAGTCCTGACTGGCGTCGCTTGCCCTCTTCCTGTTCCCTCTAAGCAAAACAACTTTGCCACCAAGGTCTCGCTTGCATGTACCAAACAACGGCACTAAATATACCAGATGCGTAATGTTCTGGAATCGCTGCAGAGGTAAGGGTATTTGGTCTAGGCCTTTTCAATGTGGAATATCAGCATCCACGATGCTGGTCCAGGACCGCATCGGATTTGTTAAGCGTCGCGCCTTTTCCCCTTTCTCAAATGAGACGTACCTAGGTAGGTAATGTTTTTGGAGATATATTGACGCCGGGTCTTGCATGTACCAAGCCTCCCCTCCTGGTTATCCACCCTGTCCCTAGCTTAATCGCCGTCTTGAATTCATCCTTCGTATTTTGCTCCGAATGCGTTCTTTAACATCGTCTTGAATCTCCGCTATCTCTGTCCTGCGTCTACGTGTCGTTAATTTCCGTCCTCGAGTATCTTCCTCATCCTAGAGGAAATAGTCGGGTAACGCGCTGCCATCAGCCGCTTTCTCGGCCTGTTGCAAGTCTTTAACTTGGTCATTTTCGGGTGCCGCTGCGAAGACGTTGAAATGACGTTCACCAGTATTGCTGACCTCTAGCACGCTCGCCATGTTACCACAACGATAGCAGTAGTTTGGTGCGCTCCATACGGTACTCAGATGATCATCGTACAAGACCAGATAGCCTTCCTGGCACAACTGGTGGGCTCGCAAGATGTGGTTCATGCCGTTGACGGCCAAGAATTTCTTAACGACTCTTGCGCCAAAGGTATATCCAGCACCCCTAGGGGACAGCGAGAATTCGTCGCGCTCCGGATCTGGATCGGACCACACCAGATCGGCCATCGGGCCCTCGTGGGGAATCTCCCTGAATCGATCGATGATCTTGATTTGGTCGATGCTGTGTATGGACGGGGACAGGCCGCCATGGACGCAGAAGATCTGGTCGTTTATTACAACAGACAGGGTCAAGAAATCAAACATGTCTGTAAAATGATGCCAGACATTTGCATTGCCGTATTTACGTGCGCACTCGGTATAGAATCCATATGACTGGGTGACACCTCTCGACTCGTGGTTCCCACGGATGAGGTGCACGCGATTCGGATATCGTAATTTCAAACACACGAGAAGTGATATGGTCTCAACACTAAACATGCCACGGTCGACATAGTCACCTGGCGAGGGGAGAACGAATGGTCAGCCACTGGACTCGACTCGGGGCGGTGGCGGCAGCAGGTCCCGGACACGGCGAGGGTCGGACTCACCGAGGAATAAGTAATTCGTATCCGGACACCAGCCCCCGATCTTGAAGATCTCAATCAGGTCGTAGAACTGGCCGTGTATGTCGCCGACGACGGTGACGGGGGCGCGCACGTGCACGACGTTGCTCTCGCGCATGAGCAGCTCCTTCGTCTTTGCGCATATCGCCTCGATGACGGGCTCGGCGAGGAGTTCCTTCTTGTATAGTCTCGAGATGCACTCGTCCAGGTCGACCGAACCTATGAGAGTAAAACG
The DNA here is from genome assembly GCA_022453515.1 of Astrocystis sublimbata. NCBI lineage: Eukaryota > Fungi > Ascomycota > Sordariomycetes > Xylariales > Xylariaceae > Astrocystis > Astrocystis sublimbata. Next base: position 23,880 of record JAJNNY010000075.1, on the reverse strand, counting down.
ACGGGTCAGCCCAATGCACACAGCAGGGCCATGTCGTGGGTGTCAAGGTTGTCAAGGTGGTCAAGGAGGTGGTCGCATCTGTCGTGTCTGTCGAGTCTGGCGGCTCCGATAGGGGGCGGTGGTCCACGTACCAGGCAGCCCAGGCATTGTGGCGTTTTGTGACGTCGTGCGCCCGTCGCGACCGGGCTGGTCGCAAAGAGGCAAGAAGCAATAATCACGGACTAGTTGTGTCGGTCTGGTGCAACGGTGCGGTTGGCTTCCTCTTGCTCCTCGGGAATGCAAAGTCGAGTACGGGGGAGCTTGAAGGATCCGCGAACATGTTCGACGAGGCAAAGACAAGCAGCTGTCGCGATTTTTCCTCACATGGAGCCGGTGTCGAATGGTCAGGTATGGATATGGGGGGATCGATAACAGCTAACAACTGAGGTTCCGGGAGCACCAGACAGAATACTCAAGTTGAGGTAGAGGAGGACATGGTGGGTAGGTAAGGTTTAGGTAGGTACTCGAGAGGATAGGAACAATTGATAGTAGGAGATATAGGTACTAAGTATTGCTATCGTGCCTTGACCTCAACCCACGTGGTGGCAGGAGAGACAGTGACAGAATACCTCCCAAGCCTCCTAACCTTCTGGTGGGCTGCAGCTGCAGATGGGGGGTGCTCGGTCGGCAGCGCCGGGAAGCTGTTGTCAGTCGGGGGTATCTGCCGCGCTGAATTACCAGGAAAAGTACCTCCTACCTAGGGTGCCTATATCACCTCCCTACCAGGTACATGTAGGTACATGCCCTACTCCGGCACTCCGGAAGGCATTCCCTGCTAGTACTGTTCGGTCGTGCTGAACATACGCCACGCCCCCTGCTGATCCTGTCACCCTGTCCGCCTGTGCTTCTTATCAACGGCAGATGCAGATGGTGTGGGGCTCCGCAGCTGGAATGCCCATTGTCAGTCTCGCCAGTATCAAGTCAAGACCTATGGACCTAATTCTTCTATACTGTATTCGAAATCTCTTTCTGTTGTTTGCAGGTTACCCTGCGAGTATCCCAGACGACATTGAATAGCGGCCAATTGCACCAATGTTTAGTGAATGTTGGACATTGAATACGAGTATCTCTCTTCCCCGGCCCCCGGGCCTCTTTCTCACTTCTCTTATTACTCATTTCCTTCGTTGCGGAAAGAGGGTGAGAGGTATCCGTTACCGCTTTTCAAAAGACACATTCGACGACGTCGGTGGCATTTCTTTCCTTTGAGCTTGGGTCCAGCTTGTTCCCTCTCTAATATCCGCCTTCTATTTACACCCAAGGTTGCCTCTATCACAACATTGAACAAGGTGCATATAGCACTTCAGATTGGAGCTTGAGACGAACCGCAGCACCCGTTGGCACATTCTCCGTTTTTTGTTGACGCGTTCTCGAGTCTGCTTCTTTCTATTCACTTTATCTCGCAATTAGCATCACATAGTGGAAGCACGCCTTCCTGGCATGTTAGGCTCGGCTCAGCTCGGCACGGCTCGTGAATCTCAATAGATCGACCTACTGCCTACGTGCTTCTTCATGTCTCGTCCTGCGGCAGTTTCTACTTATGAGTGACTGTTGCCCATTCCGATTATGATAATATTTTACGTGCCTACATCCCGGTCTTTTCCTGGCCAGCAATGACGGTTGCGGACAGAGATTGCTCTTGGAATCTTTCTTGTTGCTTGTCTGACTTGAGGTTATCGCGCCATCAGATGGGAGGACGGCAACCAAGCCACCCCGCCCCCACGCTGTCGCACGGACTATTGTTTCGCCGCCGCCGATGAACACACCTCATCATGCCCAGGTGCCAGGTGGCTCAGGCACTCAGACAGGCAGGCCCTCAGGGTTCAATGGGCTCCGGGGATCATCTTGGGCAGCGGACCCAATTGGAGCCCGGCCTCGCCCGCGTCAGCACAATCCCAAGCCAGCTGGGTACAACATTCATATCATTTTCTCAGCTTGACCTCTGCAACCTCCGTCAATGCTTTCGGCAATCATAAGCGACCATGACCTGGTCGTGAACAGATACACCCAACCTCGCCTGCTTGATCAACGTGTTCTTACAGCTGACATGCGACTCGGACATGGTCGGCCTCATCGGATACCGTTCTATTCACTCCGTTGCGGCAGAGGCATTGGTGGTAGCATGGGAGTGGGTGGTGGATCCTCCGGCCTATACGATCTCTCGTAACCACGGAGCTCCTTTCTTACCTTGATGCATCGAGAAAAACACGATCCTCATCAGTCGTCGAAAGAACTAGTCCGGATCGCTCCTTCGAATCACCCAGTTCAGTAAACATCGTCATCAGCTCAACCTGGAGATCACTACATACCTACTAGACGCTGGAGTATTCGTCTACGAAGTAACTGGGCCCCGTTCCCCATCCACGCCTTCTTTCTGTTCAATGCACGTTGCTTTCAATTCAAGGAACCTCATCAGACTCCCAAGAGTCTGATTCACCAGTAAGTGTGCGAGTTGGGTGGTCTAAGTCCGCATATGCGCTATAAGCTTGATGTTAGCATAACTATTCGTTACTGCCAAACCTGGATTCTGACGATTTATCGTTCGTCTCGTACATTCTATTATACTCTTCTTCGCACAATGCACAGTTTGGCACAAATAATCCTGTCATCTATTCTCACGACTCACTCACTACTCACCATCTAACTTACCTTCGTTTCCCCAATACCCTCGTTTCTCCACTTGTATAACGGTAAAAGCCTATCTCGCACACTCATACTAAGCTGTCCTAAGCGTTTTGGCAGGTTGACAAAGGGCCACATTGAAATCCATTCCATCACGGTGAAAATGACGGACCACACGTCTGGTTACGGGCAAAGTGCTGCAGCTCACGAATGTTACAATTGTGGCATGAAGGGGCACATGTTCGTAGCCTGTCCAGAAGAGACCCGCCGCGTGCCTGCGTAAGTCATCAATCTGATTTTGCCCTTACACGCACTCTATGTCCAACATTGGGTCAATAACCCCCCAGCAAGAGATCCACGAGGTCGCTATCTCATATAACCGGACATTCACCAAGATTATTATATGAGCTCTCATGATGGAAATCCTGCTGATAAGAATCTAGTGGGCTGGAAGCCTCACGAAAACGCCAGGCGACAGGTCACGATCATTACGGGACTGCGAAGCGTACAAAGGGCCCTATCGTCACACATTACCCACCGCCTCCTGCCAATGCACCGCACGCCTTACCACCTACGTTTAGCCACGGTCCAGGCTTTGATGTATTTCGTCGAGAACCACCATATGGCCTCCCTGCTCGCCCGCCATATTGCCCTCCTCCCCCCCTTCCTCCTCAAGGGTACCATGACCAGTCCTCGCCCCTTGACGGTGGGCCAGGTACTTCACGGGATCTCCACAACAGTAGTTTCCGTGATGGCTATGATTATCGACAAGACACGTATCGAGCACAAGCCCATGAGACATCTCATAGGCCGCTTATTTTCAATCAATATGACCAACACCGCTTGGACACAATACCTGGACCTCCTTATGATCGTAGTTCCTCGGCTCCCGATCAGTATGACCAAAAATTTGCGAGTCATCAAACTTCTCACCAGTCACGATTTGAAGGTTACCCCCCTGCGCCTGGCGTGGATAACTGCTATCAAAGCTCGCCTCCGTCGTACCCGCCACCCCACTTCGGTAATCATGGGACGCCACGATATGGGTATGATGATACCTTCGAGATTCAATCCCATGCGCCACCACCGCCTGGTACTCATACCTACCAACCTCGTCAAAATTCGGGCTCGCATGAATCACGCTTCCATGCCCGGTACGATGATCAATTCGTTGAACGACCGTACGAGCCACAAAAGACTGCTATACATTCGCAATACCTTGGGCATCGCTCTAGCGACCACTGGCACAATCGTGAGCATCGCGCCCGCCGTATACGCCACAACTCACCCAAAGGTCGTAGCCGCTCTGAACGTCGATTTCAGGATCGACCAGCTAGAGCTTCCAGCTCTGTCACATCCACACCGCCACTGAGAGATGTAACTGTCGCCGAGAATAACAAGGTCGAACAAGATGTGAGAAACAAGGCACCTGCTAACCCCAGTAATGCGCATCGATACACCATCGAAGACTTCTCCTGGGAGGAGGAGATGATTTTCAAGGAACTACCTCTCAACATCACGAGAGATCTTATTAGGGAACCTTTGCCAAACCACTGGACAGACGACCCCATAATGCCTCCGAAGTACGGCAAAGAAACGATCACGTCGAAATATATCAATGAAGACAATCTAGACGACTTTTCGCTAAGTGTTCGCGAAACCAAGGCGTGGCAAATAATTCAGTACCACCCGGCGTTTTTGCCTCCTACTGGTGTAAGGATAGAGAAGATACTGCAGTATGAAAGTGCCCTGGAGTCAAGCACGGCATACAAGAAACAAGCGAGACACATTCTCAATGGCACTAACAACAATAGACAACGCGGTAAGCAATGGGGCCCAAGAGCACGAGGAGGCTATCATGCGCAACATACCCGCTATCCTGGAAGAGAACCGAGGAAGCACTCTCCTGAACTAGGGGAAGTGTATAATTCGGATGACCAAGGACATACGCCTACGAATAGGAGCACCACCCCTTCATTAGATCCGAGTCATGATTCTGTTCCCCAGAATGAACGGGTTACGGTGCCGAACTCGTTGCGACACAACCGAGCTAGCCACTTGAGCCTTGAAACCGACAGCAATGCACGTCGGCAAAATCCCTCAACACCTTTGTCCTCTGCAAGTCATCCATTGGGTGCTGCATCTCGATTGGCTAGCGTGACTAGTAACCGTCCTTCTTCACAAGGCCCCGATAGACCGTGTAGCCGACATAGCCTGAGAAGTAATTATAGCCAACAATCCAGTCGGCGCAGCTCTGTGGGTTCTCCGTTGACGCCTACTGAGATGGAACTACTTGGATTACAACGCGAATCGCATGACAGCGATGTAGTAAAAGAGCCCCCTGCATCTCAGTTGAATAGTTCCACAACTAAACGGTCCCGGAAACGACCTGGACAATTAGATGCAGCATACGGGTAGGTCGAAATGATAGTCACTACATATATCATTGTTGCTAATGGTGACACAGGCGCCGCTGGTGATGAAGTTCACACTTATTTCATGAATTATATGAAAAAGAGGATACCCATACGACCTCCACGACGCAACCGTCCACAAATACAGATCCTGACTTGCAACACGCATATGGTCATGCCTTAGAAGTTGCTCAATTATAGCATTGTATCTGCGACAACATATCGATCATAGATTTGACTTTACTGTAAATCTACTTCTGACCTACTCTAACACCCAACGCCAATACCCAGTCAGCGAGCGCGATAGGCGAGGCTTATGCCCGTGCTCCTGTTGACTACGTTGACTGCGCTGACCTTGTTTCGTTGTTTTCATCATTTGAATTTCAAGTATACCCATTGTATTGGCGTTTGGGGTCTTGAATCATACCTACCTGGCATGTCTGGTTACATGAGTTCAGCAGGCGCACCACAGGATTGGCTACACAACGATATACTGGCACGGTTCCAGTACTTTCAACTAGTGAATAATGCAGTGTATCAACAGAGATCCTTCTAGATTTGTTTCAAAAAATCGGTTATTGTCTTTCAACATTCGGCGGTCTGTGGCCCAGATTCTTTGTATTCATCCATTTAACAATCAGCATCTAAACAAGACTCTTGTTGACCTATGAATCCGATTGTCTCGGCTTTCAGCTGCAGCTTTCTTTTATCCGTGATTTATGCCTGGTGTCATGACAAAGAACAGTCTATAACAGACGGACTTGGAATAAAGGCGAAATATGATTGTCCTGTACAATTTGGCAACAAAGAATGAAAACTGCGGTATTGAAATAGAGACTTCGTTTCCGGCCCTGAATCTTAGTCTTGTTTTCCGAAATCGCGTGCATTTCCATACGACCTCGGTTCTGCGCTCGTGCTTCACCTCGCCCTCTACCTAAGAGCAACTGGAGCAGGTTCTTCGGACAGAAACTAAGCCGTAGCAGTCTTATTCACAAAGTCGCAAGCACCCTTCGCAGCTCAAAGAACAAACACCTCTGCAATCATGTGTTTAGGTGTCATAAATGTGTACAGGTGCCAGAAGTGCAACGCTGTTGTCGAGCAGCACAGGAAGGTAGCGCAAGGGTTCACATGTGATCAAGCTCGAAGTAGTTATGGTGGCACATGCCGAGCGGGTATTGACTACGAAGTTTACGACTACCTGTCTGAGGATGATTGTTTGCTCTGCGAGCTAGATCTTGGCGGGGAAATCGAAAAGCTCACTGCAGATTCTTGTGAAAATGGGGGGGCACCTTGGCCTGAGGATGATGTACAGTTCAAGCTTACTGAGTGTGAGAGATCTGGTGTAAGTTATCAAGACAGGGATGAAGTTGGGGGTGAAGGGAAGATTGATAACGGTGAAAAGGAGGAGGACGAGGATAAGGAAGTGGAGGAAGAGGAGGGCGGAGCCAAGCTTTATGAGGACTCAACATACCAAAACCGACATGCAGACGACAGTGTTTTTGAGGCGGCGGTGCGTAGTGGCGCGCGTCTACCCAAGCTTGCTCACATGCCTAGTCCATATCCCTATCTACTTGCGTGCTAGGTAGAAATCTCGGCTCCATGTCCTTTTTTCTCGAAATCAGTTTCCTAGATAGATTGATCAAGATAGAATAACCTAGGTAAGGGGGAAGATTAGGTAATCAAACGTTGCAGGGACAATAGAAATTGGTCATACAGCTCATTCCGTTAAAATATTGTGACCATCAATACCGTTCAGAATAGTGAAAAGCAACACCCATACTAAACTTTGTATAGGTACATCACGCATTTATGACTGTTTGTTACAACACTTGGTTTGAAGACTTGGTTTGGCCCCTATTGCACCCTTGAGCCTGTGTCCTGACCTATGTCACATAAAATTCCTTGGATTAAATCTCAGAAAATCAATTTGTAGATATTTGGCAATCCTTAACAAATATATCTACAAGTCGTAGCACTCCCGTCTCTATTTTTGGCTTGGAGGAGGTCTGAATGTCCATCGAACTTGCGAGGAAACATTGACGTAACGAATAGGAGGCACTTCATCTCCAGGCTCCTAGCCTCTAGGTAGCTGGCGAGCTGGGCAAGGGAGGTCGCATAGGTACGATAAGATAAAGCTACCCCGCCCCCCACATATAAGATACCTATCTGCTCGAGGCAGGACCTACCTAACGCGAGTACCTACCTAATTGCTGCCTCATCCAATATCAGCGAGGATGCCGGGGCATCAGCGAAGGCAACAGCACGATGACATAACCTTGGTATAAGCAGACTTGCCCCCGAGGTTCAGTCTTTGCCATCTGGAGTTTCTGCACAACCAGGAGTAACTTGAACAGAACATCCACAACTCTCATCTCTTCATCGTACCAAGCCATCATATAACACAGCTCAAACAGCTCAAACAGTACTACATCTTCGGCCAGGCCTGGCGTGGCTCGCATTACCATGTCTACCAACCCTCTAAGCCCGTCGGCTATATTACAGTCGATGGCTGATGCATTGCCCACACACGAACCAAATGATACGACGTCGGACCTCAGTAGCTCCCACGAGGCGCTCGCCCTCTTCACACATGGTTGCATGGTCACGCTTGGTTTCCGCCTACTCGGCTTCGATGAAGACAAGACGATGGGTAAGTGGCTTGGTTTGCTGTGCATTGCATTGCATCGCATCGCATCGCATCTCCTACGCCGGCTGGCTGATCATATGATTGTGTACAGAGGCGGAATGCCGCGAGCTGGCGCCGCGCCTGCCCGCCAACTGGAATGCGTCGTTCAACACATATTCCTTTGTCTACGCTCACCAACAGTCTGCTCTCCGTTTTATCATCAAAGTCGATCGCATGGGCGGCAAGGCCGAGATTCGTGGATTGGCTGTACAAGACGAGCGCATTGCACGGACCGAGCTGACACTCCAGCATTTCGTCTGCAACGGAGCACTGCCCCTCCGGATCACCATGTCAGAAGATGGGGAAGAGGACCGCTCCGTCCTCGTATCAAAGTTGCAGAATGTTTTCGCGAATGGTAGCATGGGAGAGCTTGCTACCTTGATCAAGATCAACATCATTCAGAAGCTATTGCCATCTCTGCAGAAAGAAGGCTACGAGGAATCTCCCGACGACGCTGCTGCACGCGAGGACGCCCAAGAAGCTGCTCGTAGACCACCCAGGCAACCGCCGATGATGCCTGATCCTCTACCTCAGCCCGCGGAACCCTACCCCTTCGATGATCCTCTCCGCCCAGTACCTCGACGTCCGGTCCCGCCCGGAGACTTCCCCCCGCCGGATTTCGAGGATCCTTACGATCTCAGACGTCCTCGAGCACCCCTCGTTCCCGATCGCACGCCATTTGGAAACATCGGTGCAGATGACCTACATCCGCCTGGACTGGGACCACACAGCTCACCATTTTCTATGGGGCCCGGCGGTCTACCCAGGCCAGGCGGGGGTAGAGGCATGCATCCCACGTTTGATGATTTCCTTGGTGGCAATCCAGGTATGGGAGACGAATTCGATCCGCAGGTGCCTCCGGGGGCACGCTACGACCCAATCGGACCGGGTGGACTGCCAAGACTCGGGGGTCGACGCCCGGGAGGCGGAAATGACCCGTTTGGTGGCTCCCAAGGCGGATTTAGAGGGTTCGGCGGTGGTTTTGGTGGGGGAGACATTATTTGACCAAGGAACTTGAATTTCTGGCGCAACAGTCTCTCATAGTTGTTGTTGTCTCCTCATGGAGCGAAGTATGATGATGCACTGTTCTTGACGACTATATGACGATTTTCAAAGCGGCGCTACTGAGGATGGGATCAGTTGAGGGACTCCCGTCATTCCGTCCAACTTCCAGGACTAGTATGTAATATTAAAAAATGTAACAAAACGAACCATACTGGATGACGAGTGAGATATATCCTGCGGATCGCTTCAACTTGAGCATTTCTTTAGAATTCTAAACGTTGATACTTAGCCCTTATGCCCCGCTCACTTGTTTGATGGCATCGTCAATGGCGACTCAAACTTGGCTTTGCCCTCTTCAACCCAGCAGTCAAAGAACAACGGCCCAGCTTCTATGAAACGAAGAGGCGTCGTTCTGGCGCCACCTACGTCTTGGCCGGGTGTTGGCTTGTCCTTGGATGCAGTTTGCAAATTAGGTTGTGTAGGCACCCAAGGTTGAGGGTGCTAGTCCGAGTCAGTAATTCGGCTATTTAGACGAAAGCAATTTACGAAGCGATAACAACAAACGAACGTACCCCGATCGGCGCCTCGGCCTCATCGCGCAGCTCCACGGCAACCGTAAAAGTACAGCCGCTAGGCAGCGGCGCCATCGTCTCGCTCGCATAAGCTAACCGTCTGACGGCGGCGCGCAGCTGTTCGTCGACGTCTATCCAGTTGATTTTCGACTGCTCCTCATCCGCGGCAGATACGCCATCTGGTCCTGTCGCAGCAGCAGCGTCCCCGTCGTCATCGTCATCGTCATCGTCGTCTTCTTCATCATCAGCAGCATGGACATGTTCTCCATCGTCATGCTTGTGGCCCGGCTCGTTCTCCTTGCCCTTTCCTTGCCCTTCAGGGGGCGCGACGTCCCACACAGAAAACCGCGCAATGTCGAACATCCAGCGCTCCATTACGGCGCCGTGGCCCGAGTAGACAACGACGGCCAGCCGCTCGACGGCGCCGAGGGCGATCTGGGCGCGCGCGGCGTCCACGGCGTCCTGGATCCAGGCGCATAGCGTGGGATGCCGCGACTGGTGCACGGGCAGGTTGTAGGCGCGGCTGGTGAGGAAGGTGCTGGACGGGTATAGGGCCCGGTAGTATAGGATGTTGTGGATGCAGACGGTCAGGAAATGGGCGAATGTGGTCAGGAGCCGATTCGCTCGCGGGACGGTGAGGGACGTTCCTGTTCCTGGTCCCGGTCCTGGTCCTAGTTCTAATCCCAATCCCAACCCTAATCCCGGCCCCGGCCCCGGCTCCGATCCCGGGGCTGATAGTGTTGGTGCTGGCGCTGTTGCTGGCACTGTCGCTGGTGGCGGCGGCATATTGCAGACGGGACGAATCGGACCCAATCCGGGCTGCCCGATCCTTTTTGTGGCTGATGTGCCCAGTCCCGGCGTCCCTGCGTCCTGTGTGCGATGAGGTAAATGATTGGGTTCTCTTTTCTATTTTGGGCACTCTACTTACTACCTAGGTAGGTATGTAGAGCAACGAGTCTTTTGCACTGTAGTATAACACCCCGGACACGGCCAGATATCAGGGGTTTGACGCAGCAAGGTTGTTAAAATCCAACGTCGTTCTGCCTATCAATTACCTCGAGATGAGTAGGAGGCGAGGCAGGTGAGTCAAGGTCTCACCTGGACGGACCCTCGATGAGACATGCAGTTCCAATTGTTGTGATATCTGCATCAGTGTCAAATTAAGGTTCTGATCATGGTGTACCTGCCTTAGTGTGTGTACCACGTCCGCTCGCTCGATGACCTCGACAAGATAGGTATAAGCGACATAACACGATGGCAAGCATGGGGCAGGGTGGAGGAGGGCCTGCAAATTGGCACAACTGGCTCAACTGGGGCGAGGACCTGTCCTCTAACTCCATACTTACATGTAATAGTAGACTACACGAGGACTACGATAGGCTAGGTTAGTAAACTAGGTGGAATTAATGGAAATAGCGAGGCAGCCTAAAGTGTCTAGGTAAGGTTAAATCATGTAAGTGAGGTGAGGTGGCCGTCATATCACCGACTTACATCCCATGTCAGCATGTCTCGCCGTGTTAATATATCGCTGGGGTTAGGTGTCTACATGTAGGTATCGGCCTTATTCACAACCTGGAAGTAAGGATTTCTAAAAGGGTTTCTATGCTGCCAGATACCGATGAACCGGCCCCAATAGCAATCGATATCATGGAATATTCGTGTCAGGCAGGCTTGACTCAATGTCGGGGGCAATGCATGATTGATCATGTTCGCAAACCAAACTTACCTATGTAGGTAATATGCCTAATCCATGGATGACCACCGTGAAGTGCGCCTTCCTTAGAGGCAATTATCGTGTGGCTCTAAGTGCATGTACTGCCTCCTACCTACCGTATACGGGTAGATGTACCTACCAAGGGAGGTACAGGCCCTACCTAGCTGTAGGGGGGCTGCCACCCCGCCAAAGCACCCCGACCTGGGAGGACCCCTCCGACCGGTCCCCAATTCTAGATCTCAATTTCCCCCAATCCCCAATCACCGCCTTGCTGCCAACCCATCCAAAAAAAACCCACAACACGTCCAAACACGGTCCAGAAACAAAAGACACCGACACACCTCCTTGTACCTCTAATAACGGCGTATCCTACACGTCGGTCGGCAGCGCGTCCGTCCTCCCTCTCGCGCTTTTCACGACCTACTCCTGCTCCCACCCCTCCTCCTCCTCACCACCCCGCCCTCATCATCCGCGAATCGACGCGCTAGGTACCCGCTGGAGAACGACTCGACAACTCGACTTGGACAGTCCGACAACTTAATAACCCGATAGCCCGAGCCCGACTATTGTGCATTAGACTCGGCCTCGAGCCCGTCCAACCATGGAGGAGCAGCTCGTCCAGGCGCTCGCCAACACGCAGCTGGCTGCTGACGGCCCCAGGATGCAGGCCGAGCTCGATCTGAAGCGCGCTCAGACGAATCCCGCCTTCCCGCTCTCCCTCGCCAGCATCGCCTGCCACACATCGGTCTCCCTGCAGATTCGGCAAGCAGCCCTGTCTTACCTTCGCAGGTTCATCGAGGCCAACTGGAGCGGCGAGAACGGCGAGAGCGGTGACAGTTCCGCGCCCATTCCCGTTGCCGACGATGTGAAGACCCAGATCAGGCCCATGGTGTTGGAGCTGGCTCTGAACTTTGACGGCGACAGGAAGATTAAAACGGCTGCCAGGTATGTCTCGGATATATGCCTTTCTTTCCCCTCCTCTGTCTGTCTCTCTCCCAGCTAGCATTCTCACCGCCTCGGCGTTGGCATCCTTTTTCAACAAAGCCGTGCCCCTGCTGAGGCATGAATAAGCGCCATCTGTTGCGTGCTTCTGTTTCTTTGCCTACGTGTCTTCGCACCATCTTCTCGCTGACGCCCGATCAAGTTTTGTCGTAGGCAAGATTGCCAACGTCGACTGGCCCGAGCAATGGCCCACCCTGCTCCCGACCCTTCTCAACATAATCCCCACCGGCAGCGAAGGCCAGCTCCACGGCGCACTCAAGGTCCTGAGCGACCTGGTTGAAGAAAGCTTGAGCCATGATCAGTTCTTCTCCATGGCACAGGACATCGTCAAAGTCGTGTACGATGCCGCCATAAATGAGAACCGGAAGCCCGTGCTGCGCGCGCTTGCCGTCTCTGTCTTCCGAGGATGCTTCGATCTTATGGATACGGTCAAGGATGAACATTCAAAGGAAATCACTGCGTTTGCTGAGGAAGCCTTGAAAGGCTGGTTCCCCGTCTGCCACGATATTCTCAAGTTACAGCTCCCGGAGCCAGGCCAGTCTGAACACCAACCCGAGCCATGGAACGGCATTATTGCACTCAAGTATCAGGCTGTGAAGTGCCTACTGAAAGTCCGAAGTGTCTTCCCCAAGCTTTTGCTGCCTCATACGCCGCTTTTCTTTCAAGCCATCTGGCAAGAGTTGTCTACTCTTGAATCTTCATACGAGCAAATCTACCTAGAGAACGAAGCCCAGGGACGGTTAGAAGATGCAGACGGTCTGCCTTATACGCTTGACTTTCTGATACTGGAGGAGCTCGACTTCCTCAACCAATGCCTCAGAGCACAACCAGTTCGGGAGGAACTCGAGGCGCAGCTCAGCGCTCATGCGAGTGCACACGAGACACCATGGCTATCAGACATCTCCAAACTAGCCACCACTTACGGCCAGATCCCGTCTGAAGAGGCCCAGCTATGGGACATTGATGTTTCTCTGTTCCTTGCGGAAGAGCAATCTGTTAGTACGAATTACACTCCTCGCACGGCCTGCGGTGACGTCTACATCAAGCTGGGAGAATGGCTGGATCACAAAGCCCTCGAGGGCCTCTACGCCTACACCAAGTCTCTTTTCACGGAAAATACATCTTGGAGAAGACAAGAATCAGCTTTATATCTGCTAAATATGCTGTTGAGAGATTACATAGAATGCGACAAGACCGTCTCACCTGAGTTAAGCCAGGCTTACCTGGAGCTTGTCAATCACGCCATCAACCAACCTCACGAGTCTCTGCTGCGGGCCAGGGGCTACCTAGTCGCTGGCGTCTTATCGCAATGCAATGGAATTGCCGCCAATCTAGTGGACCGAACAATCGATGCGATCAGCTCCGAGGAGTCGGAACTTGTTCAGGCGGCCTGCATCAAGGCCACCGAAGCATTCATCAGCAGCGAGACCAGTGGTGTAGCAGGCAACACCCAGCTTCAGGCGAAGATAGTAGGCGCCGTGAACCAGTGGATGTCGGTGAAGGATATGACTGAACTCGAAGGCGCCGATGATTTACTTGTCACTCTGGCCGAGGTGCTGCGAGCTGCCATCAACATCGACAAGTCGATATCAATCTCGAATGAAGTTCCTGCTCTCGACCTCCTGTTTCTCATCGCGAAACACGGTTCGAACAACTGGCAGGTGCGTTCACTAAGACATTGCCATCTATTCCTTTCCCCTAAGTTTTGGCTCCCGTACTAACAAGACTAAAATGTAGGTTACAATGCTGATTTGCGAAACCTTCGAAGAAATCGTGCAAACCATGTCTGATCCCTCAGCGTACCAAGCTCTATGCCAAAAAGTTCTCCCTTCGTTAACTGGGGCATTCAATGTTGCCGATGTCACATCAGACAACCCTCTGGTAATTGTATGCTCATCTGTCCCAGCCACTATCAAAGTGGTTCGCTCACCAATCTTTGTACAGTTTGCAGCCGAATTGATGGCTTCTCTCACTCAATACGGCTCGGAACCACTACCACCAGGCTTCGTGGCCGCTACGCTACCGAAACTCACTCGGTTGCTAATGGCGAGTAATGAGGGCGAGATATTGCGACCCGGAGCCGAATCCGTCCAATACCTGTTGTCTCACGACCACGAACAGGTATTCAACTTTCACGACGAGAATGGCAGGTCAGGCCTGGAAGTTTGCCTTCACATCATCGATCGCCTTCTGGGAACTGCGATCGAGGACAACGCGGCTTCTGAAGTTGGTGGGCTTGCCGCCGAGCTCGTTGAGAAGGCTGGCCATGAGCGCCTTGGTCCCTTCTTGCCGCAGCTTCTGCAGGCTGTGGCTAACCGATTGGCTACGGCTGAGACTGCAACGTTCATTCAATCTCTTATTTTGGTTTTCGCCAGGCTTTCTCTTGTCGGTGCTCACGATGTAGTTGAGTTCCTGACGACCATTCAGATCAACAACCAGAGTGGTTTACAAGTTGTTTTGAGCAAGTGGCTAGAAAACTCTGTAAACTTCGCTGGTTATGACGAGATCAGGCAAAAGTAGGTATCCTCTGCTGCCTCTTGAGATTCCTTCTGCTGACTTCTCTTAGCGTCATTGCACTTTCGAAACTATACAGCCTGAGCGACCCCCGCGTAGCACAAACAATGGTGAAAGGTGATTTGATCGTCCCTGCAAGCGATAGGATCGTAACGCGCTCTCGCGCGAAGCAGAGTAAATTTCCACCCCAGCTTGCCTCCCACTCAATCCATGCTGATGACCTCATAGATCCTGATCAATACACAATAATTCCAGCACCTCTAAAAATCCTCAAGGTCCTGGTTGAGGAGCTTCTGTCGGCATCAGGTCTCGCAAGTGCGCCAAACGCCGCCGCAGCAGCGGCTGCAGAGTTTGCGGATGAGGAAAACGACGACGACGGATGGGAAGACGACCCAGACGCGCTCGACCTCAACCTCGGCTCGACAAAAGCCGACCTGATGCGTTACCTGGACGCTAGCAACATGCGTCACCGCGACGACGAGACGCAGCAGTACTTGGTTGATTTCTTCGTCGCTGCCGCGAGGGACAACGTTGCCGGCTTTGAGGAGTGGTACAATAATCTCTCAGACAAGGAGAAAAGCAAGCTGAGTGAAATGGCGAACACGCAGCAGCAAGCTTAGATGGCTGGGTGCAGCGAAGAACAACTATTCAGACGCGCTGCCGAGTCGCGTGATGCTGGTTGGCAGAGCATTGGACACAACATTCCATCGGTGAAACTATGGAAGCATCGCAGTTGAAAAAACGGGGAAGAGAATGAGGTTGTTATATGGACGAACGAGAACGCGAACGAGAACGCGAACGAGAAGTTGGCGGCGGGATATACCCCCAGTTGTTTGCTTGAAAGAGATCATCATTGGAGAGAGGGGGGGGAGAACGACCTGGGGAAAGTATTGGAGAATGCCACAAGGGAGCTAGTTGTCTGCCTTTGGCGATCACCGGAGTCATTTGCGTTGCCGGCGGTGTGGAGTGGACCCAGAACTCGAATAGTCACAAATTATATACATACATATAGTGATGGTGATGGTGCCTTGCTTCGATGTCGACACGGGCCTCATGCTGGGTTGCATAGGAGCATTGCTATTGAGAATATATAAAATTAAAAGAAACAATACTCAATAATCAACATCATTCACCGATCGACTGTGCTTTAAACTTCATGCTCGCGATTCGTGTGTGGGTTTTCTAGAATTTTGACCCGACATCTACGTGAGATTGGTAGGAAGACGGACACTTGGACACACTGATGGGCAACTAGGCTTGGGAAATGAGTTCAATCAAGGTGTACGCATCTTTTTCATCTTAGTTTGTTCTTTTGACTATCATATCTCATAGACCATCATTGAAAGGCATCATTACCAAGTCTAACAACAAAACCACGGGTATGAGGTATCCATCCACCTATTCAGGCAACAACACAACACATCAAAACGCCCGCCCTGGGTAGGTATAGCCAGCCAGCCTATAATCCCTACAGCCGGGCATGCATGCACCCATCCCGTCGTAATTTTATTCTAAGTATAAGTTGTAAAACGTTTCGGGTCGTATCGTCAAATGGCGCGGCCATGTGTATGTGTTCCTGGGGACGGGGACGGGAATGTGGAGGAGTAGGAAAGCCTTTGTACAACAACAGCAGCACTCTTCGTCGACGTTTTCGAGTCCGGGCTCGTCCAAACATGGGTATCTGCAACAAGAAGCCGGCGGCAACTGACGCCGCCAACGCCGCCCATGATGCCGCCCACATTCCAGTGCCACCAACTCCATTTCCGCCTCATCCTCCCAGGGAAGATGAAGAAACCAACCTTTCTTATCCAGGACGCCACCCCTCCAACCCAGACGGCGACAAGTCTCCGAATCCTCCGTAGCCTCCGTATGAATGCCGACTCCTCGCGGGCGTCCATTCTCTATGCGTCGCCTGCGCCTGCGCTTGCACCTGCACTAGCGGCAGCACTGCTGCTCCCCCCTCCCTTAATCAACGCGCGAAGGCTGACCATCTCCCTCTTAAGACGCGCATTGTCCTTCTTCAGCCGCGCCGTCTCCTCGCTCGAGTCCTTGATTCGGCCGACAAGCTCTTCTTTCTCCTCGCGCCCTTTGCTCTTGAGCGCCTTAACGATCTTGCCGAGCTCGCTATTGAATTTCTCGTACAGCAGCTCGTTCTCCGTCATCGCCTCCTTGTAGAGCTGGTCGATGGCTTTCGCTTTCGCCTCGCTGGCCTTGAGGGCGTTCTCCATGTCGCTCTGCAGCTGGTCCTGGCGGCTGTTGAACTGGCCCAACAGGCTCGGCAGACGCTCCTCCAGTGCCTGCACGCTCGAGGCAAGTTTCTTGAGATCGACTGTTCCGCTGCGCGGAAGGGTAGAGTTGACCCGGGCCATGTCCGCCGAGATCTTTGACAATTCAGTCCGCAAGCTAGCGTCTACTTCGTCTACAGCCTTCTTCTCTACCTGAAGACGCTCTCGTAGCTTCTGTGGTGATTGCAACCGTAGCTTTCCAGGGGACTTCATTGGGCTAGTGGTCGGCCTCGTAGGCGATGATGGCTGATCGCAGGCGAAACTTGAAGATGGCTTTAGCGTGGGAATGTTGGAGCTAGAGAGGACTTTGTTATGTGACTTTCTAGGCGATCCGGTCAGCGGAGACGCCGGTTTCAATAAACCTTCGATGTTCTCTTTTTGTTTTGGCGAGCGAGGAGCAGGGCTCGAGTACTGGTGCGAAGTTGGGCTGACAGGTATTCTCGACCGAGATGCAACACGGGGCCCGGAATTAAACCTGTCTGATGTCTCCTTCATGTGTGACAGTGGTTGTATCTGCAGCTCATCATCCAGGCTTGCAGCTTCCATGAGACTCTTGAGATCCGATAGAGAACTGCGACGTTTCTTCTTATATGCTTTGAATGCAATTTCGTCGCCCGGCTCGCCAATCGTCTCGAGCTTTTGTGAGCTTGTTGGGCGGCTGTAAGAATCGTCGAACGCGCCGGCAATCGGCAGTCTATCCCTCGTTCCTGGCCGCCGTAGCTTGTTGGTTCCTGACATGATGCCGACATCGACCGAATTTGTCCTGGTCACGGAAGCTCTCGAAAGGCTTGATGGCTCTCCGGTTGCTGGGTGCCTAGCATGCTTACTTAAGCTACGCCAGACAGAAGACCGACCATCCGATTCGGCCTTGCTGTTTTGACGCATCAGCAGGTTGTCAAACCCGAATTTCCGCCTGAGCGAAGATGTGCTCGATGTCATCGAGCCGGCATGAGACTTTCCACCACGGGGTGGCCAGTTCATCGATTCGATTACCGATCCCCCGCCACCAATGTTGAAACCAAAATTCCCCGAAGGGTCATCAAATATTCGATCGCAGTCTTCGACAAGCCTATCCAGCAAATTGATATATAGAGGTGCATTGTCATTGTCGACAAGGACCTCGGCGAATGCGAGTGTCAGGCCACCCCTGTCACTGTCATTTCCGCAACCATCAAGTAATTCAGCTAGAAGCTTGATGAGGGCTGTGAATGCCCTGCGGTTCTGAGGTGCCATATCAGCGAATAAGTAGTGAACAAAATCAGCAAAGTCACCCGGCAACCTCTTAGAGGCTCGATCTTGCAATGCGTCGAGGGCCTTGATTGTGATTATCGGACCCATCTGGTTTCGCCAGGCAATGCGGACGAATTTCTCAAAGGCCACGAAGACGACATCGGCGGTAGCGTCCTGGACGGTCTCGATTTCGAAGGGATTCTCGATTAATTTGTTGTAGAGGTCATTGACGGAAAGTTCATCGACTGCAGACCTGTTTAGTAACGACCGGGCCACAAAACTTCCCTTGTACTCTAGGAGAGTAGCCATGTAGCCCGTGAAAGTTTGCTCCAGCCTGAAAATCGGATTTTCGGGCCGATCATCATCAGGGCCAGCTCGAACTCCGTCCCTGCTTTTAACCGATCCATATAGAGAAGCAGCATCTCGAGTACTATTTGAGCGGCTCAGTTGCCCTGGGAGAAAGCTTGAGCTGAGGTTTGAGCTTTCCTGCGTCAATGTCCGCTGGAACTTGGGGACGCTCGCGGTATCTGACAAGCTGGATCCGCCAAGGAAGCTCGACAGATACTTAACAGGCGATGAAGCTAGGAACGACCTCGTCTTCTCGGTTCTGTTTGAAACACTCAACCCGCGAAGAACTTTGGTATTGAAAGACACAAGAGCAGGTGTTAGACTTGGATTCGCAATGTTGAACTGCGTACTGAGGAATTGAATGACTAGAATTCTGTTAGTCAACTGTCGACGTCGTCTTCGGCTCGATTCGCAAACTTACTCCTCCTAGAAAGTGTAGGCAGAAAATCTTCCAGGGCAACTTCGTCCGTGGCGCGCTTCCCGTGCAATCCAACCGTGATTATGACCACCTTCCTCAAATCTCCAGTTTTTACATCAGACGAAATTTCTACACCGTAATGGCCGACGGGGGATCCCTTGGTGCCTTTCTCGTGGTCAACAACGATACGAATGGGAGCTGGCTCCTTGCGTCCCTCTATGAGCTGGTCGAGACCTTCTTGAAAGACGGCAGTAATTAGACCGAGCCCGGTGTCGGGCATCCTCACAGACCTAAGAGTCCATGAAGGATCTTCCCGCTCGTTCTCAGGGAATCGATTTTCTATCCTCGCTTTGACCACATCCTCGCTCCACTTTGCAGCTTTACTTTCGTATAATTCCTGAAGGACGAAACACCTCGAAGTAATAGCCGTGTTTGTGACGAAGTCACCGGCGTGGGCACCTTGCATCTCCTTTGCCGATGTCATCCAAGTCATGCGACCATCAGCCGACTCGGTGAACCGCACATCGGAAAGTCCGTGCCAACCCGCAAAAGCTAACTCATAAGAACTCGGACCTCCGGCGGCATTGGTCATCGAGGCAAGCAAGCCGGCCGGTGATGGTTTGTCAATCTCGCGCGTGAGGTCGCGTGCTGTCATAGGAACTCCATAGAGCTTCTTCACAATGACGATACAATCAGAAAAGACAAGAAACATGCCTGCTCGCTCGTCTTCCTCCGGTTCTGCCGTGTTGATACTTTGATAAGGGGCAGGAATCTCCGAGAAGTCGGCTGCAGTAACCAGGCGACCCCGGGGGTTGAGATCTGCGGGCCAGCTTTCAATCATGTTGCGCAATCGTGTGCTCACGTGTGGTTTATCCGCCAATGGATCATCCATTGAGCATATGTTGGCGATGATGTCTCGCGCTTTAAGCATAATTTGCAGTGCCGGGTGTGTGATTGGCAGACAATTGACGATCTGGTCTATCATCAAACTGTACCGAGGGAGCCGTTGAACGGGTTCGATCACCGTGGAGCGGAGATGCTGTTCGCCCGTGAGCGCGACCCTGTCGGTAAATGTCGACTGCTGGTTGATGAAGGATGTGATGAGCTGCGGGAAGTGCTGACTCGCTCGTATGTAGTCTTGGTAACAGTCGGTGAATTTGGGGAACCATTCCAGCATGACTTTCGCCATTGCCACGGCGCCGCTCGCGTCCTTGACCTTCCCAGACACGCTCCCAGACACGCCTACTCTTGACGACGAGATGCCGGTCTCTGCATCTTTCTGCGCGGTTTCTTCCGTCTCGTCTAGGACTTTACGCAGCTCGTGCATGAAACCCGTATTCATTTGGAGTATTTCATCCGATGATCTAGGAAAGAGTCTGTCCACGTCATCTGCCGAAGGACTGAAGCTGTTTGCCTGTCGATTCTTGGCTCGGTGCCGGTATTCGCTAGCGACTTGTTTCACCAATTCGTCTAATTTCGCAACATATCGTTCCTCCGTTTCGACCAGCTCGTCCATCTTGCGCCTCAACTCCAGTTTTTGATCTTTTGAGAATGACTTTGTCCGGTTGAGGGCACTGGGCTTGGAAGGGGCTCGTCGCAATCGGGTGGTTGGTAAGAATATTGACTCGCCAAAGAATTTGACCAATGGCGTATACGCTGTGTATTGCCGCAAAGTAGGGTCCAGTATGTCATCTTCGTCCTCTGGAACATCCTCGAAATCGGCAGGTTGCAAAGGTACGATGGAGCCAGGCGGTAGAACAAGGTCCACATCGACGTTGCTGACATGATGTGTCTGTAAGGCTATGTGCAGCTTCTGAATCACGTCCACTGTGTTCTCAGCGCGCACCATGGACTTCGCGATATCAGCAGCATGTTGTTCGCCGAAAAGAGTGGCAGAGGATCCGGGCCGGCGCCCTCTAGTCGTCGGATATTGCTGTTTGATATAGCTCTTGACGAGGTCGGGCAGTTCATTGAAGTACTTGGACAGGCCAAAAGCGAGCGCACGGTAAACCTCATCGCCCTGGAATTCACGGGGTAGATGGTTGACAACATTATAGAAGGGCGAGTTCGGCGAGATCGTGAGGCGTGGAAATGACTGAAAGCCTGCTAGGGTAAAGATATGAACCTGGACCCTCGAGCTGTTGAATGTGTAGTTGGCAGTGGTGGAGGGACCGTGGAAGATGAAGATGGGGAGGTGGCCCAGCAGCGGGTCGGTGGCCTGGTAGAGGGTGACATGGTCTGGCGACAACGCCAGCTCCTCGGTAACGCGGACCATGGTCGCTCTAGGTGGTCATTATGGGACTGGTTGGGTTGGAGACAAACGAGTGTGAAGAGGCGGCAGGATACCTCAGAAGCTCAGACACTTGGTTGGTGGTCGAGCGGAGCGCGGTGTTGAAGCAGAATGTCGCACACGACCCGGCCCAGCCCAGCGAGACCGCACCTTGCACAAACAAGCGAGTCTGCAATGCAGCTTATGCCGTGTAAGATGGGCACTGCTGTGTCGAGGTGCTGCGGTGCGCGTTGCAAATGCGAAAAGCTGTATGGGGGTTTGTTTACTTCGGCGATGACCAGCAACGTAAACAAACAAAGCTGCAACCACACTTGTGTAGATGCGGAATCTAGACTCGCCGTAACCGATTGATAATAAGAAAATTCCTGGACAGAAAAGAAGAGTAGATAGAAGAGAAGAGAAGCGATATAGCGAGCCTATACCATGGGAATGTTGCCAATAAGATGCCCTGCAGTGCAGTGTGTATGGTGGCAGTGATGACAAGGCGGTGGGATTCGAACATTCAGAGACTGGACTGGGGGACTGGGTCGTTGGGGGGGTGCCTTCAGCTGCCTTACGCCCCACCTACCAGTTACCAGCTTGCCTTAGGTAGGTAGTACTTACCTTAGCCCGCTTAGGTACCCAACTGTGGGCATGTGCCGGCAGTGAGTGCCCCGCTCCGCCATGTACCTACCTGCTTTGAAAGTTAATCTCTCGATACCTACTAGATAGCAGGCTTCATCTGCCTATCAACGGCCTTTTGAATAAATTCTTCACCATCAGGTTAGGAACGATATTGTTCACTTGGAATTTATCTATTCTATCGAGAATTGACATAAACACCTAGCGAGCCTACCAATCCTCTGTTTCAAAGAGCACTTGCAATTTTTTTTCCTTCGAACTATGGGGTCCGCTAGGTACTTAGGTAGGTAAAGGCAAGTACCGCAGCCCATCAGTTACCATGGATGTCGACTTGAGTGCGCTTTGACTTTGGACACCCATCTACAACCTTGGAACTTGCTGCAAGTAGTCCGATCCGGAGAGACTCGTGTTGTTGCGTTCCCACGTCAACTTATACAGCACAAGGCTGAGGATCAAAGGGGACTAGCCATCGGGCAACATGTCTAGTCAAAATGATTCTGGTGTCCCGGTCGTTCACGCTCCTGATGGCGTTGGATACCGACTGATAGAGCTCCCACCTGAGCTCCTCGAAGCTCTTGAATCGCCCAATCCTCCCAAGTCAGTATACCCACAGCTCGACTCTGGCAAGGCACCACTGGCACTGGCGATTCGCACCGGCGATCACCTACTGACAATCTGAAATCAGTCTGAGCCTTGAAGCCTCAGCCGCCTCAGCTGTTCTGAAGTGTGGCTCACAGGAATGGGCCCTCCGACAGAAAAACACGTCCAATGCATTGATATTGCTGAAGCCCGACGATATCAACGCCAGTACGGCATCGTCACCAGGCCGGGCAGGCCTCAAGCTTATATCCACCACCCACGACACAATTGAACTAGTCCCCGAGTCGGCAGACAAGCCCGCCGTGCCGCTTTCAAGGGGCAAGTGGCACGAGAAATTCGCTAGAGGCAGATGAGAAGCGTGCTCGCAGCTCGCTTTACGATCAGAATATGGACAGCAGGACGTGAGGATGATCAGTTGGGCTTCAGGACACTGACATAGGATAGGTATGATGGTGCATTGCAGCACTTGCTCAGTAACATCTTGGTAGCTCGATTCTAGGTTAGGTTAGGTTAGTGTTAGAACATGTTATTACTACTCCGGGCTAGGCAACAATGCAAAGACCAAAGGGTATAAAAGTTTCAAACTTTTTTTAAACTTTGAAAATAATCTAAATAGTTTAATTATTTTAAATTATTCTGAATTATTTTAAACTATTTCAAACTATTTGAAACTATTATAAAGTGTTTAAAATTTAAACTATTTAGATTATTTTCAAAGTTTAAAAAAAGTTTGAAACTTTTATACCCTTTGGTCTTTGCATTGTTGCCTAGCCCGGAGTAGTAATAACATGTTCTAACACTAACCTAACCTAACCTAGAATCGAGCTACCAAGATGTTACTGAGCAAGTGCTGCAATGCACCATCATACCTATCCTATGTCAGTGTCCTGAAGCCCAACTGATCATCCTCACGTCCTGCTGTCCATATTCTGATCGTAAAGCGAGCTGCGAGCACGCTTCTCATCTGCCTCTAGCGAATTTCTCGTGCCACTTGCCCCTTGAAAGCGGCACGGCGGGCTTGTCTGCCGACTCGGGGACTAGTTCAATTGTGTCGTGGGTGGTGGATATAAGCTTGAGGCCTGCCCGGCCTGGTGACGATGCCGTACTGGCGTTGATATCGTCGGGCTTCAGCAATATCAATGCATTGGACGTGTTTTTCTGTCGGAGGGCCCATTCCTGTGAGCCACACTTCAGAACAGCTGAGGCGGCTGAGGCTTCAAGGCTCAGACTGATTTCAGATTGTCAGTAGGTGATCGCCGGTGCGAATCGCCAGTGCCAGTGGTGCCTTGCCAGAGTCGAGCTGTGGGTATACTGACTTGGGAGGATTGGGCGATTCAAGAGCTTCGAGGAGCTCAGGTGGGAGCTCTATCAGTCGGTATCCAACGCCATCAGGAGCGTGAACGACCGGGACACCAGAATCATTTTGACTAGACATGTTGCCCGATGGCTAGTCCCCTTTGATCCTCAGCCTTGTGCTGTATAAGTTGACGTGGGAACGCAACAACACGAGTCTCTCCGGATCG
>JAJNNY010000074.1:0-162567 GCA_022453515.1 Astrocystis sublimbata | reverse complement strand
AACCTATAGATCTATTCCCTTGTTTAAAATAAGTATTCCTTTAGCTTATAAACGTTTTTTTTTCTTTTTTAACGTTTATTAAATATATAGTTAGCTTTATGAAACTTAATTACCCTATTTAGCAATAATGTTTACCTATATATTAATTAATATATAGCTTTTGATAATAATAATATAGTATTAATTATTTTAGTTAGTAAGCTATTTTAATGCTTGGAGATTCGATTTTTAATATAAATTAATTGCGAAACGGCCTTTTAGATATTGGTAGGCGTTTTTAAAGCCTATGAGGTCGGGGGTAATTCCGGGGGCGGCGATAGTATAGAAGCAATTAGAGCACCCTTAAGCTCCGAAATAATAGCGCTTGGGTCGAATGGAATAAGGCCAGTAGCCCTAAATCTAGAGGTAATATTTACGGGCGTTATCGCTTGTATATACGTTTTAAAAAATACTGGGAGAAAATCTTTTTTAGAAACATGGGTTATATTAATATATATAAGATTATTAATTATAATACTATAAGTTTTTTTTAATAAACTAAAATATAATATATTTAAAGGCTAAAGTTTATAAAAAGAATAAGCAGGTATTATTTTAATAAAAATATTATTTATTTTATAATAATTTTCGAATTTCTCTGAATAGTAGCTTTTGTAACTATCGAGTATAAAAAGACGTTTTGCGCCCTTTAAATACGGCCGGGTATACTTATTAAAATATTTAATATATTTTAAACCGAGATTATTATTAACCTAGCTATTATCCAAAACCGCAATTCGCTATTTATATAGTAAAGGGCTATTACGATATTAAGAAATAAGGTGGGTTTTCTCTTCTAAAATAATAAAAGGCGGTACCGCCCAACCCTAAGAATTAATCGAATAAATAGCGGTAGATTATCCCCGATTACCTTGCTGGGCTTACCTAGGCCTATTCTTCCTTTCGGAAGTAGTTATAACTATATTAGTTATAATTATACTTATTATAAACCTTATCTCGTTAAAATTAAAAATATCCTTTTTTATAATACTTTTATATATTATAGTTACTTTTATATATCGAAAATACATGTTATATATATCGGGATCTTCGTAGAGGACTCGGCTATAATCGATTCGACGGTCTAATCGCGTTTTAAAGGCTGGTATACGGTTTATAAAGCGCGTCGTCCAGCACTTCCCGACCGGTACAACCCCGCGCTCAGCTAGCAGTCGGTTGGCCATATCTTTAATATAACACACCCGGGGCAGAAACGCTCGCGCATCGAAGTCAAGTATAAAAATAACAATCGCCTGTTCTTCTTATTCGGTAAGTTTTGCTATTATATGTTGTAATCCGCGCTTCGGCGCAATTCCGTCGATTCGACAATGGAAGGTTGTTTGTAAGACGTAGTATATTTTCGCAAGCTTCGAAATACGGATGTAAGGGTCTCATTAGAAACAGCAGACTGTAGTAAGTAGTCTAGTTTCTTTTAATACGTTCTCTATTATTATGGGTTAAGAAAATCAAGCTAAAAGTTAGAAGGGTTAAAAAGTTAGAAAAGTTATCTATATTATAATAATATCTATATTATAATAAAACACGTTACTTATAATAGATCTAATATTAAAAAATCCAATATTTAATTTTATAAAAAGCTTTTATTTTAATAGGGCTAACGCTTATCGCTTATTATATATAGCTTATCACATATGGCTTATTACTAGTTAAACGCTATAACTAAGGCCTCTATGCCCTTTTAACATCTATCGTTGGTCTGGCTGTTCGACGATGGGTAGGTAAGTACAAGCTTCCGCCATCTGCTCCGACGTTGGGAGCTGAACGATCATCAGATACAGGATGTCCTGTGTTCCAATCAGCATTTGTTTCGAAGATGATAAACACGCTAGGAATTTTCAACCGACCTTTTCAAAGACCTTCCGTACAGCACCGGCACCTAACCCAACGATGCTACCACCACCCGCAATTCCCCCTGCCTGGCTAGCATGCTGCAAAAAAGCACCCCTAGCACCCCTAGCTCCCCCAATACCCCCAGCTCCCCTAAAGCTTTGAAAATGCCCTCCAGTAATAAGGGCTACAAGGTCGCCGCTGCTTGCTGGATGGTTTGGATCTGAGTATCTGGAATGGAATTGCTCCCTGGGGCCAGCATTGGCCATCTTGCTATCTGGATTTTGGCCAGCCCATTCCGCCCGGTTTCTCGAGTCCATATATGCCGCAACAAAGTCTCCAGTTTGTCTCAACGCATTCTTCTTTTCCTTGGCACCATCGGCGGCCACGCTGTCCAGCACAGGGAACACTAGAGGCGCGGTCTCCGGCCATTCGAACGCATTGGCACCGCTCGACTGTGCGTACCGCTTCCGCAGTGAACTCTGTTCGCTTTCGTTTGCAGCACTTGTGAGTGCAGGGTCCATCTCGGTGTCGACGTTTGTCAGCATCTCGCTGGGTTGACCCGGCTTCCAGGTCATGACGAGTGCAATGAGTCCCTTCGGCATAAAGAATGATTTGTTGACCTCATTGAGGAAATGGTTCGTTTTATAACGGCTATGAATCGTGCTGACGGCATTGGTCGCTTGTTGGACAGCAATAGATACGAGGATTGTAAAAGGTTCCGGTACTGCCAGTCCTGCCAGTGAAGCCAGATTGATGGCCTGAATCCACGGACTTGGAAGGATGGCCTTGTTCAAGTCATCGATGAACTCGAGGAAGGTTGTTTCATTAATCCCAACGTCGTCTAGAATAGGTGCGTACGCTCTTATGAAACCTCTCGTTCGCTTGCCTGGCCGCTTTTGGGTAATGACGACAGGCAGAGCAAGCTGTTCAATCCTCGTCCCTACACCAGGGGCGGCGGAGTGGTGTTGCACGAATGTTCCTGCAAGCTCTTCCGGTTCATATCCACTGGGACCACTGGTTGGGGGGAACGCATTCCCCATAGCCTGTTGTTGAGCATCATCTAGCTGCCATGCTTCTTCGTCTACCTGCTGCGATGCGGTCACTGGCTGTGCATTAGCGTCATCGGGCATCAGTGGCTGCGTCGTCAGTGAAGAGTCCTTCTCGCTCTTCTTTTTTTCCGTGTGAATTTTTCTCCTTATGATGATGATATGCCTCGGCAGCAGTCCGATACCCAAGGCTATTCCTCGTACAGCGGTCCCGATGGGTCCTTGTTGTCGTTGGACTCCACGTGTTGCTGCATCAGGGTCGTGAGATTGGTTACTCCTTCCACCACGGCGTCCAGACAATAGCATGATGCGAAGGGTATATGGGGTTGAAGGATTATCTGGGATAGCTGTTGAGCTTGGAATGCTGATGTAAGACTGACAATCTGAAGAGGGAGAAGACCGAGAGTGTGCCACTACGTGAATATATGTTAAATATATGACTCGCCTGAGTACGTATGGCGCGCAGAGGATGCAGACTGTCCAAGACTATCGGCGACGTACCCCAGACAGCAAGAGTACCCTGGAGCCGGGCGCAGTATCCGGCCGGCATCAGCTAGGTTAGATCTGCTGCATAGCCTCATTGCTTGTTTTTGGTGATGGGTGTGTAGTAACAGTTCAACAGGATCCCTTGCAGTACACTCATCGGAAGTGAAGCGGTATAGTAGTACCCAATCATGGGGATATTGCACCATGTTTCCTCTGCATCTAACTGAAAATCCCGGCATGCAGGTGCATTGTTCTGGACCCGCGGGCCCGGCTCGTCTATTTACGCATACATCGTTGTCTGATCACCAATCAATCGGCCCCGAGGCTCCGACTTCACACCTACAAGTAAATAAGTTTAGGGTATTAGGGGGCTGGTAGGTTCCCAATTGGGATCAATGTATTGCTGGGGCCTCCTGTCAGAAAATAGCGTCAAAAACCTGCCATGACTACTCCGTAGATCTTGCATCGATTGGTTCGCATCTCTAGCGTTAGCTAGGATGATAATGGGACAAATGGTCCGTGCACAACGAGATCCCTTGTTCTTACGAAGCCGAAGCCGAAACCGAAACCGAAACCGTCATCTTCTGGATGGCTATGATAGTGAAGTTTGCGCCCTCTGAGAGTAATTATAGCCTGCCATGGATTTGCGAGACCCACGACCAGCATATTATTATCTTCATATGTAACCTGGTAGAACAGAGGACCCGTCGCTCCGTCGCGGCATTGAGAATACTTAACATGAAAGATATAATTGTGCACATAACGATCCACCTGCCAAGCTTATCTGTTTTGAGCCAACTAATCTTTGCACCCCTTTTCAGCTTCACCTCCTACTTGAGAGTATAATGCGTCTATTGAATGAGGTTTAGTATTTGGAAGACTGTCAAACGGTCAAGTCGGAGACTTGACCATGTCCTTTAGAAACCGCATACCTTCCAATCCTACCTCCAGCCCTCGTTGACAAGCCCCTGTCATGTTATTTGCACACCAGCACGGGCAGACTCAGAACCTTACTTGTTGCTATATTCTCACACCATACCTGCGTCCTCGTCACTGGTCATGCATACCTCCCGCAAGGCGTGTAGTCGTATGGATGCGGGCAGTTCGTGCCCGTAAGCCACTCGAGCAGCTGGCAAGCCTCGGCACTCGCCTTCTTCCCACCGCAAAAGTACGCCTGGGGCACACCCTTACTCTCCTCTATCACTAGGTAACACTTGGGGTCTTCCACGTTCCAGAGTGTGAATGACCATGCCTGTTTGTAAGCGGCATTATGCGTCTGTGGCGGGGCAGCGAAGTTGGCCGTCACTCGGTACAAGAGCAGTGGCGAAGAGATGAGGTCAACCAAGGATACTCGCTTCTCGTATGCTTCGCGCGAACGAAAGGGGACATCAGTATTGACCCCAAGACCAGCATCCTCGCCTTCGGCCTCAATGGACAAATTGTAATCACTCCATTCTATGATACCTCCTCCCTGCGGTGCGCGAGACACATGTTCTTTCAATACCCCCCATCGTGTCGTGAAATGATCACGGAGACAGTACGGGTCGTGCTGCAAATCTACACGGCCGTTCTCGTCCACTTCGAGCGGCCGCCTGCAGATCGCCACGTTGGGTGGCCAGCGGGGTTTTCCATGTATGATTCGACCGTTATTGTCACGTTCAGGCTCGCTCGTTGTGTCCGTACCCTTCTCGCCATGGATACTCTCTTCCGCCATAGAGAGTTTTGCTCCCCGCAACAAGGCCCGGTCGGCGTCCGGCATGCCAGTTTTGGAATAGTACTCCATGTCTGCGGGCACCAAGTTTGCGCCGTGCTCATGTATAAGTTTACATGATCCTAGAATAAGGTGCTTCATTACAAGCTCCTTGTCGCCGTCCCCCACTAGTGTCCGCGACATCGTCAAGTTAGTTCCCGCGGAGTGCAAGGAAAGACAGGGCGGACATACATGAATTGAACTTTCCAATCGAGTTATCAGCATATCCGATGATCTTCAAAAGGCCCCAGGCTTTCCTTGCTGAGGCGATGCGCTTGGGCCAATTCGCACCCCATCCCTTAAGGGGCGTTTTCGGAATTCTGAGCTTCCTCGATTTGCTCGATTTTCCGGCCGTGGCTTTTATCAAAGCCATGGCGCGCTTGCTGGCGTGGCGTTTCGATTGTCGACTGACCATGGTGGGTGAATTTATCTCGTGAGTGTGGTGTCAATACAACAAGTTTAACATGCGATTGCTAAGCTGGGGGCCTGTAATTTAATATAGACCACGATCTGTCTGAATGCGTTTCCGACAGAGGGGGTAAGACATAGGTTAGAATATCCCTTACACACCCCGACGAATAATCATACGCGCCTGGTTATTAGTCTACAACGCGTCTGTTGGTACAAAGCACCTCAGTGGACATGGGCCAACCGTTGCTTGGTTGCACAGCGGTGTCTTTCAAGCAGCCCTTACATCTCCCTTCTCAGCCCCGACCGTGCTTATTATGGTTAATCACAGCCTATACCACTAGGGATCGGTTTCATAGCTATCAAGTCAAAGAAAATTACTCTAATCTGACACGTATCACCTGTGACCAGTAATACAGCAAGATGATGATTGATTAATCAACGCCACCGTTTCCAGTCTCTATTGATACTTCTTTAAAACGCTCATTTCCGACTGATAGACCAGCGATTTTCATCTGATCAAGTGATTGCCACTGGGACTGTTCCGAGGACCTTCCAGTCCGCATTTTGAGCTCCAGGCGGCACTTGCCACTCCTCGATCTCGGGACCACCACCAGCGTCAAACAGTACATAAACTCTCTGATCCTCGGGGTCAAGGGAACTTAGAGTGTTAGCGAGACCAAGGTATGTGCGGTTCTGCTGGAGCACGGGCTCGATGCTGGTTGTTTGGTCGAGAAAGCCAGACGAACAGTTCCACGAAACAAGATTCAAACTGCTCCGATCAACGCTGGGGAACAAGATAAGGTGCGTCAATTCCTGGGGGTTATCTCCGCTTGCGCAGTCTGGAAGAGTTCCTGGTGCGAAATAGTTTCTGTTGTCCTGGGTGCTGACGGCAAGCTGTAACTTGTGGCTGATCATAATTAATAACACATCGCCACCTTACGCATACTAGGATTTGAGCTTACAGTGGCCACTAGTAATGCTATTACTCGTGAGATTGTACACAAGTGATTTCATTTGCCCGTTGGTATCGCCAACGTACAGACGGAGATCGTTTCGACTACCAACAGGGGCCGCGGCCAGTGCGGAGCCATTCTGTATTTGGACTTCCTGCTTCGTTGTTAACCAAGGGTCATTGTGAGTCTCATTTGCCGTGTATCTGGCAACTTGGATAGAGTTTGCTTCTTGGTCTTGATACAACACTGTTAGAATTTGTGTCTCGGTGACAAAGCTTTGGTACCAGAAGCAAAGGATGGAGGAGCCAGCGGAAGCTGTGTCTAAGCCAGTGAAGTTTTCATCCCCCCAATGACGTGCTTGTTCCTTATAGGGTGACTCGCGCTCTGTAATAGACCCTGTTTGACCGACAATGTAAACATTTTTGACCTAGATTGAATCAGAAGGGTACCACATAATTATAGGATGTCTTGAGAACACCTACAAATGGCATGGAGGTGTTGGCATGCGGGTAGCCAACATCTGTTGTTATAGGGGTGCCCAGTGCTACGTCATTGCTATCGTCGGTGACTTTTGACACTGTCCAAACGGTATCATTTGACGACCAAGCGACTTCTAGTATTGAACCCTCCTCTGATTGGACGTAGACCCGATACTGGCTGTTGTTGGTGCCCGGATCCCTCCATTGTGATGCAGCTTTACTTGAATTCTGCAGAATTGGGCTCGATATGGTGACAGTAGTTCCGTTTCCAGTCGCTGCGTGATGTCCTACAGTACTGCCGACGCCGGCACCAACAGCCGCTCCGACAATGACAAACCCCAGGAGCGCTATTAAGGCCCAAAACCAGGGTCTTTTCAACCCGCACACTCTTCGGTTTTGTATCAGACCTGGCTTTTCGCCTCCCACTGGGTCCGGTCCGGTATTCGGGAACTTCAGACCGTTCGCTTCAGGTGGCAAAATTGGGGATGCCCGAAGGTTGTGCCTATGGTCGACTTCGATGTCGTTTGCATAATGAACTTCGATCCCTTCCCTTGGGTCACGAATCACTTCGATCCCCTCCTTTGGGTCACGAAGAACTTCCAGCCCCCCACAGTCTTGGTCCGTCCAACGCATTTCCGGGTGTTGTTCGTGTCTGAGAAGTGCCGCCTCGCCCGCCCCGACACCCTGGGCTGCAGTTGGCGAACGAGTCGGGTAAGCTTGATTCGTTGACTCCATAGTTTGATAAGAAGGTGATACAGGATATTATTATATCCAATCTCGAATAGCAACGTTGAAAGAAAAGGCATAGACGGCACGCAAAACTCACTGGTCAGATATGTATATGTCACGTTGTCCCGCGCGTGCTTTTGTACGCAGTAGTAAGCATGGCGTGTGATGTTTACGTATCATCGCAGATTGTTGAATGCTACTTTGCTTATATTTCGTCCTTGATACTACCTACCTACGCCTCAAACAAGATGGTGATCATTTCCCCCTTTACCATTTCATAAGGCAGTGCTAGGCTGACAATGGACCTATGGCGTGCTCAGTCGCAGCCACTAGGAAAGTCGCATTGGGGTCTTTTCTAACTGCCAATCACATCATTCGACAAGCGAGCGTCCGAAACTGGGGCTTGTTGCAGGCCTCTCGGACTCAATTATAAAGGTCGGGGGTTCTTGAGAAGAAGTAGTTAAGGCTGGACTGAACTATTGGCCGAATGTTTACAAGGGTGATGAGCTAGAGGAGTGCGTCCTTGCTATTGGGGGGGTAATTGCCGCAGCGCTAATCGATTACGAGAGACTTTGTGTAACACTGACAAGGGAATTCTGCATCATAGCATATAAGCAAGTCAAGTCAAGTCGAAGGGTAAGGTGACAATTTTATTGATATGCGACTGCTCCCACCTGCTGGGAGTTGCCTAATCATGATATAGCTTATTTTACCATAATATCATATGTCTTGGGACGGCTCCTTTCAGTTGCCGCAAGGCTTTTGAGCGTGATGGTGTCCGTCGAAGCGTCATGGATCGTTCCCAGTTATAGGCTTTAGTCATCTGCCTGGTCGTAATTGCGGATGAAGTCGTAGTAAAACTTGGCCATGTTCAATTGCTCACGCATCAAAAGCCTTTCATTGACTGTGTAGATATTGTCAAATGATGACAAGCTACCGGGACTCCACCTATAAATGTTCTTCGACAGGTCTGATTGAAACTCGTTCATTAGTTTCTATACTCAGTCGAGATGGCTCATGAGGTGTTGGTTAGCAACTTACTCAAGTAATGACGACTGTCTGTGTTTCCAGTCATGGCCCCTGGAGCTACCACGACCTTCGAAGCTTCGGAAGAGAAGGTATGGCGCGCAGTTCCCGCGAATACATCCCAAACATTTCCCGAAGTTGGCGATTGACGTGAGACGGGAGATTTCAATCGTGATTCAACAAGGAGATTACCGTTAAATGTTGGCTTCCACGCGTGACTTGCATTCTTATGTCGGGGCGAAACTGCGTGAGTAGCGACATACTGCTCATAGTCTTCGTCATCTTTGAAGGCCTGTAAACGAATACCATGGCGGTCGACAATATCTTCGACTAGTTGCACGATTCGATGTTGGATTTTGCCGATGCTGTCTTGTGGTGCGTACCGGTGGTTAACTCCCAATGTCACAAATTCAGGTAGGGCATTGATCTTAGCCCCTCCGGATATCCAATCGATTGCTTGAGACGTTTGGATGGCATATTGCGTCTCGCGCGATAGGTGGGACATGAGATAGGCTGCTGATTGGAGGTCGCCGTGCCGTACCATGTGGGTGAGCTCGGGTAGGGCGTCAGGTGAGTATCGAGCTAGGCAGACCAAGCCTTGATGCACAGGACTGTTCCAGTCGATTTTGGGCTTGTATGAGTTCGACTCCAAAGCTGTGACGATCTCTGACATGATCCCTATAGCTGTGTTTGGTGGCGGAGTAGAGCTATGCCCACCCAAGACGGTGAGGTCAAACCACACGTCCAGATAACCTTTCTCGTAGACAGCTGGAAGTGCATAGAGAGTTTCGCCGACACTCCGAAGACCTCCACCGCCCTGGTCAAGGATCACGGCGATCCCGTCCTCGCCGTACTTGTCCTCCAGATGCTTGGCTATCTCTCCAGCTCCAGCTTGGCCAGCGCATTCTCCATCGAAACCAAAGGCCAATACGACAGAACGACGAGGCACATAACCCTCCTGTGAAAGAAGAGCATCCAGAGAGGACATGAGGGCAGTAATCGCGGCCTTGTCATCCGAGGCACCACGACCATAAAGGTATCCATCAGTCTCGTTATAATAGGCGTCGAATGGGGGGTAGTCCCATTGATCTAGAGTTGCTGCCTCGACAGGCACAACGTCTTGGTGTGCGGTTAAGAGTATTGGGGCCAAGTTATTATCAGAGCCTTCAACTGTATACACAAGCCCAAATTTGTTGATTGTCTCAAAAGAGGCATACTTGTATCTATTATCCAGTTCATTAGTATGTTTCCAAACTGTTTTGTCTATATTAGATCATAGCGGAAGGACGTACACATTCGGGTAGTGCTCTTCGAGAGTGCCTGGTATTTCGTAAAAAGGTTTCCACCTGTCATCTTCGTCGAAACTCCCAAGATCATCGTAGCAAACTGAAGCTATGCGAACGAGAGATTGGTGACGCTTTACCATTGTCTCGAGGCTTTCCTCCCCCGAGAATATCTTTTGTGAACTCACCAATCCATCCTTTGAGGGATCTATTGGCCGTGGGAGATCACACTTGTACCTGGAGTGATCATGGCCTGAAGCCTCAACACCAGGAGTGTTGTCCAACCCCAAGTGATGTTGGTTGCCATAATCAGGCGTGAAAGCAGGCAATGTGCTGACAACATTGCAAACTGCCAGAAAGTTCAGGATGAAGTAGAGTCCCATCATGGTGAAGTCAGTAATAGAAGATTGTCGAATTTCACTGAGAAGGCGCAATCAAGATATGAAAGACGTCAAGATGGGTAGAATTGAATAGAGAGGTATAGAGGAGTATTTGTACCCCAGAAACGCGCCATTGCCTCGTTGGTCCGAGGGAAATACATCGACCACGGAGCATCTAATCCTCCCGCCCAATGCAAGACGGTAAGTAAGCTAATATGATGACGTGGAGTGCATACAGTTCCGATACTCCATACTTTGGTCTGAGTCTACGTGACATCACGGCCACACAACAGCAACCTCCCCGGAACTAGTAGCGCCTCACATTGACGATCTCCTCATTTCGAGGCATGGAGTCCACGCTTGGTGGGGCACGACGCCCCAGGCATATAACACTCCGACTCTGAAATCGGGAAATTCAGATACGGACCTTGAATCGGATGAGCTAAGTGCCAATAGTCGCCTGCACGGGAACTGCAATGCTTCATGCAGAGAGTCCCGTGGCCTATCGTCGTTGCAGCCGTTATGTACTGCGTTCCTCGCGATGACATATACCCCTCACATTGGCCATTGCAATCGGGTGGCTGCATTTCAGTGGCGCTACTCACCGCCGTGGTAACATCCGAGAAGCTGATTTGGCATTGCACATGGGCAGGACTCGTATATTGTATCGTGCAATGATCGCACGCAAACATTGAAGGTTTCCATCTGCTATTGGCGTTGCGTGACGCGATGATGTTCGACAAAGACCGGGACAATAAAGGCCTCTGACGCGTTGTCTGGCGGACGCCGTGTGGGATGAATTGTAAATCTATAATGATCACTGTCTAAACTGTGCCGGTATAACATCATGAATAACAACTCACAATGACCAACTGATAGAAAAAGGGTTTCGAAACTAGTATTGTTCATAAGGGTTGCAGTTGAGTCGATCGCAGTAGAACGTCGGGCGGTGATTAAGCGCTTTTCCCCACGTCTTGATGCTAACGACTCGCAAGTGTGTTGTCCGTGATTGTGAAGACCTTGGTTGTATAATTGAGTCATAGCCCAAGGAGAACGGGAGAGCAGATGGCTGACGGCGGAGGAGCGGTTCCAGAGTAAGTAAGGCCTCCAAGACAATCCCGACAGAGAACTCGGCCTGCCGTGTCTGCGGTGTTGATCGGCTGCAATGAGTTCGCCGAACGGCCCCGGCTCGGGCCCCGGCTGCGCCCCCGTCTGGCGACAGCAATGGGGATCACATGAGTGAATACGGACTTTTAAAAGCGGGAATTATTCGGGTTTTGACAGAGGACCCCAATAGCTCAGGCCGGAAGAGATGGCAATTAAATGCCGGGCCACCAGCATGGTCCAGAAACAGGTGCCAAGCGTAGGGGACTGACTTGCCATTGGCTTGCGTGGCTGATTCAGTCTTACAGTACACAGGCCTTGGCGCACAATTGCTTATCAGTAAGAGCCTAAGAGGTAGATAGCCATGCATGTGTCCCCAGTAGAGATAGGACTTCTTATCGTAAGGGTATCGTCATTGATTGATTTACTGTTACTCCCATTCCTGACAAGACGAGGAGACTCAGGTACCGTTACATCAAAGGCAACCAAGGTTCTTGCATTATACTAGAAATGTGAGGATTGAGACTGATGAGGAAAATGCCTGCAATCCTAGAAACGCAACGCAACAAGCGGTTTCCTATTGCGGCGTTCATTAAAGATGGGGTTCTGCTGTCGACAGTAGAGGGGGAGGGGCTCGACAGGTTTCTAGATATGACTTTAGAAGTCCCTTGCCGACCTAGCCATGTTAGTGTCCATTTAGTGCGTATGTTTCCTAAAGCATACAGTATATATCTATTCTGCAATCCAACGTAGCATGCGATCATGGCCCGCATATGTGTTATCAGCATGGTTGTTGACAGACACGGAGAAGTGGGCACTGTACGAGACTTGCTCGCCCAGCCATTTTAGGCAATGGTCATCGAATTCGAGTCATTTCATACGTCAAGCATGCACGGGCAGCACCAGCTTATTGGACCGCGCACGGTGACTAGCAAGGCGGTAAGTGGTCAGGCCACGTGTGGTGGCGCATCCTAAGTCAGTTCCTTCTCCATTCCTGCCCCGGGAAAAGTCGGACAAACGGCGTTGAGACTGATTGACTGCGTAAGTAGCCAGTACACCACTTTAGGCACGTCGGCACCTGTCCGAGATATAGTAAAAGTGATCAATCAGTATGCAATGCACTCTTATCTACTACATGCAAGTGCAAAAAGCGAGCTCGACTAGGTAGGGCTCACATCATGTCAAAGCAGATAGATAGTATGGCAAGCATGGGTCGATTTGCCCTGGATCGCCGATGGCCGTCCGTCCTCTCGGCCTGATTCCACCAACACGAAATGCAGGTACCAAAAGTTGTCTTCGAACGGCGCCACACAGTGTGCACTGACGGTAGCCCTCGGTATAGATGAGTAGCGAGGCACTGTGCATGCACGTTGAGGCATGCGACAACGATGAAGCAGGGGTCAATCTGTTACTGAAAAACCTCCGGTCGACGGACTCTAACCTAGCGCATCTATTTACTTAAGAGTATTCCCATATCAATAGCACCGCTGCTATCGGTGCAGGTGCTGCAGACACCAAACTTTTGCATTTACAACCCTCTTTTGCTGCATCCATCATCGGTGTGTGTATCGCTCGCTACGGACTTGGAAGTCGTGCCCCCGACACGCATTCCTGCCCATTCTCCTCCCATTTCTCTGACGACGCTTGCAGGCAGTCCTGAACCTAATTTTTTTTTTCCATTGGTCGCCATTGAAATACAGAAACTGTTATCTCCTCTCTGGACCGTCCTCGCTCACTCATTGCCTACGCCATCACCACCCATCTATTCCTCGCTTCGAAAACACACAACCACCCGCTGCCAGCCAAGCCTCCAAGACTGACATAGCAAAATAGCCGCGTCACTGGCCCTGGTGTTGTGTTCGTTTGTTGTAAGCTTGGAATAAAACTAGGAAGCAATGGTCCTAACACAGCAGAGATGTCCCCGCGATCCCGATGCCTTCCCGACGCTTCAGCTCTTTCTTCTAGGTGAGTCTATCGCAGCCATCGCGTACCTCTTGATTCAATCAGCCCCGCTCATCGAGCTAACTTGATGGCCAACGAAGCTATTGTACGTCTGGCTGAGCCCATTGCCCTCACATCTGTATTCCCCTATGCTTGGTCTCTCGTGCGGTACTACCAGGTCGGAAACGAGCAGGATGCCGCCTTCTATGCCGGCATCCTCATCTCGGCCTTCAGTCTGACTGAAGCCCTGATGGGCATGTACTGGGGCAGTCTCTCGGATCGAATAGGGCGCAAGCCGGTTTTGATGCTGGGCTGTCTGGGCACCATGTTCAGCATGATTGTCGTCGGTTTCGCCACCAACATCTGGGTGGCCCTGTTCGGTCGAGCCTTTGGCGGATTACTGAATGGCAATATCGGCGTCATCCAGACCATGGTCGGAGAGCTTGTGACTAAGCCTGAACACGAACGTGAGTAGCATCCACATTGCCTTCTTGCAGCACGACAGGAAACTAATTTCTCAGCGCGGGCGTTTGCCGTGATGCCTTTCGTCTGGTCCATGGGTACGATCATCGGACCGGCTCTCGGCGGCATCTTCGCGGAACCCCATCACACATGGCCAGGCATTTTCACCCAGGACAGCCTGTTCACGAGATTCCCTTATCTTCTACCTAATGTCATCTGCGCCGCTCTGCTACTGGTCAGCATTGTGCTCGGTTGGCTGCTTCTGGAGGAGACGCACCCGGACATGCAGCCGCGGGTGATGCTGCCGGACAACACGTACACGACGGACGAGACGCCGCTGCTGGGCACCTCGGACGCGCTTAAGCAACCGCCTATCGACCTGCGGTCGGAGACGTACGGGTCATTCACAGCTAGAGCCAGCCTCGACCACGGCTCCGAGACGACGCGTAAGAACATGCACGTCAAAGGAGAGCGGACGGGCTTGTTCACCAAGCGAACGATGGCCCTGATCGTCTCGCTGTCCATCTTCACCTACCACTCGATGACGTACGACCACCTGATGCCCATCTTCTTCGAGGACTCGAGAGCGGTGTTCAACGACCTAGCGATCAGCGCCTTCAACCCGTTCTACTCGCCGGGCGGGCTGGGCCTGTCGATGCAGGCGGTGGGCGTGATACTGGCAGTCAACGGTGGAATCGCGCTGTTCGTGCAGGTGGTGGTGTTCCCGCTGGCAGCGGAGAAGATGGGGGTGATGCGGCTGTTCCTGCTGGTGACGGTGCTGCACCCGGTGGCGTACCTGATGGTGCCGTGGTTGGTGTACGTGCCCGAGTCGGTGCTGCTGCCGGCCATCTACTTCTGCCTGACGGTGCGCAACCTGCTGTCGATCGTGCTGTACCCGCTGCTGCTCATCCTGATCAAGGAGGCGACGCCCAGCGCGACGATGCTCGGCAAGGTGAACGGGCTCGCGGCCAGCGCGGGAGCGGCTTGCAGGATGATGGCGCCTCCGGTGGCGGGCTACCTGTATGCCACGGGTACACAGGTGCACTGCACGGGGATTGCGTGGTATGGCAGCGCCTTGGTTGCGGGCGTGGGGTCGATGCAGGCGTTCTGCATCTGGCGGGACGAGAAACGCGCGAGCGCCAAGACGCTGGCTGAGGCAGGTAATGATTGTCCATGAAGACGAAATTTAATGTTAGACGGCGTTCACTGTTTTGATTAGAATCATGATGGTAGTAGCTAGATATTACTTATAGAGAATGCCAATAATGATATTTACGAATGGCGCCGATTTCCACGAGGCAAACGCAACCTGAAAGTTACGATGCTTCTACCTAATGATTGCTGGTGGTTGGTTCGCATACCTACCTCAGAAGAGACCTGCCAGACACAGCGTCCTTTACCACGGTCGGATACAGGTAGAGTACTTGT
The DNA here is from genome assembly GCA_022453515.1 of Astrocystis sublimbata. Lineage (NCBI taxonomy): Eukaryota > Fungi > Ascomycota > Sordariomycetes > Xylariales > Xylariaceae > Astrocystis > Astrocystis sublimbata. Next base: position 147,199 of record JAJNNY010000074.1, on the reverse strand, counting down.
ATCTACCTAGGAAGTATGTTGATTTTGTCACAATTGATTTCAGCTGAGCAGGTGCTACCTGTATGCCTGTGTTCACGTGTGCTCGAACTTTGCGCTACCTGCCGACCTGCCTGAGCATTTGGGCGAGTGCCCTCCATCGCCTCGCAACCCTTCAGAATACCTAGCACCTAACCTTCTTACCTTACCAACTGCCTACATATTCCTAGCACAACAACTCCATCTGCCTACTGCCTGCACGATCGGCATTTTTCTTTGGTGAGGTGCATGTTGTAAATGGTATTTTTGGACTCAAATATCGGCTACACATGTACTTGGCCCCTCGTACCTCACCCCTTGCCCCTGGCCCCTGTCAGTCTACACCAGTCCCTTGTCCATTGCAGACGCGTTTGACCCCGCCCCCACCTTCACCACCTTCAGCAACCATCATCACCATCGCCATTAGCACAATCATCATCGTCACCACCACCATTACCACCATTTGGAAAGTCCAAGCCTCAAATGTGCCACATAAGGTGTTCAACATCGAGTAGCTACCAAGGCAGCCACAATACTCAAAGTCTCATAGCTCCTTGCCAGCACCCGACCGACCGTCTACTGCGCTCTCAGCTTTACCTCACTAGAGCATAGCATCGCCACTGCCATTTGTACCCGTAAGCTACCGAGACGTCGGCTTCCGAAATATGGCGCCTGACCTGAACTCTTTGCCGCCGTCATCTCCCATCGCCGTGCCTCATCGCGCTGCAAACGGCAGCCAGAGCTCCTCGGGCGGCGTGCCTGGCGATCGCGATCCTACAGGAATATCAACGTCCGTTTCCGTTTCCGGCTCCACCTCTGCCGTGTCAGGCGAGTCACCATCCGCCTCGCCTCGCTCCGCCGCTGTTTCGCTGCAGGCTGCCGCCACTGTGAACGCAGGCTTGCAGCACGAGCCAGGCCGACGTGAGTCCCCTCCCCGCCTGCAGTGCATACGACCCCCCATCTCCTCAGGGCTGTCCATCTCTCTGCATAAGTAGCTAACGTATGCCCCCCATCGCATCGTCAGGCACCTCAAGCAACTCTCTATCACGGCAGCGCCATTCGCCCCAAGCTGGTCGGCGCCGATCCTCCGTGCTGATGAACCTCCAACTCAACGACCCGACCGTGCCCGCGCCTGGTGAGATGCCTGCTTCGGAATCGGGAGCCACCACAGGCCAAGGCCAAGGCCATCCTCCCCACCAGCTGATGGCGAGCCCGCAGCCCTTGCCGGCCTCACCGCTCATGACCGCCCGCGATCCCTATCATAACCGCACCCCTAGCCTCGGCGAACTGCACCAGGAGCTTGAGGCCGAGCAGGAAGCACAGGTGGTACGTATGCCCATGTCCCGACTCTCTCTACCGCGTGTTGCCGCTCCGCTGGTCATGTGCAAGGAAGTATGCGTTGGAAGCGGGCCGTCGTACTAACCCTGACCCGTACCAGAACCGCCTCCTACAAATGATCCGCCAGCAGCAGATCCAGCTCCTGCAACTACAGACTGCGCAGGGCCAGGGCCACTCCCAGTCTGGAGTCGCCGCCGAAGAGCCGAACACCGCCAGCTCTACCTCCACATCCCACGCCCCTGCCACTGTACCTTTCCCTGTGCCGCCCTCGCCATCAGGCTCAACGCCCCGATCGCCGTCTCTCTCGCACCCGTCGTCGACCCTCGACACCGCCCGGGATGCCTTGCACCGCAGGTCGCGAACGCCGAGCCATAGCCAGAGTGCCGCCTCGCCTCGCCTGGCGATTGCCCCTTCTCCGCTGCTCAGTTCAAGCCAGGTTTCAAGCCTGACTCAAGGCCCAGAGGGCGAGATGCTGGCCGTTAGGGACGAGATGACGTACTACCAGGCAGAGACACAGTCGCTTGTTCGCGAGAACCAGATGTTGCGCCACAGGGTGCGCGAGCTCGGTAGGTGCCATTTCCCCTGCTCCATGCTCGCTATTTTGGACTTCCTTCAAGTTCCATCATCTTCTACTGTCCCCAAACTCTGGCTGGAATTGAAGCTCTATGCTAATACGTCTCTTCTCTCCCTCAGAGCGCCAATTAAGCGAAACACAAGCGGATAATACTGGCATAACACGAGAGCCGGCTCATCCATCACATCTATCTTCATCGATATCAGTATCTGAGCGCAGCAATGCGCCCGAAGCTTCCTCTACAACGGCTGCCACACAAACCGTCGCATCCTCAGACGCGAAAGATGAAATATAACAGCGGACTAAGTGAGGCTGGGGCGCGTATCTTGCATGCATGCAGCATGATATGTGTCTGTACGATCATGAACAAGGGATGATTGGCTGTCTGCCCGGTGTACCTTTGTCCGGAATGGACGCCTTTCCATGTATCATACTATGGAGATGGACTTTTATGACCGGCGTTTCGGGGGCACCCAGGATGGGGAAACAGCGGTGTTGGCGCGCACGGTCATTGGTTCTTTGCAAGTAAATTTATGTGCATTATTTTCAGGCAGGCTTCCAAGTTTGAAGTAGTCAGTCACGTTGATCCCGACGTACAAGAAGGCGTGCTTTGTTAAGAACAGCCAACTTTAGGTAGTTGAACCTAGGTCAGGTTCGCGCCCATCTTTCTTGCTACCTTACATACCCTGGCAGGGCCTGGTCACTTTGGCTTCTCAACTGGCTCCTTCTGAGAGTGCCACCTAGCATTCTGTCCAAGACACTCAATTTGCAGGAGTACAACAGCTCGGCTCAGTTTCCTTACCCACATGTCTACCCCAATCCTAACACCAATCCCCGCTAGAGCAGCTGAAGTGAACGGCACGGAAGGGGTCATCTCATCAGTATGCGTTGGTTGTCCACGATGTCTAATCATTCACGTTTTAAGAAACACAATCATTCACGTCTCAAACGAGTGCCTAGAAATTGAAGTGACAAGTATTCCATGAGCGGCGATGGCATTAATTTAAAACTTTGTTGGTATGCAACAGGTTACGTTATATACAGATAGCGCTTGGAAGGGGAAGAAAATCAAATGAAAACGAAACCAACCAACCATTCCTATGCTAGTAGTAGTCATTCATCACAGAGCACCGTAATTGTCGTTGACCCGCCGAAAAAAAACCCGTAGTAGGTCAAATTCTCTTTTCCTGTATCTCGAAACGCCCCTTGCCGCCGTAATTTGTAGCAACATCATAAAAAGACATGATGATCTCTCGTAATTGAAGAAGATCCGAGTAGAAAAACAAGGTGTGTGAGTGTGTGTGAGAGAGTATGTGTACAGGCTGATTTTACAAAGAGGCAAGCCCATCACCCGGCCACCGCTTTTGTGGTATTATAAACAATTCATGAGGAAGGGCAAAAACGGACTATGCCACCGACGACTTAAGGCTTCTTCTCCTCGTCAGGCTTAGCCTCTGACGAGCCAGCCTGCTCACCAGAATCGGCGCGAGCCTTGTGCATCTTGTCGAAGAGGTTCAAGCTAGCCATCTGCAGCTCGTCCGTCTTGGTCTTGATGTCCTCGGCGGTGGCAGTGCCCTCACCCGACTGGCTCTTGGAGATGAACTCGCGCAGCGAGCTGATCTTCTCCTTGATGCCGTCGGCCTCGGTCTTGTCCAGCTTGTCCACAAACTCGTTGAGAGCCTTCTCGGTATCGTTCACTACGCTGTCGGCACGGTTGGCGGCCTCGATGGCGCCCTTGCGCTCCTTGTCCGTCTCGGCGTACTTCTCGGAATCCTGTACCATCTGCTCGATCTCTGAGTCGGAGAGACCAGAGCCGGAGGCGATGGTGATGGACTGGTCCTTGTTTGTGCTCTTGTCCTTGGCGTGGACGTGGACGATCGAGTCGGCGTCGATGTCGAAGGTGACCTCGACTTGGGGAACGCCACGGTGCGCCGGGGGGATGCCGACAAGCTGGAAGTTGCCCAGAAGCTTGTTATCCTTGACCAGCTCACGCTCACCCTGGAACACCTTGATCTCGACAGCGGTCTGGAAGTCGGCAGCGGTGGAGAAGGTCTGGGACTTCTTGGTGGGGATGGTGGTGTTGCGGTTGATCAAGCGCGTGAACACGCCACCTAGAGTCTCGATACCCAAAGACAGGGGTGTGACATCAAGAAGCAGGAGGTCCTTGACTTCACCGGAAAGAACGGCACCTTGAATGGCAGCACCCATAGCGACGGCCTCGTCAGGGTTCACCGACTTGGCGGGCTCGCGGCCGAAGATGCTCTTGACGGACTCAGTCACCTTGGGCATACGAGTCATACCACCAACCAGAATAACCTCCTGGATCTCCTTGGCCTGAAGACCAGCATCCTTCAGGGCCTTGCGGACAGGCTCGACGGTCTTGGTAATCAGGGGGTCCATCATGGCTTCAAGCTGAGAGCGAGTGAGCTTGGTGTTGATGTGCTTGGGGCCAGAGGCATCGGCAGTGATGAAAGGCAGACTGATGTCGGTCTGCAGAGAGGACGACAGCTCGATCTTGGCCTTCTCGGCGGCCTCACGGATTCGCTGGATGGCCATGCGGTCGCTGGATAGATCGATTCCACTCTCGGTCTTGAACTGCTGAACGAGGTGGCGCACCAGGCGGATATCGAAGTCTTCACCACCGAGGTGAGTGTCACCGTTGGTGGACTTGACCTCGAAGACGCCCTGCTGGATCTCGAGGACGGAGATATCGAAGGTACCACCACCCAGATCGTAGACAGCGACGACACGGTCAGCCTCCTTGTCGAGACCGTAAGCGAGAGCGGCGGCCGTGGGTTCGTTGACGACACGGAGAACGTTCAGACCGGCGATTTGACCGGCATCCTTGGTGGCTTGACGCTGGGAGTCGTTGAAGTAGGCAGGGACAGTGACAACGGCGTTCTTGATAGGCTTGCTCATGTAGGCCTCGGCAGTCTCCTTCATCTTGTTGAGGACGAAGCCGCCGATCTGGGAGGGCGAGTACTTCTGGCCACGGGCCTCGACCCAGGCGTCGCCATTGCTGTGCTGGACAATCTGGTAAGGCACCTCCTTGATATCCCTCTGGACCTCGGCGTCTTTGAATTTGCGGCCAATTAAGCGCTTGGTGGCGAAGAGGGTGTTTTCGGGGTTTACGACGGCCTGTCGCTTGGCGGCGACACCAACCAACCGCTCACCATCCTGTGCGAAGGCAACAACGGAGGGTGTTGTTCGAGCACCTGGGATTCCGTGTCAGTATCGCTGTCGTGTCGCCGACCGAGGGTGAGCAAGGCGGGGTTGGGGATTTGCTAACCTTCTGAGTTCTCGATGATCTTGGGTGTCTTGCCCTCCATAACGGCAACAGCCGAGTTTGTTGTTCCTGGCAGAAAGGGTCAGATGGCGGTCTTGCGAAGGCTCGCGGAGCCATGGTGTGAGTGAGGGTGCGGGTGTACATACCGAGATCGATACCGATGACGGCACCCTGTACCTTTCCTTCTGTGGACTCATAACGGGCGAAAGTGGTGCCCAAAGGCTTCCTTATGGGGGCGGCCCATCGCGGAACTGTGGAAGCTGCCCGGGGAAGCTGCGGAAGATATGCGGTCAATATTTATTCTTGAGCGGGTGGTTGTGTGCGGCCAAGGCAGCAATTGCGACGGACGATTGGCCGAGGGGACGAGTCAACTTACAGCTCTGGAAAAGCGCGAAGCCAACATGGCGGCGGTCACTGTGGCTATTGACTCTTGCGGAGGGGTTGTGAGGGAGTGCGGATGATCAGGATGGACTGGGCGCACAGCACGACCGGTGGTGGTAAGAGAGGGATGGATGTGGTTGGTAGATAGATGGAGAAATGGGCGGCAGTGATGATAAGAGAAATCGAGCTCAAGTACGGCGACGTAGCGCAGAAAATTTCGAGAGCATAGAAGGTTTCCGGCAGCTTCTGACGGGGCGGTCTGGCCCGGCAGAACTGCTATCGCCGCCTCTTTGCCCGCCTAGCCGCCTTTTTTCCCTCAGGGTTGGCCCCGCATGCCCGCCTCCAACGCCTGTCTGGCCGCGGTCGGGGTCTCCGCAGCGCGCCCCCCACTGACAATTAAGTACCTAGGTACCTCCATTTTGCATGTGTACTAGATGTAGTGTTCATAGGCCCACAGGTGCATGGAAACGGCTAGAAAATGAAGCCAAGTACAAAAGGGAGATAGGGGTCCAACCGGAGGCCAAATCATGTTTTTGCAAAAAAAACCATTGGTAATTCATATTGCCAGTAGAAGATGCAAAGAGGTACTAGAAAATTCTCGGGCCACGATGCGCAGCTATAAAAACGTCACTAGTGTTCGGCACTCCGTCCAATAATGTACGTGCGAATGAACAGCCCCTCGAGTTCAGGTACACTTGTACCTAACCATCTTTACTGAATTATTAAATACAGTTACTCACTAGCCTAGCTGTTCCTTCAGCTGAGTTTCTCTGATTATATTTTGCATTTTTCTTGTGCTGTGAAGCATGCCGAGGAGGGAGGGGAGCGAGAGAAAAGACCCATGCCCTTACACGGTGAGCTATAACAGCGCACATCCGGCCAAAATCCCGACTTCGCTCGCTCTCGAGGCCCATGTTGGGGTGCTTTGGTGGTTTGGGTGGCAATAGCCATGGTACGAGACTGATGACTGATGTGAGTGGCCGTGTCCACTAGAAAAGCCGGCGAGGACGAGGCTGAAAGGCTCGGTTCGTCTAAATGCGACCTTTGATTGAACAAAAGACTGCATCATCTGATGTCGCACACAAGGTATTATTGACGGCGACCGGGCATGGGCATGGGCATGCCTTCGGCCAGCTCTCTGATGCAGGCGGGAGGCTCGGCAGGTCGATTGCGTCACAACTTACAGAACTGGCCAAATATTGCCAGATATATGAGCTTTTCCCGTCTCATCTTATTTTCTTTTCCTCTCCCTTCCCTTTATGTAGAAGGCTATGATGTCGAATGGCGAATAGAGAGGGGTCGCAGCGCGGGATATGCCGAACAATCTACTAGTACTGTACCAAGGGACGAACACGGCCAGGGAAAAGAGCAGGTGTCTGCCGAGTCTACTGCTTGATTGAGTCTGGCATGTTGGAGAGGTGCATGTAGCCAAGACAAGACGAACTGCCACTTTGTCTGTCTACTATTATGGTTCCATGCGTAGGAACCTCGATGCTGATTTTTTGTATTTTCCTAAAATGTCCATCCTTCCCATCCCGTATCGAGTATCCTCCTCGTGTCCATTATACGGGGCCGTGCATATCCATGATGACATGAAGACGTGCAGAGGACGGAACATAAGGATTGTATCCATTGAAGTTGTGACGGGAGGGTCTAATAGGTCTGGGTAGGTGCCTAGGGGGGTACCTACGTTACCTAAATGAGGTAGTCTCAACTCGGGCAGGTAAGGTACCTGGCGGGCCTGGATTACGCATCTGCACACGTTGCGGTGCTTAGACTCAGGCCCTCAGGACTCTAGTCAGGTTTCTTAGTCACCATTACACCACCCACCACACCCACCACCTTCGTCTCGTACGCCATTTCCATTCCAACCTCGCATATCTAGTACTTGACACAACAACGTAACACATCCATCTGTACTCTGTGTAGCCTCGCCCCCCTCGTCGCCCATTCAGATCGTCTCCATCGACACAGCACCAGCACCGTACCACAACAACACCGCAGCCCTCCCGCGCAACGCCCGCCGTCCAATGCGCCTTGATGACCCATTGGCCGAACCCTGCCCTTCGCCATTGGTATCATGGCCGTCGGCGATGAAGCGAGGTAAGTTGCACCACCGAGCACGCTGATCAATCAATCAACCATCGTCACTTGCTGACCTCCCGACAGCCTCCGGCCCACCAATCATCTCCTGCTCAAAGAAGGCCGCAAGCACTACCGCACCCAGATCTCGCCCATGTCAGTACCTACTACCTAATGCCCTCTCTCGTCGCTGCGTCGCTGCCTCGCCGCCTCGCCGCCGCATTGCTGACCTTGTCCCCACGCCGCCTCCAGACACTGGCAGCTGCGCTCCTTGATCAGCGCCGAGCGTGATGGCATCGTCGTTTTCCCCGCCGGCATCAACAACACCCACATCACACGATTCGATACCCGCACACGCGAGTGCGAGACCATCAAGGTCATCAACTTCCACCCCCGCTGTCTGGTAGCCAGCGGCCGCTGGATCTGCTGCGGCGGCGAGGGCGGAGAATTCGCCATCATCTCCGAGGCCGCTTCCTCCTCGTCATTATCTACCGCCGACACCACCGCCCACTCTGTTGAGCCTGCCAACGTGCCCACACCTGCCGTCGCCAGTGCCGTCGCCCTCGCTTCCGCCACCGAACATGCCCTCGACCGCAACCCCACCCTCGCTGCCGAGCCTTCCATGGCCGAGCTGCGTCGAGATATGCTCAATATCGTCGAGCAGATGAGCGGCTCCGCTAAGACCTGGTCTGTGACTTATCGCAGCTTCGGCGACCAGCGCGTCAATTGCATCACCATCTGGCAGCCCCCCAAGATGCCTTGCCCCGCCCGCCCACAGCACTGCGCCTACTCCTTCCCTGTTGCTATTCTGGCTAACAATGACAAGACCATCTCTATTGTCGATCTTGGCGAGGCTGATATTATCGACGAGTTGCAGTGCCCCGACTGTGTGAACCGCGGTGTTATCTCCCCCGACGGTAGCCTTCTCGTGGCCATTTGCGACGATCCATTCCTCTACGTCCACGTCCGATGTGCGTCTCCAGGCCAGTCAGGTCTTCCCTACGAGTGGGCTCCGCTGCCCAGGATACGGCTCCAGGACCAGTCCGTACGCGATACCTCGGATTGCCGCGGTAGCTTCGCCGCTTGCTTCTCCCACTCCGGGAAGTACTTAGCCGTAGGCACGCAGTACGGCACCATCTCCATCTTCGACGTCGCCGCATTCGCCGATCCCGCCCGCGACCCTCTGGTCACCTACTTTAGCTCGGCTCGAGCGCCCAGCGACAATGGTGCTGTCAGGGACATGGCCTTTTCCCCCGGCCCCTACGACTTGCTTGCGTGGACTGAACACCGCGGGCGCATAGGCGTGGCTGATGCTCGCACCAACTTCACGAAACGCCAGATCATCTCGATAGAGGAACACGAACTCTTCGATCATTTCTCCCTCAACGAACGATCCACCACCATTGATCCCCGCCTACTCGACCCTCGGAGCGAGCGCTCTGTGGGCTCGTCGTCCACCAACCTCGCGGGCTCCCCAAGCCGATCACAGCTAGCTATCGACAACAACTCTGAAATATCACGGCTTAACCCCCCATTCTCGCAAGACGAAACGGCCATTCTCGAGGCCATACAGCAGCAGGGCGACCGGCAGCGTGCGCGGGACATATGGCACAGAGAGCACAGAGACAGAGACTCTCAGACAACCCGAAGCGGTGGTTCCGCTGCATGGAGATCTTCTGCCTTTGCCGAGCGCTTGGTTCCACCCCAGATCCGCCCGCCCGGTAGTGTACGGGATCGTGATCGGGACCGAGACCGAGAGAGAGACCGAGAAAGGGACCGAGATCGAGACCGAGACCGAGACCTGAGTATTAGTGACAGATTGCGTTACCTGACGTCTCTCCAGCGAGATACGTTGCAGCGAATCTTCGAGCGAGATCAGAGCCGCGACCATCCCCGCTCCACAACAGGGACGACTACGACGATAGGGATACCAATGGGCGGTCCGACGACAGGAACGACGGCGACGCCGATGGCAGGACCAGCGCTCCAGACGCCGCCGACGTTGGCGTCGTCGGAGGGAGAACGTGAAAGACGGGCACCTACACCGCGCCGGAGAAGCTCCATCATGCAAGCTCTCGCGCAGAATATGGATAATGCGAGCAGGGTACAGAGTACTTCCCGCGACTACTCTTCTCTCTTTGGAACGAGTGGAAGGAACACTTCGGGGTGGTCCGACTTGGAAGCGTTGTATAACTTGTCCGGGGGCGACGCGGGCTATCCAGCAGCCACAGAGACGACTGCCTCTCGATTCGGGTCTAATCGGATACGGCGCGCGATACCTATCATCGGGGACGCTTGGAATGACGAGATATCGGGGCTTCGCCGCTACGGCCATTTAGGCAACCGCGAGCATCAGCAACGGTCCGAGGACACGGCCGGTCTCACTTGGAGTGAGGATGGCCGTACGCTGTGAGTTCCATGGCCCAACAGAGGTGCTATGGGTGACTGACTGACTGACACGATGGTTCACAGATACATTGGAGCGGAAGACGGTATATACGAGTTCCAAATGAACGTGCTCAGCAGGAAACTCTTCCCAGCGGTCACTTTCCGCTAGTGCAAACCAGCTGAACCAAGTTCAATACCTCGGATTCTCGTGTTTAATGTTTTATTTGATACGGTTAAGCAAAACAGCGGCTGTTTTCGGCGTTATTGGCGTAATTGAGCATCTTGGTGGGCGGAACTGGTTGCTTGCACCGATAGACAAGTTCAGGTTGGCTGCCTTCATACTTTCGCTGTGGGGCAATGGATTGGCTTTGTCTTCTGCGCAGGCTGCAAAACTTCGCAGTAGCGAACTCTATAATTTCAGTGTCAGAGTGACGGCGATGGCAGTGATCAGGAGGATTCGGTCAGAGTACGTTTATACTGCCGACGAAGAAACAAATTTTGTTCGGGAAAAGTTTCGAGAACCAAGGACACACACGAACAAGGAGTTTGCGGTTCTACTCATTATTTGATATCTATAACTCAGAAGGGGGTGCGTTGGGTGGAAGACCCAGCCTTCCTAGATGGACATGCGGCGGCGACCTCGACTGAAAATCTGCCTGCAAGATGAAAGGAGATGGCCCTACGTCTGGAGTTGTCTAACCGTTGCTAAAATAGCACTTCGAAGCTCCTGAGCAGTGTACCTAAATCACGTACATATATAATTATACCCACTATTCTTTTCCTTAGTTTTCTACCAGGAGCTGAGTCTGATACTGATGATGATGATGCCTCGGAGCTGATATCGATTCTCACGAATGGGTGCACTGACATGACTGAGTGAGTGAAACACAAATGTGTCAATGGGCACAGCACCGGGTCCGGGGTGGGGTTTGGGAGGAATGCGATGACGGCATCTCATCGGCCGGCGCCGGGCACCCGGGATCTCCGCTCAACCTTAGCCCGCCTTAGTTCGGGACCTAAGACAAACCAAACCAAACCAATCTTGGTTCTCCCATACACAGACATAACTCATGGATTGGTTGACTGCTCGACTGTCTAATGTCTACCTATTCAATTGATTGATATAACACTCATTATCTCACTCGCGCCCCTCGCGCACCCCGCTCATTCTACATGATGATGCTCGTGCGGAGGACCCCATCCGTTCTGGGGGCTTGGACACGGAAGCGCTGCATTCGTCCATTCAGTAGCACGCCGGCTGCCAAGGCCGACTTCACTCATGTCGTAAGTTCACTCTCACTCGTGATCATTTTACTTCATTCCATCTCATTGTCTTGTACATGCATCATGAGAGCATGAGTGTGAGTGATTTTAGCTACCAGCCCATCGTCTTGGCTCACAACCATCTATCTTCTGTTCATATAGGTCATAGGCGGCGGCGTGATCGGCCTCGCCACAGCGCGAGCCTTGGCACAGCATTCATCCTCATCTTCGTCTGCAAGCTCAAGCACCCTCCTGCTAGAGCGCCACGCGAGCATCGGCACCGAGACCTCCTCGCGCAACAGCGAGGTCATCCACGCGGGGCTGTACTACGGGCCGGGCACCCTGAAGACCGACCTCTGCATCATCGGCGGCAATGACCTGTACGAATTCTGCGCCAAGCGGGGCGTGGCGCACCGGAAATGCGGGAAGTGGATCGTCGCCAACGACGACGATGAGCTCCGGGAGCTCGAGAAGCTGCATAATTTATGCCGGAAAGTGATAGGGCCGCCTACGCGCTGGATTGGCGAATGGGAGGCGAGGCAGTTGGAGCCGGACGTGCGCGCCGTCGCCGGCGTGCTCGAGAGCTATATGTCGGGCATCGTCGACTCCCACGGCCTCATGGTCGCGCTGCAGGGCGAGTTCGAAGACGCTGGAGGCGTGGTGGCCCTCGCGTCTACGGTCACCGACATCGAGCCGCTCCTTTCGTCTTCGTCCAGGGTCCCAGGGAGCGGCGGGTGGCGGCTCACGATCCGCGACAGCAACACGGGGGAGTCGTCTACCATCGAGGCCGAGACCATCGTCAACAGTGCGGGGCTCGGGGCCGCCGACATTCACAACATGATTGTCGGCCCCTCGCAGCCCGAGAAGAAGACACGCTTGTACTATGCTAAGGGAAACTATTTCAGCTACGGCGCCAGCGCGCCCAAAGTGCGTCGCCTCATCTATCCCGTCACGATGCCCGGCGCCGGCGGGCTCGGCACGCATCTGACCATCGACTTGGCGGGACGTATGCGCTTCGGGCCCGATGTCGAGTGGGTTGAAGATCCGACTGATCTTGCTGTTAATATGAGCCAGTATGATGCCATGGTGAAGGCCGTCAAAAGGTACTTGCCGACTATCGACGAGTCGGCGCTAGCGCCTGATTATGCGGGCATACGGCCCAAGTTGGGAAAGGCGGGCGCTGTGGGTGCCGGGAAAGGGTTTTTCGACTTCCATATCAAGATGGAGGAGGGGTTTGTTGGTTGGGTGAACTGTAAGTCTCCTTTCAACCCTTGTCTACTCCTGTGCTATCTCCTTTCTATGCTTCTTCTGTGTCTCCTGGAAACAATAAGGAGATGGTGCGTTTGATTGTGAGAATGCTAATCTAATTGGTTGTTATGAAGTATTGGGAATGGAGAGCCCAGGGCTGACGAGCTCGATTGCCATCGGAGATCATGTGAAAGACCTGTTCTACGAATGAGGAGAATACTCCGACCAGACAAATCATAAGCTAAAGTGATACCCACAACGTTGGCATCCCCGATGACTTTGCTTACCTTCTACCGTGTTATCGTATCAAGGTTCTGTAAAAGAAGTGATGGACGAGCTGAACGACTAAGCCTCGTCAAAGGGTCTATGAATGAAATATAAGCGTAGCTCCTTAGTCAGAAATAACGCCACATACAATTGAAGAGAAAAAACCGACTATGGACCCAAGGCTTGTTTCATAGCACCACCGGGCACCAGTGAGTATTAGTGGCGTGTGCTCCCCTATTCTCTTGACACCTGATGTCTTCGTCATCACAACTGTATAGTATGCCAACATAATCTATCTTCCCCATTAGGACACTGTTATGATGACCAACATTTCTAGAAAACAAAACTCTCGCTGTATAGTCTCTTGCTCGAGTGATAACAGTTATGAAGTAGCAGCTGTTGGCGTAGGTGGTTGATTGACGACTATATACGACCCTCGGCCGCATGCTCTACTTTGCACATTGCTCAGGTGCTTCGTGTAGGTCTTAACTAATACAAGATGTTTCCTCCAGAATATAATTATTATTATACTCTCTCAAACCTTGTCCATGTGATCATAGTCCCGTCAAAGCCTCTGGCATCTGCTGCCAAAAGACTTGTTTTCTCGTACTAAGTAAGAAAGCACAGTGTGCATAGGCAATGGCCTAGAGCAAGGCACCGACGATACCGCCGGCAGCCACGACGCCGGCAATCATGGCAGTGGGCCTAGCAGCAGCAGCAGCAGTAGGAATCATGCTGGCCGAGGTGGTGATCATGCTGCCTGTGGCAGTGGTGATGGTTGAGTTCGCGCCCATGGTGGTCGGGGTGGGCGTGGCAGGGACGTCGGTGCTTGTAGGGGCACTGGTGGGCTTGCACCGTTGCTCCGTGCCCGTGAGCATCTCGTTCAAGTAGCTGATGATGGAAGTGGCCTTAGGCCCAGTAGTGACGCACTTAGTCACAAAATCATCGTACTCCTCCAGGTGCATGCTGCCGTAAGCGAGCAGGCCTTGGCCCCAGGACTGGAAGGCAGGCAGCAGCGAGGCAGGCAGCTCGGCACCGGCCTCGCAAAGCGCCTGCTCGTATTTTTGGGGGTCCTCCAGCGTGCTCACCATCGTGGTAATCGGCGCAGGCTCACCGGAAGCCGTTGGCGTGCCGTAGCCCAGGGCGGACAAGTAAGGAGCGAGGGTGTTTGGGGGCGGCTTGGCTCCTGCGATGAGGACAGATTGGCTCGAGGAGCAGGCTTCGGGGCCAGGGCCATCCTGAGCGACAGATACTGCCGCCAAGGTGGCCAAGTAGAGGAGGGTGTTGGTCTTGAACATCTTGTCGTTGTGGCACGAACAGGTAGAGTAGCAGAGGGTTTTCTTTGTACGAATTTGCAGCGGAATAGGGAACTAGGTCAGGATTGTTGTGTTGGAAATGTGGATGGTGCTGACCCAATAGACTGTGAGCCAAAGCAGCTGATTATATACTCGCGGATGAGTACACACGGACGTTCTGAAAGAGTATCTGGCATGTAACGTTTAACGGGGCATCCCAGCAGCATCTAGGCGAGGATTTCAAATGTCTCAAGTAGAGTATTCCTACTATCATGGGCTTTATTAGCAGTATCTCGCCACGTACATGGGATTGAAATGCTCGCCCCTCGTCAATACTTGGAATACCAGCCTATCATTTTGGGAATACCTACCGCGAATGTGGCCAAGGGTGTTTGCGAGCCCGGGTGCCTCGGATCGATCTACATGTCTCCTATAGTGATAGCTTTGTTGCTTTCGTATCGAGAAGATCAATGTGCGCTGACTGACGGACCTAAAATCTCGGGAGGGCGATATGAACGGTAAAATGACGAAATTCTTGCTGGCATACCCTGATAGTACTTCTCAGTGGGTAGGATCATGGATGAGGAATCATGTTCTCTCTTCCAGGTCGAGATTTTGACGGGGGTAACAACCCATCGGACGTATTACGGGAACCTAAACCACCGTAGCCCAAGATGAAGAGCGGAAGCCGCACTTTATCTTTTTACCCATATCTCGGTATGGAGGTGGAGTTGATGCTAACCCTCCAGCTGGGGTCTATGAATCATAAAACCCTGTAAATCGGGAAAATGCACGTACTTGAACCTCATACACATCAGTTTTTGGCCATTTCGGCCAAAGCCATGTCTTTTGTTAAGTTTAAAGGGCTAAACCCGATTGCGGCTATTGCTTTTTACACTGAATGGGACGTGAGAATAACTGTTACTTTTTGCTAGTAAGTTCATGATCACCATAGCAGGCTGCTGCCCTTTTTTCTCCGATCACCCAGGACTCACAATTCGAAGGCCCTAGCTGAAGTAATGGTTCTCTATCAAGGTAAGGAACGAAGTCCCGCGGGCACGGTACGTACTAGCTGGGATTCTGGTACGGCTAGTAATCATCCTGGCATATGTCGTATAGGAACGGAAGATCCGTGAATAATCCCTGCGCGATCTGGGGAGAGCGACGGGGATGTGGTCAAGGGTGATCATATAATACGCGCAGGCCAACCAAATCGAGTCCTCGAGTCGCCAAGAGGTTTCACTTTACTAAAGATTCTCATGAGATATCAAGTTGAAATTACCAAGCCCAGTAATAAATGGATTTGCATGATGAACGTGGCGGTGGATTTGGCACCTAGCATTGTATCCATTTGGGTGCCGTGGCATTTGAAAGTAGGTTCGTGACTGATCAGCAAAAGTCAAGGATGCTATTCCGACTTGAATGCATCTAATCAGGACGTAGAATAGGTACATACTAATTGATTATTAGGTGCAATACTATCGATAGTTCATGTGTAGTATCCATGCCTTTTGTTGCGAAATCCGCCCTTAGGTCTTAGCGGTGAAATAGCACCTAAAGGGAAAATGGGTGACGGCTAATACAATGATGAAGTTAAATCTTGTGATGACTAATAAGCGCGCGAGGTCCGTAATGGGCTACACCAACGTCAACATGCATTGCTACGAGACGAGCTAAAGTAGCTCAACAGCAAATATTCCAAATGTAATAACGCGCAAAGCCATTCGAATCTCACTTTTGGTTAGTGGCAATGTTTTAATCACTAATAACTCTGAATATGAATGAAGGGTGGACTAAAAGTACTGGGAGAGTCCAGACATAGTCACATTTGTATATCGCTAAGATGACCAGATCCTGAATCCATCAGCCTTGCGACGCTAAAATATGTTGCGATCCAATAACCTTGCAGTATTATTATGGTAGAGCCTAGCCCGGATCGCGCGCGGCTCGTATCCCTATTCAGCGCCTCTATTGTCCTTGACCCTTCCTCCCCTTCCTCCCCCACCTCCCCTTCCTCCTCCGAAGACATCCTCGCGAGATACAAGGAATTATGCAAGGGGGTGGGACCCAAGATTGCGATCAACTGCGCGGGCGATCTGGCTTCGGGGGCGGGTAGTTAACGTTGCGATATAGGACGGGGAGGTGCTTTTCCAGTTTAACAATATGCTGCACGGGAAAAGACTATTACCTCCTTAATAAGCTGCACAACAGCTGATTTTGAGGCTATAATAAAGGCGCTCAAGGAAGGGAAAATTAGTTCGGAATATATTATTATCAGGAAAATAGTTATAACAAGGATAGTAAAGGAGGGGTTCGAGGCGCTATTAATGGAGAAGGAGACACAGGTTAAGATTTTTATAGATATCAGATTGTCTTAGGGAGGTAGGCAATACTAAAGTATGTATAGTATAGTAAAGTAAAGTGAAGTGAAGTAAGTAAGCCGGCTGGCTTTACTTGTTGCAAAGAGAGAGGGAGAATGACTGGTCTTAGCCTCATGACAAAGTCACTTCTATCTACTATCTTGTGTGTGTGTATTCATATGTGTAGTAGCATGCCACTGGAGGGCTGGGACATCAAATCATTATAGCCAAGTCTTTCTGCCAAAGCAGCTATTGCTGCGTGACCTCCCATATGGCAGGTTATATAAATATATAAGTATCATGTAGCAAGTAAAGTCAAGGAGACAGGCATCTTATTCATATAGTACAGGAACGATAAAGCCGGTAGATTGAAGATGCCTATAAGTCTGGTGGGTTTTATATGAGGCTTGAGAATTATGTACTTGTGTATCATGACTTGAAACCTGGAGACGGTGGAGGGAGACAGGGTAGAGGAATAGGGGGGCGGATGTTGGTAGCGGAGGGAGACAGCGCGGGGAGACGGCAGAAACATTATCAACCGCTGACATGCACTCTAGTCAATGGCTTGCATGTTTTGCCTCAACATCTCCCTCAGGCGTTCTGAAATGCCGTCCAATGCTAGCCTTGGAGTCTTTTCAAGCTCATCGACTTCCAACTCCGCCTCTGAAACCGAATTTCGCAGTTGGTCGTCTCCGCCGACATTTTCGTAGTTGATACCGCCCGCGGCGCACTTGCCTCCGCGGAACGCGGCCTTGGCAGCCGCGCTCCAAACTTTGCTGACGTCGTTGATCATGTCTTGAGTCCAGTAGAGTCGGCAATCCGCATTCTCATTCACGTACTGCGAGGGAGTCCCATCATCAATATTCTCTCGCTCGATGGCGTCACGAGCGTTGATGCCGGCCTTGGTACATCGGCCGCGCGCCGCGTATTCGGTATATCTGTTCAGAACGGCTTCCTGTGGATCGTTAGATCCGGGCAAGTCCAAGGCGACCTGGGTGTAATCATGGATGTCGCCAAAGGAGAGCACGTGCGACCCCTTGATGCCCCCGACGCCCTGGATCAGGCCCTCTTGTGGGCGACCCCCCATGGCGATACTTTTTACGCCGGCGTCGTGCTTCATGAATTGCGCGAAGATGGAGCAGGTTGAACCGCAATATCCGTCATGAAGAACGACAATGTTTTCCGGTCCCCCGAACGGCCGCGTGAAATTCTTCCGGCTGCCGTACCCTGTGATATCCGAGCCGAATCCATGCTTGGTTATAACGGGGTTGTTTAGGTCCCACTGCAAGAGCTGCGTATACTCGTCGCCGTGGAAAGGGACCGGAGGAAACTTGTCTTCATACGAGAGGAAATGTCCGTTGGTCTGGTTGAGGTCGAAACGCCAGTTGTAGGGCGTGTTGCAGTTGAAATCAAAGTCGCCGGACCGAGTTTCGTTTCCTATTGCATAGTCGGCGCACTTGCGCGAAAGCAGCTCCGCCATGGCCTCGAAGCCTTCGTGGTACCTGTACCGGCTCAACCCTTGCTGCACTATATCCGGGAAGATCTGTCGGAACGTGTCGTAACCTTGCAGAATAATACCGCCGCCGTTGGACTGGAGGTCAACGACGAGCTTGGTCTTGCCAGCACCGACGCACTTGGCAAAGAATTCCTGAACTGCAGACTGAAACCCGGGGCTGTCAAAGGGATTGAACGATAACATAGCGAGAACGGCGACGTCTTCCAAGCCAGGCTCATCGAGAAAGTAGCCTGACACCTCAGATTCTTCATCAGCTACGACTGGTTTGGGATAGCCAACCGGTGGGGAGGCTGTTGCCGAGCTGGATGTCTTCGAACCGGATGCCTCGGAACTTTGCATCGGGCCAGATGACAGCTGTTTTGTAGATGCTGTCTCTGACGCGTTGCTGTTGGCTATTACATTTGGTGCATACTTTTTGATGAAGCTTATATCATCGGTGATATTGCTCCAGTCCCAGAGAGCTTTGACCTTGTTTTCATACTCGACAGTTGTCCCGTTGGCGAAGGTGAGTTTAGTAGTTGGGCCCGGATAAATGAATCTACAAGTGATCGGTATTTACGTCAGCCATTTGAGAAATGTCTACTCTCTAGACGTATAGGGAATGTCCATCTTTTAGACATGAAATAAATTTCTATACTCTCGACGTACCTATTTCTTCCACCCGATTCGAAATAGCCCCTGGTATCGTACTTCGCAAATATCGCCTTTTCGAAAAACATGGTGTTGTAAGCGGCATCGAGGTCTCGATTCGCGGATGATTGATGGATAAGTTTATAAATAAACTCCACAGCATCCATACCGTTGATCTTCTCCACTGTCGAGCCAACCACGTCTTCGTACACCTTGATCGCCGGTAGGGATACGCCATCTTCACTGACTGAGATGAGTGCGACAGGTCTCACAAACTCGATAGAGCTTGAGAGGACGTCGGTGTAGAAGTCGAAATGACCGTCGTGGCCCTTGCAGACAACACTCTGGTACAGGTCTGATTGCCACTCGTACTCATTGTTATACACATCATTCTGAAGACCCTCGCGCACCCTGTCCAGCTCAGCAAACAAGTCGTATGCCTCATAAGGATAGCCTGGCGGTGGATTTTTCTTGTAAGCGGTATCGGATTGCCACTCCAGGTAGGGTCGGACCTCATCGATGAACTGTAGCGCCTTCTCCTTGTATAAGGGGATCGAGTTTAGGCAGTCGAATGCCTGGGCAGCAGAAATGTCCTTCTGTTCCGTCCAAAGGCGCGAGACCTCTGCGCAAGGGTGGGTCGCGTTGTCAGACTGCCCGAGGGGAATTGCTAGTACTGTATTAAGGGCCACAGCCGCGAGTGTGAGCTTCGTATGAATATCCCTCATGGTGGTGGATAGACTCTTGCGACAAGATAGTGGACTTGTCCGATATGGTAACTTTCTTCACAAGCCGGACATGCAGACATTTTAACTTGACTACCGGCTTCTTTGACATCGGGCCTCTCTGCAACATCTTTCCAGGCAGCAGCAAAACCATAGACACTGCCACGAAGATCGCAATTTGCGGGCTCGAGAGTTTCTACGGCACGACTCCCTGGGGGTATAATGTATATGTAGGGTTTAAAAAGTTGGATAGAGTTCTCAGAGGTGTCACGATGGGTAGGAAGTTCGAATTTCTTGCTTCGTAATCAATTTCCCCCTATCGCTGCGCCACGGCTGTGCCACGGCGTCGCCTGGGTACCCAGGGCTTGGCGTCTCGATACCAGACGATACGACTGAATGTATTCGAGATGCACGCAAAGACGTGATCACCTATCTTATTCTAAGGATATGAGGTATGCTTACACACCAGCTCGACACATACGACCATTATGACCATAGCCTCCAGAGAACTCGGCATCCCGTCCGCTCTGCCCTAGATAAGCTGGGAGAGCGTCAGATTAGTAGTTGGGTCGGTGACGACCTCTTGAATAACTCTCAGATAGTTATTATAATCATCCATACTATCTATACGTTGTAGTCAACGTCGCGGCCTAGGTATGCTGCTACCACCTGGTTGTGTCGGGTGTTGCGAGCAGAGGACTGGCTAGAGTTGCCTATGTAGGTCAGACCTAACCCACGCACGCCAAGGCTCGCTTAAGGAGGTCCTTAAGGTTCTTGATAAGAAATCCTGCCGAATACCTAGGTACCTAGGGTTTCGAATAGGTTTAGGTTTCTAGGGCCTCCGTAATTTACCAATCGTACGTGTACGTGTATTGATTGATCCCGCTATGTTCCTTTCCTCGGGCTCCTTCCTGGCTGTAGAACTACTATGTACTTCCAACGTTAAGGCACATGCGCTTACCATGCACGGACCCGTCCGCGCCGAGCCGTCTCCCTTTGTACGGCGCCCATGATTCTCTGATCTTGCGCCTCAACCCCAGTATTCTAGCGGTCTAAACTGATTTCTGCTGATCCTTGTGCCGATCCTTGAAGCAACAGCAACGGCGACCGCAAAGATGACGTGTGCTGGAACAACAACGTCTCAAGTCTTCCTCAAGTCTTCCTCAAGTCTTCCGGTCTCTCTTTTGCATGCTCGTCATCCGCGGCACATTGCATGATTGCGCTAGCTTGGACTTTCCAGTGGCCACGCCATGGCCTTCTTCGGCTCGTCGCGTGTCGAGAAGCGGAATTCCCAGGACAAGCGCTTGTCTGGCGACTACACCCGCGATCGAGAATTAGACACGGATAACATCAGGTGTCTCGATGGACTGCGTGGTATTGCGTGCCTCGTCGTCTTCAACTATCACTTCCTGTGGCCATGGACGTCCTCCATCATGTTGGGCTACGGCGCCATGCTTCCGCAAGCCCCTGAGCCGTACCGGCAGTGGACATCGCTGCCCATACTGTGCCTGTGGCAGCGCGGCCGTCCCATGGTCGCCATCTTCTTCGCCATCTCGGGCTATGTCGTCAGTCGGCATGTTCTCCGACTCATACACCAGGGAAGGCTGGAGGCCGCCTACCAGCGTCTCGCCTCGGCCGTCTTCAAACGCGCATTCCGCCTCTTCATCCCTCCCACCATCAGCATGTTCCTCGTGGCTTTTCTGGCCCAGGCAGGCCTTTTCAAGTCCAATGAGGCCATCTACCAAGGGCCCGATTCAGCCTACATCAACGGCACTGTCACCAATGTGACGATTGGCAAGCGCTGCTACAACCACACCGAACTGGTTGTCGGCGTGAGCGGCTTAGTCGATTACATGGGCTGGCAGGACCCGTTGCCCCTGGGTAACGCCAGCATAGGCCTCTGCGTCAATTCCACATCCCACTTAGCAGGCGCTACGAGTGTTTATGCGAATGCGCAGCTGTTTGAGAAGAGATATGCGCGCGTCTTGAATGATTCTACTCGACTGACAAGACTGCAAAACCACGATTACATCCCACCGTACAGAGGCCCCGCACCGCTGGATATCGTCAACGGCACCAACATCACCTATGGCATTCCCGCGCGATGGGTCGAGTACGGAGGAATGTGGGAAGAACACCCTCTGATACACGACAACATGACCTATGCATTGGCCAACTTCACCCGCGTGTACGCCGAATGGGCTAATGCCTTCACCTTCAATCCGTATCACCCGCGCTATGACCCGCACACCTTCACCATCCCGATGGAGTTCCGCGGGTCCATGGTCATCTACGTCTTCCTGTTGGGCACGGCAGCTATCAAGGCAAAGTGGCGACTTATGCTCGCCGGCATTCTCTCCGCCTACAGCCTGGTCTTCGGTCGCTGGGATGTCGCCACCTTCCTGGCCGGCACCCTGCTCTCGGATATGGATATCGGCCACTCGTCGCCGAGCCCCGGCGGGACGCCCCTGCGGCGCCCTGTCACGGATGGCACCACAAACCGCAGGGGCACGTCGCGTCGATCGAGTTTTATAGGTGTGCTAGGACGGTGGACGGCCTTTGTGGTGGCGCTGTACCTCCTTTCGTATCCCGACGCGGCTGCCGAGTGGACGCCTGGCTTCACGTTCCTCGCCTACTTGCTCCCGCGATACTACCACCCCATCGCGGGCTGGTCATTCTACGAGGCTATTGGGGCTGTCATGTTGCTCCCTTGCATCTTGCGCAGCTCGCTGCTCCGCCGAGCTCTGGAGAGCAGGATACCGCAGTATTTGGGTAGGATCAGCTTCTCCTTCTATCTGGTGCACGGTCCCGTCCTGCACAGTCTGGGTTTCTGGATCATGCCGAGGCTTTTTGAGCGCTTCGGCCGGCCGAATGCTTATTTCGTGGGCTACGTCATCTGTTTGGCCGTATCACTATATCTCTCCAACTGGTGGCGCGCACATGTCGACCAATGGAGCACAAGGGTGGGAAAGAGAGTAGAACAGTTATTAATGGTTTGAGCTGGTCAGATGGTATTAGAAATCGTATCCAGGGCCACCCTACCCTATAGGCAAAACTGATCCTACCTAGAATAGTAAAAGAAGAAGTCAAGTAGTAAAAGAATATATAGAATAAAAGGAGGGGTCCCGTTCTCCGTGATATTAGAGTCTAAATGGATTGCAAAAGTGTTATACTAGATTTATCGCATAGCATAGTTTTGTAATATCGCATGTAATTACTACAACAAAAGAATATGAGTTTTGCAAAGCACATTCATGGGTGTAAGCTAAATATCACAGGCATTGGCTAGAAAAGCATGAATTGATAGTCATTGCGTATTGACAGGCCAGAGCCAGTCCGCTTAATACTGTTCAAGCGTCCGTGTCATCTGCGATGCCCATCTCAGTGTCTCACTCTAATGATGGGTAAGGACCAAGACCTTATTTCACCACTTCAACTCTCCTCTAAAGCCCTCAAGGCCAGAATCCGCTCAGCAGCCTTCTCAGCGACCAGCATGGTAATGGCCATGGTATTGCCAGTCGGCACGGAGGGGTTAATAGAGGCATCGACGACGAACAGATTATCAGTACCATAGACGCGCGTATCGAGATCAACCACAGCATTGCCTCCCTCCCGACCATCGTCTGTCCCGATCGCCGCCGTGGACACGACGTGGATGCCGGAGCGCACGTTGACCAGGACGTCGCTGGCTGTCGCATTAGGGGACCCGGGCCAGGCGAAGACGGCGCCGGGCTTGCGGGAGTACTCGAGCAGGGTCTCGACCAGGGTGTTCATGGCGGCGATGTCGCCTTCAGTGTGCCACAGGGGGTCCTGGATGTGGTAGGTGACGCCGTCGGGCGTGATGCCGAGCTCGCCGCGCGACGTCGAGCCGTGCGTCAGGAACAGCTCCATCTTGAACTGGCCCGTCACCGTGCCGTAAAACTCGATCTGGATGTACCGCTTCACGCCGTCGACCTCGGGCGTGATGTCCGTCCACAGCTCCATGCGGATTTCGTTCTGTGCAAGCACGCCCGTCGCGTGCGCGAACTGCTCGATCATCTCTGCAGACGGGTTTTCGATCATCTCCTCCGAGACGATGGGTAGTTCAGCTGCCTCGCCTGTGAAGTTCCACACCGTCGTCCACTCCGGGTGGTCCTGGATGCGCTTGCCTACGGGCAGGTCGATCCACTCCGACCTCTCGGGAAGCCGCACCAAGGTGTTGCCAGCTTCAACGACTTCGATCTGCTCCGTGGGGCCGATACCCGAGTTGAACAAGATTCGAGGCGACGACATTGATCCCGAAGCCAAAAGGACCCCGCCTCCAGGGTTGATGTTGATGATTTCTCGGGCGCCGTTCACTTCAACTTCAACACCAGTGATTGTCGAATTAGTCCGCACGGCGCGAACGACTCTGGTGTGTAATTCTAACTTGAAGTTATCGAGCTTTTGGGCTAAAGGCAGATATGTTCGTACTGGTCCACCACGAAGCCCATTGACGATCTATTTACCTGTTAGAGACGAAAATCAATCATCTAAGGTAAGGAAGAGAGGGCCTGACTTACACCTGAAGGGGCACGCGAGAACGCCTTGTGCTTGTCGTTGGGAAATTGAATAGCGTCGGTGCTCGTCCATCCATTAGATTCGAAGGACTTCGAGGCTACATTGTAGATTGTCTCGTCGTAGTATTTTCCGTCAGCCGAAGGAAACAGGGTATGGATATTCCGCTCGTACAGACGCTCGGCAGCATCCGCAACGTCATCCCACTTCCAGCCTTCAGGAAAGAATTCGAAATCGTGCTCCGGAGGCCGGATGAAGATCATGCCATTCACAGCAGTGCCACCCCCCAGGATGCAAGCGGCTTGCGCGGCGGTGTCGGCGCAGAACGAATTGGTGCCCGGCGTGTCGAAGATCTGGTTCAGGGCCGTTGGAACATCGAAGACGGTTACAGTGTCGTTCCAGGGCATCGTGATTCTACCCCCCTGTGCGTAGAAGGATGGCGCACCGCGTTCAAGCAGCAGCACAGAGGCGCCCGATTCGGCGAGGCGCTCGGCGGCGACGATACCGCCCGCCCCTGCGCCAGCCACAATGTAGTCGTAGGTTTCCTCGCGGACAGGGGCATCCGGAATCGTGCCATTGCTATCAGATGGCGATGGAGGAAAATCCGGATCAACGGCAGCCAGTGCGGCCCATTCATCGAACTTGGCGGAACTTGCGGCCTCCAGATCAGCCGTAAATCCGCCGTAGTAGTCATGGTAACTGAGTATGGAGGTTGCACTGGACGGATCGACGACAGGAACCGTAGATCTGGCCCAGCCCAAACGGGGTTCAGATACCGAGCCATTGAAAGTCAGGTCTTGCACAACACATCTTTCACAGAGAAAGGTGTATGAGAAACCAGTAGAATCCGCGAAGGTGCCCTCGGGGATAGGTCTGACGACGGCTTCACTTCCCTCAAATAACAAGGGCGCCGCATATTGCCCTGTCGTGCGTAGCGACGCGGTAACACTCTCGCCGTCGGGGTAGGCGATCAGCAGGAGACTGTGTCTCATACCGCCTCCGAATGATACACTGACCCACCCCTCCGTTCCCGCACCAGTAATCTGACCGATGAAATCGGTCCCGAAAGTCTCGGGGAGGGCGATGCCGAAGGTGTATGAACTCCCATCCTTCTCAATCTTCTGAAATGTAATGTTGGTGTTTGGGTCCGTGTACTCTGTCGTCTGGGCTACCACCTCAACGCCCGCCAAGGCGAGAAGTCCCAGACTAGATACAAGGGTAGTGCCAACCATGATGAAGAGAAGGATTACACTTCACAGCCGGGGGACACGACGAGCGGGATAAGCGGAGGTGCAACAGACAACACACTGGAAGTAAGAACCATTATATACTCAAAAGCCACGAAAGAAAACATGGACGCTCAACGCGAGAGTCGTATCCATGACTCCAATTTCAGTGTTCTCCATTCGCCTTGGCAAATGATCATCACACCACGATGTCGGAGGACCCTAATCCGGAACTAGGCTTTGTAGACGACTCTCCTAGTAGTCCTCCCAGTGTGCTGATGCCGCCAGACAAGGTATTGTGACCCATCGACGTAATGTTCGCCAGCGTAGTTCGCTGTCGCACGGTCCGCGCCGGGGACTAATCGGCAGTTGGAGCCTTGTGACCTGGCGAGTGTTACTCTTTTCGATCTTGATATGCCTGCGGTGCTTTGCATGAGCGGCGTAGCGTCCGGGGGTCCTCAGAGCGGGAATCGGCTTCCGACCGGTGTGCCGTCGTCGAGACCGACCGTTCGGGTCATATGTTCTGGCACATGGCGGGCGAAGCTGTGTTAAAAAAAGTGAGCCGGGTACTAGCAAGGGGGTGCCGGTTCAAGCGTATAATAACTGGCTTACTTTAAAAAAACATAGCCTCGGCTGGTGACGGAGGAAGTGGTCCCGAACCCGATGAGGCTGGTGGGCTCTTTTCTAAGGCTACCTGTGCTGGGCGCCAATGGTCGGAGTTTCCACTTTAGACAACTGGGCAGTTACTATTGCTGGGTTTACTAATAATACTATTATCGATCTTGAGGAGTAGAACTATATGAAAAGTATAAATTTATAGTGTTTACGTAAATCTTAAGATAGCGACGTCTCACCTTCATAATGTCTTTTCATAAATAACAATAGCTTTATTAAGCCATTTTTCAAACTATATTGATAGTT
This sequence comes from Astrocystis sublimbata, assembly GCA_022453515.1. Lineage (NCBI taxonomy): Eukaryota > Fungi > Ascomycota > Sordariomycetes > Xylariales > Xylariaceae > Astrocystis > Astrocystis sublimbata. The sequence continues at coordinate 121,151 of JAJNNY010000074.1, read as the reverse complement.
AGGTTTGTGATAACTAGCAAGTCCGTGCTATATGTTTTTGCTCCTTTTAGATATCTCAACTATATTAAGACTTTGTAATTTCAAGCGTAATACTAGCACATTACGTCCCTCCTCCAATCTGAGCGAACTTACAGACATACATAGCCTTTGTTTCATTTCGTCGCCGCTTGTTTACGATAAAATAAAGGCATTACCTGCTGCTAATCATTTTTCCTGGTGTAGGTTGAGTTGACGTCAGGCTGTAGCAATAGCAATGCCAGATAAGTATCCCCAATGCTTGCGACTGCCCAGGGAAAGCGCGGTATCCCATATCTTTCAGACAGTCGGGTGTTTTATTTTTATCCATCCAGAGACTAGCTAGAACCTGATCTGTTGCTCAAATACTGATGGACAGGGCGAGGGATCTGCGCATGCACGAGCTCACGCATTTCAAATAACCCACACTCGAAGCCCGCTCAGTGCTCACCGAAGCGGTTTGGGTTGTCTGACTGTGCAAGAACAGTGCGTAGGGTACCTGAAGCTTGGAGCCGATCATATTGGTTAGCCCTGCTGCTTCGCTCCAAGTCCCTATTGGCAGTACTGTATATGAAAGTTTGAGGTTCTGCTTCATCATGAATGCTATCACAGGGAGGTATAGGGCCGCTCGTCTTGACGCCGATTCTCATCCTGGTAGGCATAAGACTAGCCATCGTGGGATGTATAGGAGTCGACTCTGTAATTACCTCGTTAGCTACACAATATCAACGAGACGTGATTATAATAGCTTGGATTAAGAGAAGGAATAAAGAGGAGACTACAAAACACCAGTTCTAAGGCATACGTGCAACACCTTCGTGATTCTACGGTACCAATAATTCAACGCTGCCCTTCAAAACTAATATGGATTAGAAATACAGTACCAGACACACAAGTATACCAACGCTAGGAAATGGGTCAATCCATCAAGCACCCATCGACCTTCTCAAGATCTCCAGAGCCTCTGTTTCCTGCTGTTCCAGATCAAAATCATAAAGATAATCCCACTTTCCCTCCAAAGCCTTCCTCCAGTCCTCAAGACTCTCATACTTCTCCTGGCTGCAAATGATATTACCAACCTCTCTACTCGACCGAATAACCTGTTTGCACCTCGGCATCCTCACCGACTCGAATACTTGAAAAGCTTTATGTATATCTTTCGGATTGGTGATTTCACCCAGCAAAGCTGCGAGGATCACGCAGTCTTCGAGGGCTTGCCCGGCTCCAGCACCTTGCCATGGCGTAGATGCATGAGCAGCGTCACCGATGAGGCAGATGTTATTTCGGCAATAGGCCGCAGTAGACTTATGCTCATACTGTGAGTAAGCATGAAGAGAATCTCCGGACAAGAGAGCCTGCAGTTTAGTCAGCGATCATTCCTGCGTGCGCAATGCATGAGCTTCCGAGACTCCCACCTCGACAATGGCGTTGCTGACGCTCCACTTTTGGCGCAATCTCTCCTTCTTTGCGCCGTCTGCAGTGAAGGCGTATTGTTGCCCAAATCTCAAATACTTCTCGTCGATTCTGTCGCGGACGCTCTCAACTGGAAAGATGGCCCAGCAATCCCAGAAACCAGCAGGCGTGCTGTTCTCTTCGCCGGTAAGAACATGCTCTCGAACATAACTTTTCATCCCGTCGGCACCAATAACAGCGTCAAACTTGTGAGTAGTGCCGTTTTCAAATGTGACCGCGACTCCATCGGGCGTTTGGTCTATGGATGTCAACTGCATATTGGCATGCAGTATTCTCTCCGGCAGGGGCGCCAGTAGCGCCTTGAGAAGCGACGCTCGTGGGACGGAAATTCTGGGTTTGAGATTTGGGATTTCGAACAGAAACTCTCCTTGATTCTGTCCCGAACCCTAAGCCTCAAAAGTCAGTGCGTTGTCCGTTATATTTGCCATGACTCATTCCTCTTATCACTTACAACCATGATACGGATTGCCTGCGTTGACACAGCACCTGCTTTCTCTACTAGAGTGTCCACGGCAGCAGGCAATATCCTTTCCAGCGCTGTCAAAGCACTTCGGCCAAGGCCTACCGAAGCACCACGCTCGGAGAACTCCTTGGATTCATACACTTCAATCTCGAGATTGGGGTTCCTTATGAGCAGGTTTGCAAGGCTCACACCTGCTAGACCTCCTCCAATGATAGCTATACGCGTCATCCCTTCAGTCGCCTTTTAAAGTGACTGTAAGCAGATGACAGGCCAGTGGGCAAGAGCAGGATACTTTTACGTCTGTATTCGCAGACTTCCCATTTCCATTTGAGAAAGCCCTAAATGTTGGTTTTGGGCAGCTCCTCATGAATGTAGGCGGGGCAGATCATTCCACCCCTGAAACCGCATGATATCATTGGTTCTGTAGCATATACTGCGAGAAATGTTAGGCTGCAAGAAGTGGCGCAGTGCAGCTTATGCAACATACCAATTGAATCTGCTACAACAGATTCTTCTATCTCATTCTCTTCAATGGGCATCGAGATTTGGTTTCAATCCCCACGCAAATCCTCACACTCTTAGCCCGAGGTGTTATATCCTGCAAAATTCATCACAACGCTCTTAAAATTTCCCCTGTATTCCTTCATACTAACTAAACCAGTCTTGTAGCATCGGCTCTTCATGTTTACAGGTTGTCTATATGGCATAGCTTCTGTGATCTTATCATATAGAGATTAAATATTCTTTTATAACCAGCGGTTGTTATAATTATGCTCTAGCCTATCTGCGACCAGAAGTATTAGAGCCTCTCGAACATTTCTTTTCATACCTCCTCTTACAGGTCTGTGCCCGTCTCAGGTCCGACCAGTAGCATCACTATGAAAATCAGGCAGCAGAGGCCTGGGACCTGCATATGCGTGTCTGCATACATGAAGCTAAAAACACCAAGCTTATATACTAGATTACCCCTCAGGCTCCTAAAAGTACTACCAAAGGCCGTAATGGTTGGTGGCCTAGCGGTATAGGACACAATATTGTTATCCAGCGAGAAGTATCCTTATCTGCAGCGTTAGGTGACCGGGGGTTCGATTCCCTCGATGGCCAATTTCCCCTTTTGCCCCCCTTTCTTTTCCTTCTGCTTTATCTCCTGTTTGCCATGCATTGCTTATATATGAATTTCTACCTTTGCTTTTTGTTTCCTTTTCGCTCTCATTCTTTACGATTGAACCTATTTCCCCTTAAACAATGTTAGACTGGCCTGCACACTTTAGACCTGCATATAGTAGAAACCTAAAAGTCTCAACCTTATATACCAGATGACCCCTCAGGCTCCTTAAAGTACTACCAAAGGCCGTAATGGTTGGTTTGGCCTAGCGGTGTAAGACACAGTATTGTTAGCGAGAGCGGGAAGCATCCTTATCTGTGCAGCGTGAGGTGACCGGGGGTTCGATTCCCTCGACGGCCAATTTCACATTTGATTTTTTGCATTTCTGGTCTTAGTCAAAACTGGACACAGTTCAACAAATCAATGGACACACACACACAGGATTATATCATCATCACACCACCATACTTCAATACTATATACTACTCGAACTATGACGGCCCTGAACAAATACAGGTAGTATTAACAGCAAGACGCATGATGGTGACATTCTAACGCACGGGTTGGTATATGCTGCCGTACCCACGTCGCAGTAACACAACCAAGTGAGGCTGGTAGATTACCTAGTTAAGTACCAAGGATAGGCAGGCATTTTGGGAAGAAATAGTTGGCAGTGAGATAAGGGGTCATTGTCATTATATTGAACATATACATGCGACTTTCTAAGCTATCTGATTGATCCCTTGTAGCATGCGCCCTGGACAGCGAACCTAAACAGCGGAACAGCGGAACACCTAGCCCTGAGCCCTTCTTTACCGTCCAAAGCCAAACCATCCTTTCTTCTTCGGCGGCTCAGCAGCCTCCGCAGGCTCTTCTCCCGCCTGTGGCTCTGACGCAGGAGCAGGGGCAGCAGGAGCATGCGCATGGCCAGGGTAGTCGATGTAATTCCACGCGACATCGAAGAAGAGCGGCTTCACCGCAATGGGCTGCACCTTCGGTGGGTAATCGACCAGATTCTCCAAATCCGCGCCGTCCTCCGGATACTCGCCCAGTCTTTCCACGAGGGGCTTCTTCCCCTTTGAGGCGCTCGCTTTTGCCTTTTGCCTCAGGTTGTCGATTTCTACGATGGCACGACAGCGCTGCACCTCGCCCTTAAGCAGGTTCTGGAGGAACTGGACGTCTGTTTGGCGGATCTCGATGCTTTGGATGGGGGAGTCGGATGTGCCGGCGCCGGAGTTAGTGCTGGAGAAGAACGTAGTGGTCTGTGTGATCTGGTCATATGCATGCTTGGTGAGTGCCAGGGCGTTGGAGGACTGGTTGACGAGGGAGTGAGAACGGGCAATGGAGAGGCATCTGGGACGTGAACGTGTTAGTATTGAAGGCCATAATAGAAACAAAGCCAGCGTCATCAACATAAAGAATCAGCAAGTCGAATTGAGGTGGCCAACGTACTTGAGAGCATGGAAATAAGTAGTAGTGGCGTCGAGTTGCCGAACCAGTCCGTCATCATTGGCGACACCGGGCAGTTCCCGAATAGACTCGAGACTCTGCAGCGTAGCATCGTACAGAACGACCTTCTCTTTCAGGCGGGCCACTCTTCTACCTGGAGGATCGATCTTGGCCTGGTGCAGCGTCGCGTCCTTCTTCGCTTTCCGTGTGGTGTTGGGCGCCGAATCGAGAAGGGCACCGTCATGCTCACCACTCAGGACCCGGTTGCGACCAATTCGCCAGCTGATCATTTGGTAGTTTACAGCGGTGCGGGTGATTTGCAGGCTCTGTACGCGGCTGTCGCTCTGGGGCACGCCCTCGTCCTTCAGATCGTCGATGGCGTGTTTGGTGGCGTCGGCGGCGTCCTGGCTGGCGAGAAGGACCTCGTCATAGGCTGCGGCCATCTCCTTTGGAAGCACAACGTCGGAAGAGGCCAGCTTCTCAGCGAGGCGCGCGGTGGCGGCGTCGGCAGAAGCCAGGGCGATTGCGATGGAGGCGTCCTCGATCTTTACTTGGCGCGACCTCCAGGTGATGGTCTGCGGGGCGTTGGGAGCGTCGGCGGCCTGGGCCTTCTCGGCGGCGTCTTCGCCCTGCTTCAACAGGTGGGGAGCTAGCTTGTTGATGTGGCCGACGAGAGCGTCGTCGGCAGAGGGGAAGGCGTTCCGGGCGATGGTGGGGATGGCGAGAGTACGGGGTATCTTGCTCTGGTAGGCGGCGTAGCGGATGGAGGGGTCGATGGTCTCGGACAGGAGGTCCTTGAGGACGTCGCCGCGGACCTCGGTGGCGTCGATGAGGGCGCCGTAGATGATGCGGGCGGTGGCGTAGCTCTCAACGCAGCGCTTCCAGCTCTGGCCCTCGAAGTCGGCGGCGCCGCGCAGCATGGCTGCGTAGGCGCGGGCCTCGAGCAGATCGGTGTCGGCAGCGGCGGTAGTGGCCGTGTCGGAGAGGACGCGGACGAGATGCTCGGCGGTGCGGGCGGCCTTGTCGAGGCGGGAGACGATGTGGGAGCGCGCTCGGCCGGCGATGCCGCGGGCGTCAGCGGCGTGGGCGGTCTTGAGGCGCATGGCGTGCGCCCAGGCCCTCTCGGCCGTCAGCAGGGCGAGATGCAGGTACACATGGTTCTCGGCGATCTGCGGGGCGGTGACAGGCTGGCGCTTGGTGAAGGCGGCCCTGTTCCGCGACTGGATGTTGAGCTTCTTGCGGGCGGCGCAGAGCTTCTGGGCGAGCAGGTGTTGGTACGTGCTGTAGTCGCCGTACAGGAGAGCCTGGTTCCGCGCCGCGACAACGAAGTTGGTGATGTCCATCGCTCACTCCTCGCTCGCTGAAACCCCGGGCTACTCTCTGCCTCGCGAGGGCAGACTGTCAAAGGTTGGTGGTTATGTTGGATTGGTGTGTTGCGCAAAGCTCGGGCCAGTATGTCGTCGATTTTGTTATTGTGTTGTCGGAGGATGAGGATGAGAAGACGTACGTCGCAGTAATTCTGGTGATGGTGGGGTTAATTGACCTCAGTGCGACGACCCACGCAAGTTCAGCAGAGTCACCATCGTTGTGACGTGTCTGTTACCAAGCGTTACCTAACCGGGCTCGCTGTGGCTGACGCATGTGGCTAAGTTACCTGGATAAGATTACGGAGATGCCCCTTTTTGGGAACCAAGAACCACCTCTCAATGGAAAGATATTTATGTTCGCAGCCGTCTACACTCATTTGTGTAACTAGTTAATTTCAATAATAAATGCTTAATTGATCAGCGAAACACACAGCATCTGTGCACGTAAACGCTTGGTTTTAAAAAGTTTGTGACTTATGAGTATTGTGTTCGTTATATGCTGCAGCTTATGCTGATTGAAATCATGCATGTAAAAATGGGAATATTAGTATGAAATCCCTTGAAATCAGATTCACAATCTGTCAACACCGCATTTAGTGAGCGCGTGATAGCAGATTTCGCCAGCTGACAGCTTCCAAGTTGTCTACGTTGTTAATAAGTACTAGTGGCCGATTTATTTCACCCGAAAAGCATACTATAAGACTGTAGATCATTACCTTGCTGCAAAACGTCAGCGAACATGTGTTTTTGAGTTTCAATCTGATCCAGAATGCAGCCCAACATCCTGTCCTGGGTGGCGCGTAAACTGTTGTCAGAAAGGGTGATCCGATTCCTAAGCCGGAAGTTCTGCTCCCCGAAAATGCTACTCTTGATGGTCATGCCTAGGTTCCACACAAGCTCAAGAAAATGCGAATTCTCGGTGAATTGGGATACGATCGAGGATTGGTAGGCGCGTCTGCTTCCCCAATGCATCCCTGTTGTTGCACTAGGCAGCGGCGAACTCGGCAACTCAGGCTCGAGCCTCTGGAGAGCTAACTTCTAATAGCACTGTGGCAACCGTGGAGTTGCATTGGTTTTCGCACGAAGAAACGACGGTGTCGTTGCTGTGCTCCTGATTGCCGTTGTTCGTGGCTTCGGTGAATGAGTTCTGCCAAGCATGACAGTATCCATGTTGGCGACTAATTACTGATAGTGAGATCCACGATGGTTGATGCTGATGAAGCTGCACTTCCGAGTCTGGTGAAATGCGAGCCGCGTCGTCTCTTGCGACTTCCAACCTCGTCAGGAGCCGGATGGCAATCCATTAGCGACATCTGAGGTGCATCACTTGCCGTCATATACACATGATCACCCAGCAATGATGAATCCATCGCTATACAAGATTTATCTTGTCGTCCGATGACAAACCCTGCATCAGGCCTTCGAAGAACGTCGTGTCAACGCCTTGGAACCCCCAACTATCCGAGCCAGCCATTTGAGAGGGGCATTGCAAGTGCGATTGAATATTCAAGTTGCTCTGCTCTGGAATATGGGGACATGGTGCACTAGTCTGATTAGGCGCCGAGAATGAACGAGAGAAGAGATTGTGTTCTGGTGGTGGAAGAGCTTCCGACAATGAAGGCCTGGCGGCGACCAGGTTACCAGATGACTCATCATCGATAGCGGACATTGTTGGAAATGAAAGGGAATTAGTATATAAGGGGTCTCTTCCGCATGCTGTGAGTTCAACTTTTGACTGGTCTGCAGGTTGCACCTCAGGAGTGATGGGCCCCTGTCGAGCAATCTTGATCACACCGATATATGGAATGTGTAAAGAGAGGCTGTCGTCGCGTTCGTCAATCTCATTCTGCGTGCCATCGCTGCCCGCAGCGTTTTCCGTGGTGTAGCTCTTGCCCTCGGCTGCCTTCGCCTCGATATCGAGCAATCGCCGAAGTACCTGAGCACTCTTGCCAGTGATAACATCTTTGTTCGCCTTGCTGATGACATCCATCATTTCCTGAGCCTGGATCAGTAGAGCGCGGTCGCTCAGTCGCTGGTGTGCGAGGGGGTTGCCGATTTCGGGATGATTGTAAGTGTCGAGATGGGCGAGCAGGAGTGCTATGCCCGCCAAAAGAGCGAAGAAGTCGACAGGTCGGGAACAGCAAGAGAGGGGATTGAAGGTCCGGTGCGTGATGAACCGCAGTATGATTTCACGGCTGGAGTTGATGCATGTAGTCTTTGAATTATTGTTTACCACATTATCCTGTAGTCGCAAGGTGTAAGGCAAATGTAACTGAACCAACAAGCCGTAGTAGTATACTTGAGCCCCGATCCGTATCGTCTCCAGCAGAGTTTCCGGCGAGCCAGGGGCGAGACCCTGGAAGTTCGCGGGTCGCCAGAAACTCAGGGGCATGCCGCGGGATGCCTGGAGAAGCTCGGAATCGATGGCTTGAGTTTTTGGTATTTCACGAGCAGAAAATGGATGTTCGTTGCGCTCCAGGATGCGTGATGCGATGACGGTCAGGCGCCGGTCAAATGTACTCAACGGCGAATCCTGTTCAGGGGTCGGCGAAGATGTCGCATCGATACTAGTAGTACCTTGGGGATTACCGAGCATGAGACTGAGATAGCGGTCCATATACACGATGCGAAACCAGAGAAAGTGAGGTTTGACTTCGAGCATCGGGTCAATACGTTTCACGGGCGGAGGGTGGGAGCGCTGGAGACCCATCAGCTGGGCGACGGCCATGGCCCTGCGATACACGAGCCAAGCACGTTTGAGATTGCCACAGTTGATTTGATAGACCCCCTCCAGCATGATGCAGATGAGGCCGTCAATGGTGTCGTGCATGGCTTCTTGCGTTGTAACCCATGTCGTAGCCGAATTCACCAAGCGCTGCATTAGTTCGTCGAGCGGCTCGGAGATTTCACTGAGTTTCTCTCGAGACGGGCTTTGCAAAGTAATGGCAAACAGAAGCATCAGTCGGGCAACAATGATAGGGTGAGTGCTGGGACTCGGAGGCTCAATATGAGAGCACGGGGTTGTGAGTGCCTCACATGTCAATTTATAGTGAGACTGAACGTTGACCATCAGTGTATACCGCGACGACTGTGTGCTCTCCCGGAGTAGGAGTTTGGTATCCCGTTCTGAAGGAAATGCGGCCAATAGATGTTGGGCAATCGCTCTGTCAGATTGACTTGAAGCCGGGGCAATTTGCGTGGTGTCTAATGTGGCCCCATACGAGGAAGGGTCTGGACTGGAATATTCGACGTTCTATGAGGCTACTGTTAATCGGAATACTAAGCCATACATGAAATGATGCGCTGGCCCCAAATTCCAAGCTTACCTCCAAGAGCGTCGGAAGAGGGCGCAATGACGGCGACGCGGGTGAGACGGCTTGGCTAGCCAGAAAGCCATTCACTAGATCTTCAACTCGAGAAATACGATGGCTCAGATGCCGGCTCCCAATACTCGCTGGCGCAAGGTCTTCCGGCAGCTCCTGGGCGACGCAGGGAGTGCGCCGGCGCTGACAACCGAGGCACACATCACAATCGCCTTCAAAGACACACTTGACCTTGCGCCGTTTACACTCCCAGCAGGACCGGGTGCCCTTCCGGACCTTTCTCCGCTTGGCGGTGGGTGAATCCCGGTCCTGCGCGGCGGAGAATGTGATGTTGTTTGGGGTCGAATCTGACACGATGGTAGTGTTTGTTACAGGAAAGTACTTGGTACCTACTTCTTAGTAAAGTAGTTGAAAGGGGCGGCGCCACGCTCCGCCGTAACGGGGTAACCAACCTGGCGAGAGTGGGTGGGGATGCTCATTGCTCACCTTTTACTCCGTCACGGCGGAACATAAGCTACTATTGCGGAATGAGATGATAACTCAGAAGACGGAGAGCTTACATGATTCAATGGCTCCTAACGTCCGTGAGATGAAGGTAGTAATGCACAGATGATTAAACACTATACCTAGAAGACATGCCCCACGCTAGTATGCTTCTTGTGATGTTGGCAATTCGGCATTGATCATCGTCGTATTACAACAGTAATCAATCTGAATAAGGCGGCTAAGTGACGCATACATCTTCATTGAACATTGTCTACTTTTTTGCCCAAAACATCAATATCATACCATTTCATCGGCTTCTCCCATCATGGCTTCTCCCCGACTCATGCAAGACCCGGAGTCGCTTCAGCAGGAGAATAACGGCACCACCGGCTTTCGTGATTCCCACTCCGGCCCCGACGCTGACCCTGAGAAGTCGGCTCCGCCTACACCTGCGCCTGCGGGTGCATCAAGTCCTCCTAACGGGGGTCTCGTGGCCTGGCTTCAGGTAGCCGCCGGTTTCGTCCTCTTTTTCAATACTTGGGGATTTCTCAGCAGTTTCGGCGTCTTCCAGAGCTTCTACGAGTCCGGTCGCCTTTTTCATGAATCATCGTCCAACATCTCATGGATAGGCTCTATTCAGAGCTTTTTGCTCCAGTTGACCGGCCTGATCGCCGGACCTCTCTTTGATAGGGGTTATCTGCGTTTACTTCTCCTTTCCGGAATGGCCCTCGTTCTTCTAGGTCTCTTTACCCTATCAGCAAGCACCCAATTCTACCAAGTACTGCTGTCGCAGGGGTTCGCTATTGGCATTGGCGCTGGTCTACTCTTCACACCTACCGTATCTCTGCTACCTACATACTTCAGCACCCACATCGGTCTGGCCGTGGGTATCGCCTCATCCGGCTCGTCGCTGGGTGGTGTAATCTATCCCATTGTGCTCTCCAAGCTCATTGACCAGGTCGGTTTCCCCTGGGCGGTCCGCGCCGTGGGTTTTATTGCGCTCGGAACATTTATATTGCCACTTGTGGTAATGCGCATCCGCGTGGAGCCACCAAAGCCGCGGTCCGTTATAGATTGGACAGTCTTTACCGACGGGCCGTTCATTATCTTCACCCTCGGCATCTTTTTCATCTTCATGGCCAATACGGTGGTTATCTTCTATATCTCCTACTATCCGCTGGACCGCGGGTTTACCGACCAGACTTTGGCTTTCTATATCGTCGCTATTTTCAACGCCGGTTCCGTGCTGGGCAGGATCTTACCCAACGCCTTGTCTGATCGCGTCGGCATTTTTAACACGCTAGTCCCGCTTACCGTCGTGCTTGGTGTAACTGAGTTTGCCCTTCTAGGTGTCTTTAACACGGGAGGAATGGTGGTCGAGGCAATCGCTACAGGCTTTTTCAGTGGCGTCGTGATTGCCCTGCCTCCAGTAGCCTTCCGGATGCTTACCGCGAACAACTCCATGATTGGTACGCGCATTGGAATGGGCTTTGCAATTTCGGGTTTCGGTCTGTTGGCAGCGGGACCGATCGCCGGTGCTATCCTCGCCGCGACTACCAACCCGTTGGACTGGACTGGCGTATGGGTCTTTGGCGGTGCATCAGCTGTCATATCTGCCGTCTGTACTGGCACTGTGCGTATTATGAGGAGTGGCGTTTCGTTGAACGTGAAAGCTTGATCAATTTAAATCAGTGCGCTGTATCAAGGGATTGTTGTCTCTCAGCGCATGCGGTTCGGAGACAATCATTGGAACTATGAGACGTCTTGATTGGGTAGATGCGATTCATTCTAGCTCTTCATATATTACACTTTTAGCAGGAAAGTCCCTGATACACGATAGTACGGAAACATGTCAGACAACGCTAATGTGAAGGCCCAAGTCTGGTCTCTTTCCCCCCCCACTATGTGCCCCTGCATTTTCAGTAAAATACCAACTGCGTAGGCTCCAAGCCTCCCGACTAGAAGCTTTGTCAGATGCATTGAACAAATCCAAAAGGGTCTGAAAACGTCATTATCTAGTTAGCTTCTCTTCATAATCTCTTTAGAGCTCGCAAGTGCTCCGCCATGAGAAATTTCCTTTAGTCTGGATCATCGGGATTGAGTTTCCATCATGAGGAAGAGCCCACATGGTGACGGTCAGGTCATCTCTAGGGGGCGCTGCCAAAAGAGTGGCTTGGATGGCACATAGCTATTGCGCATTGCTTAGAAAGAATTGGCACGAAATACAAAGCGTGAAGTCGAGCTGCTGAGAGTATCAACACACGGGACCGGGGCGTAGTACGAAAAGTATGACATCGTGCTTGTTATTGCGCATCACTTATGTTCTCACTGTAATTGAGCTACGGTGAGAGGTAGAGATAACGCCAGACTTGCAAGTTTGAAAACAAATAAATATGTGCATGCAAGCAGTCTCTTGCAGACACAGGCAGAAATAGAAGCTAATCATCGCGGGGTATATTTTACCACTGATTACAGGTTCTATGATTACACGAGGAATTGATTCTAGCAACCGAAGATGGCCGAGCTCCATAGTCAAGCGTACGGCTGGCCATTGATAGTGGACTTGACAAACTTTCACAAGTGACAGAACATAACTGCAGCGCTATGCTACAGCACCATCGGGATATTGAACGTTGTCATGTCGGAGAGTTGGGTGTCCTCAGTCCGTTATGTACGGGCCCGTGACGCCTATCAATCACCACTCTCGCCCTTGGTTGATATTGACAATGAGATTGTTATGGAGCTGCATAGTAAGGAAATTGATCACATCGCCGGGATCGATGAGGTACTTCTTGTCGTTCTCCAAATAGTTGTCTGGATCATGAGCGTCAGGTCAGGTACTTGATAGATTCATATGCGAGCGCGTAATACTTACAGAGAAAAACACCCGTCCAGTTACCAGGATCAAGAAGCTTGTAAATAACAAGGGGGCGAATGATTGGTCCTATGTGAAAAAGCTCGTGGAATTCGTTGCAACAGCAGCGATCCCGGGCACTGTTTATAGTGACGTCAATATACTAGTGCCAAGACGCTATTATACTGACAAATTTACGGAGAGTCTAGCTTACTTAGATGAACGGCTAACTTTGTCCGAGTACCAGGCTTCTTTCCAAGCAATCCACTTGACTTCGAACTCCTGAACTAGTTCTGGGTTCGACTCACGGATAGTTCCGTAGGCATTGATGGCCGAATCTTCAGCCGCCTGGCGTATCCGTTGGATTGGGGCAAATGGACCCGTTTGAGGGACCTTGGCGTACTTCTTCGACCCGGATGGTGACGGTGACTCTACAGTAACTTGGCAATTCAACAAATCGCAGATCTCTGGCAAGGTCGATACATGTGTCTTCCCCTGGTAAGGTGCCTGCTCCAGCGCTACAGCATCCTGTGAGTTTTCGGCGCTTGATTGATCACGCTGTAGATCGCCATCACTAAGCAGCTGCGATTGGGTGGGCATTGGTGAAGAACGGCCATTGCCGTTGTTCGGAAGCTGAACGGGAGGCATTGTAGGATAGCGACTCAAAAGACTTCAGTTAAGAGATACGCTTTGACTCTGGGGGAAGAAGAAGAAAGTAAGGTGTATCAGGGCCAAAGAAAAGGCTGTTGTTGACACGGCAAGAGAACTGGGAGACTTTCTTTCTCTGGGGCCGCTCTGGTCTTTTATAACTCGCCGCACCTCACTGCATTCACCAAAACTTTGGCAGAAGTGAGACTTGTTTGCTTAGGTACCTCGGTGCTATGGTCACCAGGCAGAACTAGAACTGCTTAATGGCCAAGGACCTTTGATACTCATAAGTGAATGCTTGACTGCCCCATTCTAAGCAAACATGCGTTTTCGAAATATGCCTGACAAACATCAACTACTTACCTAGGTAACAGCTATCCAAACATGCCTCAACAAGTCTAGCTAACCAACAAGTATCACTATAGCTACTAGACAAGCAAGGAAATTCTTACTCTGCCGCTCAACAGATACTGGTGCACCAATGTTACCTAAGCACCTAGCATAGGTACTAACTCTAGGAGACGACTACTGTGAATTATCGGTTCAATAGAACCCTCTATCATTACGAGCTGTAATTACCAGCAAGACAAGCATTGCCCTTGGCCTTGGCGTTGGGAAACTCTGTCAACATGTCTGAATTATCATTGCAATTTAATTAAAAGCAAACATAGAATATTCCAAGGCATTGAATCAGGTTTCAGACAACATTTGATAACTTGGGGCACTACTAGATGTGTTGATCCTACGTAGATGTATTGATCACACTTGATGGCTATTCCCATTACTGATTAGGTACACACTAGTGACTACCTACCTACCTATGTGCTGGTAGTCCCGTGACCTCGACAACTTGCGCATGGTAGTACTTGTTCAACGATTCTTAGAGTTAATTCCATCCGTCTTCTACAGCTCTCCTCGTGCGATCAACCATAGCAGACCAAGCAGTTTGGAGTCGTTCATGTATGGATTGTGACACCTGTCAATCACCACCACATTCGACCTTCATTGATATCAATGATCAAGTTGCTCTGGCGCTGCAGAACCTGGAAGTTGAGCTGATCGTCGGGGTCGACACGGTATCTCGTATCTCGCTCTAGAGCATTGTCTGAATTGGTTTCATGTCAGAAATATGTTGGCCATCATATACAAGTGACCATAAGGGGAAGACATACAGAGAAAAACGGCCGTAAAGTTGGATGGATCAAGGAGTTGATGAACAACAAGTGGAGTAAATTCTCGCCCCATGCTCACCAGCTCTGCGAATTCTTTGACTTGGCAACGTGTCAGGTGTCACGGTAGCAAGGGCATCACTATGACCTAGGAGCTCCGTAGCCAGGGCCTCATTATGACCTAGGGGCTCCCCTGTAGGGGCTATTTGGGCTACTAGATCTGTGTATATAAGGACTGGGCGACTCCCACCCTATGGGAGAGCCCAGGAATCAATAGAATTGACACCTGACCCCTACACTTCTACTTCACTACTAGGCCACTGCTATATTCCTTCACTCTGGTGCAAAAGCACTTGACACAACGGACCTCGGCGCTAACACAATGAAGTTAGTATGCTGTCCACCGTTGTGTTGATATGCCTACTACAGAAGGCCTAGCTTACTCTGATTCACTGGGGCTTATGGATAACTTCCAGCTTCGTGTCCAAGCATGGAACCTGTCGTTGAAGGTTTTAACTCTTCCGGGAGACCACTGGAAGAGAGCATCGTAGATCTGTTGGGCCCATACTCTAGCGTCTCGGCGAGCCGGGGGAATTGGATCATAGGGTCTCATTCGAGAGACCTTTGCGTATTCCGGCAAGGAGGTGTTACGTTTTGCATGGTGATTGGAGTTATTGTTCGCAGTGAGGCTGCGAGGTACCCCTTTCAGGTTATCTTGATGACCGGGAGGATTCTCGCCATATCCGAGTTCGAATACCGGGTCATCCGGAAAGTGCCCAGTCCACTCCACAGCATTGTGTTCTTTTCCTGGGAAAGAGAAGTGCTCCGGACTACGTTTCCAGTGCTGATATATGGTGCCAAAGCCGACTGGGGGATATCTTGAGTTCCAACTCCGATTGTCTTCCAAAGCGCTCCGGTTGTGCGCCACAAATGAGCCGAAGCCCAGTTTCGAGGAGCATCCATGATGGGGAGAGCTGTCGAACTGGGGATAATCTCGTCGATGTGCATGTTTAATGAGTGACTGTGGGTTTGGCTTCAGCTCCCCAGAGGCGTTAAGCCGCGTGAGCGGTGCATCCTCGATCCGGTACACGTCGACTTCTGCTTCATCAGGTCCACATTGTACGAACCGATACAGCGTATCTACAATGGGAGTCGGGGCCGTAAGTTACATGAACAATGCAGTCAAGATTGGGCCGTGAACAAACTTACAGGTGTCGTTCATCTCTCTTCCTGGTTGAAGCCATCGATCCGTGTGGCCGACTGACCATGCAATACAATTGAAGTTGTCGTTATTGATTACGATGTCGGGGAAGACTTTGCCTTCCTTCTCATCTTGCTCCGTTTGTCTCAACTCCCAAACCCGAAAGCTGCCACAGCGACCAAGATTGGGATGCCTCTGGGGTCCGGTTTGGTAGCACCCTAATTCGCCTTCGGAAGGTTGGCGAGCTTCGTCGAGGGTCGGGGTAGGACGGTATCGCTTATCATTTGTATGGTGGAGGCGAGAAGCTTGAGGACCTCGAGGAGCTCGAGACATGATGAATTACTTGTGGGTTTGGGAACTTGGGGTCAAATGTTCAACTGTAACCTCAGAAGACAGAGTTTGCGAGAGAAGAGGTTATGGGAGAGGAGGTTGTGAGAGGGGAGGGTGTGAAAGGCATCGCCAGCAAACAAGATCTGTTTCCTAAAGTGCACCCAATCAAATATAACTAGTGCGTAGCTGTAAGGCGCAGAGTGTATTCACTTATGACCATCCAGAGGACCTGCTGAGGGCTCTAATGTCACTCACTACACCACCTAGGTACCTAAGTAGTAATAATATATGCTAGACAGGGGCAACATAGCAGCAATGGTATTCACTGGTGACTGCACCATAACCCCTACCACTGGCTGTTGAATGTTCAAGCTAATAGTTGTTTTAGGAGATAAACTTACGATTGCAAATGTTTGTGTCCGAAATATATACAATACCATCAAGTACCTACTTACTTACGTAACAATCTTTCTCTAAACATAAGAGACTGAGGGCCGAGGGTCGAGGGACCGAGTGATAGAGTTGTTGAGGCAGGTAATATATAGGGAAGGTGCGTCTGCAGCCGTATCCCGATGTAGTGAAACCAGCTAGCCAATCAACATCGGTGCAGCTACTGTAACAAACAACCTTGGAACACTCTGCCACTCGATCCCTCGCAGACCTAGATGGTAGTGGGGCAGCTACCTACCTACATCCTACCCACCTCTAACCCAACTTACACACGTAATTACTGCGTATAATGGCCAGAGTACCTACCTGCAAATTGACAACAAACCCAGCATCAATCCAGCCAACTACTCACTAAGTACCTAGGTATCTATCTACTTTACCTCCATCATCTGCCATCCCGTCATCTCAAGACGACACTCATACTGCACCAGATACACGGCCTCTTCATCATGGGGGCGACACCGGCCTCTTCATCATGGGGGCGACACCAGCCTCATCACCAACACAAGAAGCCGTGGATTCAGCCACGAAGCTCTATCTTGACATCGAAGAGGTTTTCCCACTAGCCGTGGACCAGTTTGAATCAAGATGGACCGCCGCACTCGCCGTGTGCCACACATCATCAGCGGCCGAGACGGACTTTGCCGACCTCCAAACAGAACAATTTGCTGCTCTTGGAAGATTAGGCCCCAAGATTATGCCGTTAGTGGTTTACAAGCTGGCGCGGGACAAAGCAAGCCAGAGTCCATGGGCTGTATCTCTATGTACGGCTGCCAATCCCATGCCATCTGTTTTGCGAATGAACTGACGGGTAATACCTAGACATGTTTCTGGAGAAGGACCCTGACTACCGCCCAGCCCTCGACAAGGATGTGCAGGCCTGCATTGGCCGGATCGTCGAGCTCAACTATCAACGCCACGAGATCTTCAAACAGCGTGCGGCGGCCTGGCAAGCCTATCAAGATATGCATGGTCGTGAAAGCAGCAGCTATTTCTTTATATGGTGCGATGAGTTTGATGATCTACTCGAGATGGGACAGAGCATCATTGCTCCGGCTATGGTCGAGTATGAGCACCATGACATGTTCTGGGACACGCTCCTGCACCGACTCCTCCACGGCCGCGATATGGATGCCGTTCAGTGGGTACCGGCCGCCGTGTTCGCTTGGTGGTGCTACTATTTCGAAAAAGGCGAGCATCACCAGGCATTCAAGTGGATCCCTACCGAGTTTGATCGCAAAGTTTTGGGGGACAAGATCGCCGACTATCATTAAATGTCGTCTGCACAACCGTGGGCCTGCAAGAAGGTCCGTGTATCAAGACTCAAGCCCTCAAGTGGCTGCAAATGGATGTGGGGTGTTGATTGCATGCATGTCTTTGTATTTTATGATGGTCGGGATTCATTGGAGATGTCGTGTGATCTGCTCACAATGCGCTCGAGCTACTGTTCGGTCACGAATAATCCCCACGCTTTACAGAAAATGGCGTGCCAACGAATGAAGTTTGCCTCGTATGTTGAGTATGCGCAGAGTAGGGACATTAAGAACCTCAGTGAATGGAAGCCGAGCCTGGGGGAGAGCGGGGGAGCTATGCTTACCCCAATCGAGCCTTAGTCATCTCGAGATACTCGTCCCAGGTTGTTACTTACCTTAAGCCAATAGATACATCTAAAGTAAACTGAATACCTAGGTAAGTACCTTCCCATCGACTTCTAGGCAGCACACATGCACCATGTAAGTGATGGACGGTCCAATCCATGACGCGGATGGATGATGCTAGTGCCCCGCCATCGTGGAGCTGTGCCAGGTAGACTGTACTTGACACCCCGCCTCGAGGGGCAGTCTTGAAGCTGTACTGAGTACTTGTAGCTCTATCTTGTTGATCCACAAATCGGGCAACGGACTGGGGCACCGGGGGCACCGGGGGGAAAGCACGAAGAAAAGTGCCAGGAACAGAAGCGACATCACAGCCTCACAGCCACTTGATACAACGTGTGCGCGAGCGCATCGTCGCCCTCACCAACACTTACACCCACACCTACCACCTAGGTACCTTCATTTTCACTACTACATAACCCGGCTTACCTAGTGACTTCGTCGCTTTCGACCTCTCGGCGCTGCGATGCCCTGAAGCGTGTGCACACCACCACCACCACCACACACACCTCTCTCCGTCGTCGGGACGGGCTGGGCTCTCTCTCTTTCTCTTGAGCCGTTGCCTCACGCCTCACACCTCATCCCCCAGACCTCCTCTGCTCGGCGCATACGCCTCTTGACAGATGCTCGAGAGGACAGCGGCCTGTCTGGACCCATGCGGCCTGCGAGCTCTCCCGCCGCCCAACCAGAAGCCCCTCCGCGCCGCGAGACAGCTGCACACCGCTTTCTGGCAGCATGGCGCCGTCGACATCGAGCTCACCACCGCCTGGCACGCCCTGATGCACGGCACCCTCGACCACCATGCCGTCCCGGAACCCATCTCTGCTGATCCCGCCCACCGCGCCATCACCAGTGCCGTCGCGAGAACCCCCGATCCCTCGAAGCCCCCGCCTCTGAGCGCCTCGGCGTTCCTGCTCGACTTCCTCTACCCGACTGGTGCCCTGACCTTGATGCGCAGCCGCCTCTCATCCGTTGTGCCCGCCCGCCCTGATCGACTGCGCCTCCGACCCAGGCCCTCACACGTGTCCCATCGCCTCTACAACTCGTCTTCGCCTCACCAACCGGACGAGCCCGGGTCCGCACCCAATTCCGCTGCCCTTGGGAATGAGAATCCGCCTGATGCTGTGCGAGAAACTGAAGACGTCGCGGACGAGACCCTGGAGGCCAAACAGAAGGAGGCGCTGCTCAAACTTGACAACAGCGGTCACGCCGCCGCCCTCGATCAGATTCTGAAGCGAAGCAATCTCGAAGACGCCGATCTCCTGTGGCGCCACTACAAGTCCCTCACTGAGACTTCTCAAGACACCTATTTCAATAGCGTCCTAGCATTCCTCGCCGGCACCGGCCGCGTGGTCGATTCGTGGAAGATCTCGGAGCTCTTTCACAAGCTCGACGAGACGAGTTGGGACAATGATGTATTTGTTGCCGGCGTTTCGGCCGAGGTCAACCTGCAAAATGACTCGGAAGCCCTATCTATCTTCGAGCGAGCACTGCGGTCTGGTGTCCTCAAAACCACGACCCTTGTCGACGCTCTGGATTTGTTAATGGCCTCTGCCCTCCGATCTTCCACTACCAGTGTCTTAGAGAACATCTGGAATCTCTACCCCGAAATGGCGGCCCGCTGGGACTTCAATGAAATCATCGGCGATCTGAAGCACCTAGCTGCAGTCCCCGGTCTCGCCGAGAAGGTTTTGCTGTTTCCCGACTACATCGAGACACGCCTGAACGACGCCTCTAGCCCCTCCCCCGCCACCGAGTCAGAGAGAGAAGCGCTGCTGATCTTGCAGAGAATCCTGGTCAGGAGGGCCCTGGTCACCTGCACCGATCCCCAGGTCGTTCCCTTGCTACTCACCACAAAGGATTCACTCGCCTTCGAAGATTATATGAGAGCGCCCAAGACCGCCGACAGGAAACAGGTGTCGATCGACGTATATGCCATCTACCGAGACCTGCCTGGCATTACACCTACCCACGCCTCTTTGCACCGCGTCTTCAGAGCCTACACGAGACTGAGCATCTCCGTGGCCAAGAAGATGGCCGGCGTCGAACTGCTCTGGGACGACTGGCATCGCTTTCACGACGCGCCGTCTCGCCGCGCCTATCAGACACACTTGGGCTTTTATGCCGCTCGCGGCAGCAAGGACCGAGTTTACCCGCTTTGGATCGAATATGTCGAGCGTTTCCGCGACGATCACTCTGCGAATATCTTTGATGGCCAAGAAGGTAGCGACATATTCTCCCATCTTCTACAGGTCCACGCCGTCAACGCCGAACCCGAAGAGGCCCAGCGCATCTTTGATGACATGATCAACAAGTTCAAGGTAGAGCCCTCGACGTATAGCTGGAACATCCTGCTTAATGCGTACGTCAAGGCTGACGATTACGACGGCGCCATCGGCACTTTCGATAGCCTGTGTCTCGCGACCGTGCCCGATCTTTATAGTTTCGGCACTTTGATGCAGATGGCTGGGTCGAGAGGCGATATCAGTTTTACTGTCGATCTATACCGCCGCGCCCGCCATGTGAACGTGACTCCCAATGAGGCTATGCTTAGCAGCCTCGTCGATGGGTATTGCCAGAATGATCTTTTCAAGGAAGCCGAGGATGTATGTGCGCGTGCTTCAGCCAAGGGCATTGTCTCGACACGGATGTGGAACAAGCTCCTGTACTATAATGCTCTCCGCCGTGATCTCGCCAGTATCAACAAAGTCCTTAACACCATGGCCGGGAGGAACATACCTTACAACCAATTCACCTACCAACAGCTGCTGCTCGGACTCGGCCTATGCCGTCAGTCACAACATGCCTTGAGTCTCCTGACCGTGGCCCTGAAGGAAAAGGTGTTCGACGTGACACCGTCACATTTTCAGATCGTAATGGGGTCCTTACTTCGTACTGGGGAGCCAGCGCTGATCCGACGCCTCTGCCTGCTTATGAACGAGAACAACGTTCCCATCACGGAAGATATCGTCTTCCGCCTCAGCCAAGCCCTTGCACAATACAGGAATATGCCGCCGCGTCAGCAGGCGCAGTGGAACGAGACCGAATGGCTGAGTCGCGCAATGCGTCATTTCTTCCGGATCTATGGACCCCGCGCAGGCAGCATGAAGGGCTCCAACGCCGCCGCCAGCTCGGCACCTGCGCGATCAGGACAATTGCTCCGATCCTCACGCGAGGTCTATCAATTCAGTACCATGATGAACATTTTCGCGCAGATGAACGACGGTGTCCGTGTCAACGAACTGGTCGATGTGTATCGCAATGTCTTCCAAGGCACTTCCAATGACGAGGGCGTCTTGCCTATATCCATGCTGAATGCTGTCATGCTCTCTGGTCTCCAGGACCAAGAGTTCGATCGTGTCAAGTCGACATGGCGGCTTCTCTTCAGCACCGCCCAGAGGGAAGCGCGCTCGGCCGATTATAAACCTGATCTCCCCTACAACAACAGGATCTCCCCGAAATACCGATATGTCCTGTGTGGCGGCCTGCGCGTGATGCAGGAGATGTATCTCAAAGAGGGCAACGTGTCCGACCTGCGGCTGCTGATCAAGAACCTGCTCGACGCCGGCTTCCAGGTGGACAGCAAGAACTGGAACTACTACGTGCAGGCGCTCGTGCAGATGCAGCAGTTCAAGCAGGCCTTCACGGTGTGCGAGAAGGTGCTGATGCCCAATTGGACGGGCTGGTTCATGGCCCGCCGGAATGAGGCGATGCGCACCAAGCTGCCCCTGGAGACGCGCCGCAAGGGTTCCTCGGCGCTCTACCTGCGCCCCACGGCCACGACGCTCTACCGCCTCGCACAAGCTTATGTCGAGCTCAGCAAGCAGGCGCCGTGGTCCAGCGAGGCGGCGACCTTGCTCCACGAGGTCGAAAGAGACCACATACAGGCTACGAGAGCGATCAAGTCTATGACGCGCGTGTATTCGATCCTGGAAGATGAGATTTTTGGAAACTCGGAGTTCTCGGATAGCATTGCTGCTATTGAAGAGGCAGAGGATACCCAGGAAGGGGAAACGGGGAGGAGCATGGGGGCTGAGAACGAAGGTAGACGTGAATGAGGCTGCCGTATCATGCATGTATTACTTGGCAGGTAGTGTGAAGATTTTATATCTGGTGTATACCTGGTATTGACTATCACGACTTATGTAAAGTATCTACATCCTCACATGTGTATGTATGTTTGGGTACAAATAACATTTGGATTGACAAAACAAAAGCATGGTATGGATGGATACAGCAATGAAGATGCGCAATCCTACCTACCTACATCAACCTGGGGTAATAAATTATCGCCCACTCGATCATGCATGCATCGTGTAAGATAGGTGGATCATCGGTCATTACGCCCTCCGGGTGCGGAGCGCGGATGTTGCTCTTTGTCGATCGGGGCCGGGCGGTTCAACCGAGGTCCGACTATGAACCTTAATGAGTCACGTATCTTGGTACATCAACGCACGTACTTAACCCCTCCACATCAGGTGCGACATTGATAAAAATATTACATAAAATGCTATACTATCTATGGAACAAGAAAGATAAATATAAATTGTCGACAACTTGATACATCGCTATATTCTGTCAGGTCGTCTCTCCATGCTGCGACTTCTCTACCGACCTTGCTGTAATTCGTATTTGGCCCTCGCGTCCGCATCAAAACGGGTTCCTAGGGTCAGCGGAGTAAATGGGGTGAACGGAGCGGCGAAAGTACGAAGAGGACAGAGAAGAAATATCACGATGGCGGCGCTCCCGTTTCTGCGTCCAAAGACGTTGCCTGAGGGCTTTACCATGTCGAGATGCACGCCGGGGGATGTGCAGGGTATGGCTGAAGTTTGGTAAGTGTCGCTGTTTTTCAATTCAATCCATGAGTTTGCGTTGTTGCTGTCATTGTTCTGGTGGAGTTCCAGTCATTTTTGGGGGGGCTGGATGTATTAATCTACATAGACTCGTGATAGAGGGGGATGACACTTCCATCGCAGTCACGAGAATCCGGAGCATATAATCTTTGAAATTACTCATATCTTCAATGTTGCATTGCATTCGTGCATGAGCGCAAAATTTGGACGGGACTAACGAGACACAGTGAGTCAGTTGAGTTGGGTTGAGAACGCAACAGCGACAGCAACAGCAACACCCAACCGACACCCTGAGGGGTACCTCTCTCTAACATCTCCTCACTCTAGACATGGACGCCTTCGGAAACACAACTTCAGGTCCCACCTCGGATAAATCACCATACGGAGACGGCGGCGAATACACTTACTGGTGGGGTCCCCCATCAAGCATGACGACCTGGAACGCAGAGCGCATCCGTCGACGCTTCGCGGACATCGGCACGCAGCAGTTCAAAGTCGTCGAGGACGCCACGGGGCAGATCGTCGCGTGGGCGAAGTGGGATCTACCTTTAGGCGCTGCAAGGGATACGGACAAGAAGAAGATGGCAGATATGATGGAAGGCTTCAGCACTTACGAGGACGAAGTCGAGAATGGGGGTAAGAGAGATGGGGGAAAGGGGAGTGCGGATGAGCAGACGAGCGCGAAAAGCTACGCCCAGGGCCCGCCTGAAGGCGCCAATGTTGTCTCTTTTCACGACTTCTTTGACGGTCTGGTGGGTGCGGAGAAGAAATATCGGACTGAGGAGAAACTCTGTAAGTCGGGTTTCATATTATATTCTTTCTGTCTTCTTCTCGTCTGTCTGCATGTTTTCATGTCCAGATTTGACTAACTGATCGCCCAACACAAGCTCTCACCCATCTATGTACTCGATACAGCCACCACAGCCGCGGCCTCGGCTCCGCGCTCGTCCGTCCCGTGCTCGATATGGCAGACAGGGACGGCGTCACAGCGTACCTCGAAGCCACGCGCCTGGCAGTCCCCGCCTATCGCCGACTCGGCTTCGAGGTTGTCGACGAGGTCGTCTTCGATCGGAGTGCTGCGGGGTTCGATACGCCTGTTACGCTACAGTAAGTTGGTTTGTCTTTGTTATTTCTGCAAGTCGCCCCCCTTCCTTGTGGAAGAGAGTGTCGTGTAACCTTCACTGCCGATGCTACCGCGTTTTTCTTTTCGTTTTCTCTGAGTCTCTACGAAAGTAAGTGTAGTTGTCTGGTAAAATACTGACGTGGGATAAAACAAACAGAATCATGATAAGAGAGCCGCGTGCGCTTCAAGGTTGAGGCGTTTAGTACCTGGGCCCCAGGTATATCTCGCCTGCCCCTATAATTAGATAACACAAGAATACAATCATAATTGAATAACGTTTACATAACCCTTAATGAGACGCATATATATCAGAAGGTTGGCTCTTTCATTCTTTCTCGCTAGATGAGTTCAACTAGATGAAATCGTTGAATAAATATCATACTGTATGCTGCATGAAAGCGGAGGAGGACGTGGAAGGTAAGTCGGTCAGTCTTTTGAATCTAGCTGTACCAAGTTTCACTCCGGAAAGCGAGCCGTCGCTTAAATATATTGGCAGGGAGTATGTAGTTACCCAAGGTTATCGTATACACCGTTTGGGACCTCACTCACACAGAGACTGGAAGCATTTATACTAACAGCCAAATATGATCTGAATCTCCCTCCATCATAGAGTGAATGCGCGCTCTTGTACAAGGTTGAGATATCAAAAGAACCTCCTTTCTAGCCACACACGCACTCGCAGCTATTCTCTTCATCTGATACTGTGCCGGCGGAATGGCTACTCCAGCACCTCTATCGTTGCCTCACTCACACGAAAGTCCAAAGGGGTGTCTTTGTTCCACGGGTAATCCTGCACATAAGACCCCTCCCCTCGCTGATTCACCAAAATCTCATCCTTCGTCACCGGAGCCCACCAGCATGCCCTGAGAGATTCCATGTTCAAGCCTACAGAGTAGGTATGTCCAGGTTCCAGGCCGTCCACACCTGTGGCTTTGCTAGAGCGACGAATCTTCCGCTCGTTGCCCTGCTCGTCCCGTTCCCAGCCACGCTCCACGACGGAGCGCGGATCCGGCTTGACGCCTCCGCGACCGCGACCAAAACCTTGGATGTGATGAGTTAGTAAGGATGTTGATTTAATATTGTAACCGACTTCTCAGATATAGAACAAGGGGGAAAGAGGGGGAGCACCCCGACGTACCTATGGATAATTCCACGGGAGTGTTTGGTAGCAAAGTGAGGAAGTATTTTTCGTCAGAACTGCCCCTGACTCTTAAGAGCGCTGTTCTATTGATCATGACATGCGTGGTTTTCACATGATTGCCGGTTGATAGGTCCGTGATGCTGTAACCGCTACTTGAGAGGGCCCCATGGGGATCCAGAGGCCTGCGCCAAGTAAATACGGTAATGGGATGTTTTGCTCGTGATATAGCCGTAATTGTGATCTTCGGGGGTTCAGGTTGCGAATAAGAATGTGTCGACCTATCGAAGGAGATTTGGATGTCTATCCGCGGACCGTTGTCAGATCGCGCGGCGGAATTTGGTGGAGTCGTTGCGGTCTCCAGCCCGCTCCTCTCTTCACCTTCTGCCTGCGAAGCCATGGAGATGCGGGAACCGGTGTGCGTTTGGTGAGAGTATTTCCTATAAGCGCTATGTAGGTTGAGCGCGGAAATTCGCGAGGGGACCCAGACCCGTAGTATCAATCTTGCTGCGGCTATGGCATCCGCTCACGATCGATGATAGGAAGGGTAGGTTTTCTGCATAGGCACCTGACCATTAAGTTGTCACGGGTGTTAGATGTAGCTAGAACTGGGTTTTAAGTGCGCAAGATGATCGACCAAGTCGATCGCGATGCGATGTAGACTATCACATTCATGTGCTGTGGCTGTGCGGCCCCGGTTACGTCATCCGTCATCCAAGCAAGCACGACGGTACGGGTATCAGGGGTAAGTATCAATTTATCTCGGCATCCCCAAACCTCAACTGCAAGATTGCATTTGACAAAGTCACAAACGACATCTGCATTCTAATTTAGCAAGTTACAGCCACTCTCTATACTGTAAGAGGCAATTACTGCCTTCAGCCGGCCGAAGTCCTCGACATGAGGTGATGGGGAAACCTGACACGATACACACTTATATCTATTCATATCTCACGCATGTAGACGTCGAGTAATTACCATGTACGAGTTCAGTTGGACCTTTGAGACCTGGCCAAGGCTAACTATAATGAGATCCCTACGAGGGGTACCCAAATGTTCAGGTCTTTTGATCTATGGCAGGGAGGGCACGAAGGTGACCATTGAACACTAGCCAAGCCAGAAGTGATAGTATCTTGGGGGTCATCGTTCTGAAATCACATTGCTCAAGATATGGGAGCCCACAGCCACATGTCAAGTATCAACAAGATCTGTTCTCGAAACCATGACGCGGGAGGTTGTTCGAGTGACCATACGTCCGTAGTGTAATTACTCTGTTGCCCTTCTCAAACCTCAAACTTTTCAAAATTACCGTCCAGAAAACTCCTAATCCGTTCTCTGACCATCGACTTCATAGTGACAACGGTTTTCGTCGAGAAATACCCCACGTGGGGCGAGAACGTCAGGTTCAGATCCTTGGTGTTCTCGGCCAGGTACGCGCTATGCTCTTCCTTACTGGCCGGTTCCAGTTCGTAAACATCGACAGCGGCACCCGAGATCCGCCGCTCGCGCAATGCCCTAATGACTTCCCTGGTGTTGACGACATTTGCCCGCGAAACGTTGATGATGACTGTCTCGGGACGCAACGCGCGAATCTCGGCTGCGTTGATCATGTTCTGCGTTTCTACCGTTGATATGCAACAGATGAAAAGCACAGTAGCCTTTCCAATGACCTCGCGGAACGGAGTCCGCTCCGTTTTTGGCTCGATCGCATCCCTAGCGGGCGCTGCGCCGCTCTTCCGCTCAGATATAAGCACCTCCATACCGAGGCCGCTGCAAAGTGCCTCGAGACGTTTTCCTGTTTTTTACCAAGAAACAATCAATAAAACAAGCAAACACACTTGCATGGGATGACCGCATGACGGTAGGCAATGTGACGCACCGATGTGGCCGTGGCCAATAATGCCCACGACTTCTTCCCCGACGGAACACGGAGGTTGCTCATTCGCCATGCGCATCTTGTACGCAACGCTGCCTTCGCGCGTCCATGCATTATCGCCATTTTTATCTCGCGTCTGGATATCATTATGAAGCATGACGGTCCTGCGCCTCGCCGCAAAGTACTGATTCAATCATTCTTCGTTAGTATCCTCAGGCTCCCATCACTGTTGTCGCAGTACTGGTCAACGCACAAGGCTTAGCGCATGCTCGGCAACCGCCGGGGATGTCGATCCGGCGCATCGGGCTACTCTGATGCCTCGACGCTTGCATTCATCCAGATCGATATGGTTTGTGCCAGACGTCGGCGTGATCACACATTTTCTTACACGGGGGGTCAGTCAACAGGTTAAGGCTCGTTGGGCGCCTCATCAGCCCTTCCTTATAAAATGCGGTGTGGGCACACCTACAGATATGGTGCATCCCCCAAGCTGTCGGCCGTGATGAAGGCTTGGGTAGCAATCAAGATGCTGGCACACTGGACGCGGGCGCGTATCTCGTCTGGCCGGGAGATACTCCGATAAGAGATGATCTCATGAGTACGAGGGCTTGTGTCCACCTGGCTCACGGGCAGATGCACTTCCTCCAACACGACGATCACCTCATGCGATGGCGAGGGAAGTTGCTTGGGAGCCTCGGGAGCTTGGACACTGTTCACTGTTGCCATTGCAGCTAGGGTTGCACCAAGCGTAATGGGGAGGGAAGTGGAGTTACCCCGGACTTGGCTGCTTGGGAGCCAGATACACCCCAAGATGACTTTTATGGAGAGCGTAGATGAATGATTGTTGGTTGTGGATTGAGTTGGTTCCCTGATTGGGAATTAAGTTTCGGGCGATAGTACAGTGTTTCCTGCAGCAGCATTTGATGTATCATACTGTATCGTCCGTCAAAGGGGATGTGGGAATATAACTGCACCTTATGGAGTCTGTAATGACCAACGAGAAAGCCATGATGGACACTTCGGGACGGAACACCTACCTCACATCTTTGTCCCTTGCATGCCCGCCAGCCAGCCGCTCGGCAATCCGCTTCTCCGTGACAGACGAAAATAATCAAACAAATTCTCATCACTAACCCCACGCTCACAGAATTGTAACATGGAAATACGCGAGTTACGTTCGCCTTCGTCGCATACGCTAAGGAAAGCAGGTCCAGCATACCGACCAGCACCGACAGGGACGTTGCCATCGACGCAGGGACTCAACCCCTATTCAGTAACATACAAATTTAACGACCAACGGAAAATCTCACAGTCTTCCAACTGACTGACACGTGAGAAGAGACCATTGAAATCGATTCATTTCAGTGTGACTTCAATCAATATACACAAACTGTTGCTGGTGCCCCGCCATTCACTATGCCACATACGTACATAGTGCTAGTATATGTATAGCCCACTTTGCCTGGCTTGGCCAGAGCCACCTTCTCTTTCATCATACAATACAGAATACGGTCTATTCTGCCTTCATATTGCTGGTGTGCCTTTGACCCTGCAAGACAAACATAGCACAGGCACAGTATATGTAGCATATCACCGACCGGCCAAGCTTGTCTCTTCCCAAGATCACCGCCATCAAGGAAGCTCCGGCCGATTGAGATCCGCCTGTAGTTCACGCGGTCGTTCAGTGGCGTCGAACTCGGGGAGCACACCAACGGGGTCTTCCCAGCCGACCCTTTCTCGATGTAACACTGCAGCAGCAGGAGAGTCCGCAAACAGTTCTTGCCTCGGGATCACGCCGTTCCGTGCATGCACGGGTAGCTCTTGCTTCTGAAAGACGCTGGCCGGACCGCCGTTGTGGGCTGGGATGCCGTGCTGCTTGTCGGCCACTGTACCTGCATCCGTTGTTGGCCCTGCGATGTGTGTCTGTCGTCCAAGCTTTTTCCTCTTCGACCGGATGAGCAGGAGGACGACGCCAACCAGCAGCACAGCGCCTGCGACAGATCCTATGACGATCCCTGCAATGGTCCCTGCGCGTGCGACTGTTGGCATTGACGTTGGCATTGATGTTGGCGTTGATGTTGGTGACTGTCGTCTATTGGAAGTTGATGTGGCACTGGCTGTTGGCGATGACTGGGATCCAAAGAGGGCGGCCTCGTCGGTTTCCTGCCAACGCACTTGGATGGCGTAGCCGTTGATCACGGCGCTCGTCAGAACCAGCTTTGAGTTGGTAGCGACAGTGATTTCAGACGATTTGGATACCGGAAGCCCGGCGAAAAAGTCGCTGTCTACTTCGAGCGTCGCTACGGACGTGGTGCAGTCGGCAAAGATCCCCCAGTCGCTACCAACGGCGTCCGAGTTGCATGCAAATGAGTACGGCATCCTGAGAGTCAGGCCGGTCAGTGACTGAATAACAGTGGACTGACTGTATGAATGACAGGGATGTAATGTATGCTTGTAATTAGTCAATTACCTCGGGCAGCAGTTTACTGTCGTCTCGGTCGCATTCCCGAACGAGTTGCCCCCCGTCATCGTGCATGCTTCCACGTAGTCAGACGGACATCGTCCGGGGGAGTAGTAGAGCCCCGATGCTGGGAAGCGGCTTGAAGGGAAGCATGTGGATACTCCCGGGCCGGCCGTCAGATAGTAGTTGTAGTCGGCCGACGAGTCGGAACGGTATCTGATGATGGTAAGGCTTTGGCTCACGCATGATCCGGGCGGTATGAATTGGGTTGTTAACGGGCCCAGAAGACCCGTAGGCATAGGGGATGAAGTAGTCATTTCTGGAGCCGTCTCAGTGCTTGCTTCGGTTTTCTTGCGGGAGAAACAAATCAACTCGGGGAGTTCGAAGCTATAACCAAGTCAGCACACAGATCGCCCTGCTTGCTTACCTTGCCCAGGTATATGTCAGATTGCGTAGCATACATAATAATTGTGAGACACGTCCGTAGCGTAGGATTTGTGACATCCTCCAATTATTGGTGGAGCCGCGGAAATCAGCTGTTTCGAGATCCGGCCCCCAATGTTGGAGATGACAAAGCTACCTGCCTACCTTGGTTGACATTTTCAAGTGGGATTCGCCGCTGTCAGCATCGATATCGGCAACTTTCTTCATATAAATGTGTTGATCAGACTTGTGGTTACACTGACAGGGTGAAAGAGAGGGAATGAAAGATCATGAGATGGATTCAGTACTTCCAGCAACTTTGAAGCTTAAAGACTAAATCTTCGTGGCCTGTGAACCTGTAGGCCTTTTCAAACCTCGAATCCTCCTTGCATCTAGACTCTGTTACTCATCTTCACGCGATCTTGGCATGTTACACTCATAAAAAGCCCTCCAACCCTCGCCGATTTCGACTCCGTGCTCGCACTTTTATCCTCGATATTGCGCCATTCCGCTGCTCGTCGCGTCTGTATCATACCATGGCTGTCGTTGTCGAAAATACCGCAGGCTCACTCGCCATTCACGGAGGAGTACATTTAGTCGACTTGGAGAGATACACAGATATGACAACCAACCCCCCGAGGAATTTGGGACTGTACTCATACCGAACTTTGTTTTGTCATCTTCGAGTTGCTTAGCTGCTTAGTCGTGGCTGGCACGTCAATGGAACTGTACAGCTTATGGCTAGGTTCAACGCGCAAGTTTCCCGCAGAAACGTCTGTGTCCAGGAGTTCACGTGTAGAACCTGTCTTGTAACGGTGTCCCGGCCAGGAAATGTTATCGAGGCCGAGCGAAGAGTTGGGATCTGTTGCCAACTGCGAAGGCGATCGCGCCGTCGTCTTGAATGACATGCTCGAGATCTTTCGACTTGTGGCGAGGACGACGGGGCGAACTAGAGGTAGACAAGCTGGAACATTGGATAAGGACAAATATCAGCAAGTTTTTTCGTGTCTGGAGTAAGGGCGGATGCTGATAAACATGGTAGAGAGCATACCGGTCACGAGACTGAGATTTATCTCGACACCCGACCAGATGATAGGCCCTACTTCGTTCCATAGCCGTTCATTTGGGTCTTTACTGTACCGCTGGCCCTCGATGATCATCATGATGGAAGATACGCATACGCTGTCTTGGACGTCAGATACAGGGAAACTAAGAAGGAGCCGCGTTAACATACACGATGCTAAACATAAACATAGCGGCGATTCCAAACCTATGCAGGGGCGGCATAACAAGCTTTCGAATCTGCCCTGTATGATAGACTATAAGCACTAGTGACCGTTCGTGCTTGTTTTACTGGGACTTGGGGCACTCAACATGCTGGCAGAACCATTAAGCACAGATCCAGGAACATGTGGGCCGCGACGGTGCCGGTGAAGAATTCGCCTGTATCGAGATGACAAGAGCCCTCGACGGTCTTGTCCCACATGTATCGCGGCGGGTTACATTGGAATGTTACTAAGAACAGCTGATGTAACTTCGTCAGAAAATGAACACGATACACAACCCGGTTAAATCATTGAAAGCAGTAACGGGACAGATAGAAACTCACGCGAATCAAGAACCAGACCATTGTAGCAGCCGTCAGGGTGTATACGGAGTAACGAAAGGTGTTGACGGGCGAGAAGATTCGAAGGAAGAGCGAAAGGAGTGAAAGCTGCGAGGCTGCGATAGAGAAAGTGTAGCTGTGCTCGACGATGAAATGGATGAGCGAGCTGAAACGGCCGATCTCCTCTAACGAGTAAGATACATCCTCGAAACGGAGCCCGAGCCCAAGGCAAAGCCCTGATATTTGCTTGTAAGTTAAGTAAGGTTGATAGACGTCGTGAATATACGTACATACGTATGAGGCAGTGTTGTAGACCAATGCGCTCAGCTGGATGTCATTTCTAGTCAATGATGCATGCGAACAGAAAAACTATGCTGATTTTCTTAGTTGCTACGTACAAAGGCTATGATGGCAAGGTAGTCATCTAAAGACAGCGATAACCTCTTGAGCTTTCGGGCCCATAATCTACAGATCAAGGACACCGTCGCTGCCGCAAAGGTGATGGAAAGGGAGGCATAGCATTCTGACTGGCGTGTTGCCATCTAGTAACCTTGACGATAAAAGCTTGAAAGATTGTATTCGCGAAATGATAACAGCAAAGAACTGTTGGAGTGGATCGATATCGGCGATGTGCCTCGCTCGGTGAATGCCCAGAACGATTCTCGCCGTGGATCTGTCTCCAACATACATGGATTCGGTGGTATAGGGTAGCGGGGGCTTCCTGTTTTAAGCCAGGACGAGTAACTGGCCAGGCCAAGTACCACACATATGTCGGAATAGAACCGCGCGGATAGCAGCATAAGATCTTCGGCTGCCAGCGTAACCATCCCGCTAATCCTACGGTAACCTTGATTATCGTCTAGCCTCTATGTCTGAGAGCCACTGATAAGTGAATGAGAAGTCATTCGCCACGGCACTTCTCTGTATATAAATGTTGCACGGAGTATTCGTATATGCCTGTCAAATCCCATTGCCATATCGCAACTGCGAAAAAGGGGGGTGGGTGAACTTCAGCATCAACGTAAGCGTAGCGATTGACCAATCAACCGTTGCTGGGCAATAAGGCATATCGTTTCCCCTCCCTTGTCACACCTCACGCGAACCAGTGCCTTTTGTAAGTTGATTGAAAGGGGCGGAGTTCCAAAAACACAGCGTGTTATTGGGCTCCTGGGCTCAGTTTCGGCCCCTGTGTGACGCCAAAGGATTCGAAGGAGATGCCAATGAACTTGCTTCAAATGATGACTGCAGAGGGGATCGACATTTTATAACGGAATGATATCGCAGCCCACCGGCTGGTAAGCTCCAATCGAGACCGACTCCAGCAGCCCATAGAGATTCACCTGCAATGTTGGGAGGCTCTCCGTCTGGGTGTACACTTTCTTGTAAAATGACTTATCTATTTAGGTACTTGGGTTGCACTGGGGATCACAGCCTGCCTATACGGTGAACTGAAAGATAAAACTTGTTGGAGATGGTATCACAGCCTACCTATGACCCTTGGCACACCGGAGTGATGACAACCCTACCTGCAAAAAGGCCAGAAATGAGGTCGAATTGGAAGCTAACAATAGGCCTGCGAAACAAACTCACAGTATGTCAATCTTATTGCCTGGTAAGACTGTTGTTACACAACAGAGTGCGTACGAGGTCAATTCGCGCAAATGGGCATCACTAAAGGGGCGCTGGGTTCATTAGATTCAATCCGATTATAAAGCATTTTCTCAAGAGGGAGCCGGGTCTTACTTGTCTTACTTGTCATTCTTGATGCTGTGTTTACCGGTCTCCTCGACTTCCCGAGTGATGGAAACGCTTTCATAGGGTTACAAAACCAGTCCATGTCAACGTACATTATCAGGTGGGCTAAAGGACCACCGCGACGAGGCTGTTACCTACTGGCATAGGCTTCACTATAAAAACCAGCTATCATGATTATACTGCGCCAGGTGTTCCAGTTGTGATACGTAGGATCTCATAGTATTACTCATATTTCAGTTCATTGTATTCGAGTCTAGGACGCTTGGTAATAACTCCAGTCACTCACTAAGACTGTGGACTTTCCTTGCATCGCGTCGTCTCATCACGTCATCTCATCGTCCATGCTTGACATGAGCTTTCCTTCCAGTGCTGACCAGGAAAGTCCTCAACTTGAAGCTGGACATCCAGCATAACATGCCATGTCACACAAACGCAATCGATACTCTACTCGGCTACTAAGCGCTTTACACGCTCGACATCAACGCATAAATCTGTTGCGCCGCCTTCGGAATGCCCGTCCTGCCGGTTGCATCCGCCCCCTTCTTCTCGATATCGATCATCTCGCGGGCAAAGTCGCATATGCATGTGGCCAGTGCCTCGACCTCGGCTTCGGTGTTGCCCCCATGTATCATGAGGCGAATGCGACTCTGGCCTTTGGGCACGGTAGGGTAGTCCATGGGGAAAGCGCAGAAACCTGCCAATTGTAGCTGGAATACGAGCCAGTAGTTGTACCGCTGACGCGTCCATAGGGCTACGATATGCGTTATGAACTGCTGCGTGTCGCGCACGTCGAGAAGCGGGATCGATAAGATGCCTAGGGAGGATGCTTCCTCCCATACGGAGTTGGAGGTCATGGCGTCGAAAAAGTGCTCGACAAGATGTTGTATGTTTTGCTGAAGCTTCAGGGGCGAAATTAGTTCACAAGTTAGTCAAGCTTGATGTAAGAGGCCGGTTTGAACAAAAACGTTGAGGGTGAGTGAGTCTTACATCCTGACACTGGCCTGAGGATAGTAGGTGTAAGCCAGCGCGGATAGCCGCTACCTCGGTGAAGCTCGGAGCTGTGGTATAAACAACAGAACGGGAAAAGTTCAGAATCGTTCTCCGAATGGTCTCGTTCCCGAGTATATAGGCTGGAAGCAAGCAATCATAATCAGTTAGCAATGGTGTTATCGACGCATCTGAATGACCGCTACAAGACGAGCATGAAGACATAAGTAAGAGGTTCTTACCGCCGCTCGACGCCATAGCCTTGCCACATGTGTGCAATCTCACAGCGATCTCATTCTCGAGCCCGAGAGCGCTCACAAGGCCTTCGCCCTTGGGTCCAACGACGCCTGTAGCGTGGGCCTCGTCGACAATGAACACTGCATTTTCGTGAGGGCAGAGCTCCTTCGTGATGTCGATAAACTCCTCTAGAGGGCATAAATCCCCATCCATACTGTATACTGACTCAACCGAAATAAGCACACAACGAGACCCATTCCTAATCATAGGCTGAGAGTCCAGCACCGATATTAATGTCTCTCGGAACGCATCGACATCATTATGTCGGAATGATAGCTTGTGCTGTGCCACTGCGGCATTCAAGAGTTAGCGATTACTATTGAAGAGGGCTCAAAGCGTCAGGGCTGGAGTATAATTGCGGCCATCCACCCAGACTATGCCATTTCACCAGGGCAACAGGTAGGCCCAACTCACAGCTATTCCGCATGCCATCATTGGTACTAGCATGCACTAACTCGTCGTAAATAATTACATCGCCGGGTCTCGGTATGGCCTCATAAATGGCCACGTTAGCTTCGAAGCCGGACCCGAGGATGATGGCCGTCTTGGCGCCGTGAAAGTCAGCGATCTCCTGCTCCACCTGCTCAATGTACTTGTAGTTGCCGTCGACGGCGCGGGAACCGCCCGAGTACAGCGAGAAATCCGGGTGCTGCGCCAACTCCTTGAGGAAGGCCTCGCGTATCCTGCCCGAGGTGCCGAGTGAGAGGATGTCGTTGGAGCCAAAGTCGACGGCCTGGCCGGTCTTCCAAGGGCTGATGTTGCGAGCGTAAAACCCCTGTTCCGCCCGCTTCACGTCCAGCGCCTCTTCGAGGTTGCGGTAGAAGACCGGCGCGCTCTTCATGCTCGGGCCCTGGGGCTTCTGCTCCTTCATCCAGGAGGCGAGCATATTAAGGCCTGCCATTCTGCGTATCGTATACGTTCGTATATGTCACTGTATGCAAGTGCAGTTGTGCTGCGATCGGCGGTTGTCAGGAGAATGACCTAAAGGGAATAAGTGCCAACCGTGAAACCAAGCAGCTCGACTGGAGATAACTACAGCACTACCTACTTAGAACGGCGCGATCCTTTCATCCAAGCCATCAATGCATGCGCATTATCTTTTGGCGGGGTCGGCGTCGTGGGGTACGCCACCTTCTGCACGCCCTGCTTTGCTTTCGCATGGAATCCGTGCGCATGCATAAATAAGTGTGTACATATGTGGGCTCTTGAAGGATCACACCCCTGGGCTTGGCAAAGGATCCGCATCCATGTCGCTGTAGTTGAAGAGTATGGAGGATCATGATTCTCCTTCTCGCATGCTTATCGAGAGACATTGCTAGTGTTTACTGGCAAAATAGTATTCATATCACATTATAGTTATTGGGCAGTCCGAACTGCCCCTCACGATTATGGCGAAGTCGACTGGGGATATGGAGGGCAAGGTGAGAGTGGAACCCCCCGTTGTGACCGGCTTGTATTAGCTTAGGGAAGCCGCCAAGTCCATGATACTGATTATATGATCAGACCGCCTTTATCACAGGAGGCTCTGGCGGGCTAGGAAAAGCATTGGCGAAAGCAGTTGCTAGGCGAGGTGAGATTAAATGTGTCGATGTCGCTTCAGGAATTTCAATGTACTGAATCGAGGTATTTGAACCATCGCAGGCGCGCATGTCACACTCTTTGCGCGCAGGCAAGGCCCGCTAGACGAGGCGAAGCGCGAGGTCGAAGGGTGCAGGCGGAGCGAGACCCAAGACATCAACACGGTCGCTATAGACCTCTCGGATGCGAAGCAAGTGGACGCTGCATTCAAATCACAGCCCCGAGTCGCCGACTTGCTATACTGCACAGCTGGCGGAAACCACGCGGAGAATGGATTCCTCGTTGACATCACGGCTGACGATCTCGACTCGTGCATGAAGAATAACTACTACACAGCAGCATTTCCAGCTAAGTCGATCATGGACATCTGGACGGCAGATGATGCTGGGAAAGATTCGGATGTCACAGTTACGACACCACCCGATGCTCCCAAACTTCGTCAGATCGTGTTTGTGAGTAGTGCGGGGGCTTTCTTAG
Source organism: Astrocystis sublimbata (assembly GCA_022453515.1). Taxonomy (NCBI): domain Eukaryota; kingdom Fungi; phylum Ascomycota; class Sordariomycetes; order Xylariales; family Xylariaceae; genus Astrocystis; species Astrocystis sublimbata. The sequence continues at coordinate 84,589 of JAJNNY010000074.1, read as the reverse complement.
GGATTCCGGGTTCAATCGCGTACACACGTAAGTCTAAGCGGTCGTCTCTGTCATTCCGTTTGCATATTTGTTTGACATCTTGAGCTAATATCACAATCGCGATCCCGAAGCCGCCAAAGTTGCTGTGCGCGCTCTGGCCGACACACTGAGGATGGAGGCGCTGCGATATTCGTGCCCGAAATCTACATATAGCATTCACTGTGCCTTCCCTGCCGATTTCGTATCGCCCGGCTTCTACCTCGAGCAGAAAACCAAGACGGACCTCTCGAAGCGCATCCAGGGCTTGGAAGGCAAGACGGCCGAGGATCTTCAGGGCCAATTCCCATCGTCGGACGAGATGGCGTCGCTTATTCTCGGGGCGGTGGACAAGGGTGATTTCATCATCTGCAATGACTCGCTTGGGGCTTCGCTTTTGTTCACAAACATGGTTGGACCGTCACCCAAGAGAGGGCTCGGTATTTTGGATGCCTTGTCGGGGGTCCTGGTGGGCTGGCTCGTCTGGCCAGTTTTGCGGAGACGATGGGAGAGCTGGTGTAGGGACGATGGGGAACAATCGAGGAAGGCGAGCCTGACGGCGTCGTAGAATGCTAAAGAATTCCTTCTAATCATAACAAACTTCAATATCCTAGCACGAGATTTCAGGCATCTGTGGGTTACATCAGGATTTCCCTCAAGACATACAGAAGTACCTGCATCCTTAACTCTCGCTACGACGCGCATACCCTTGTTTAAACATGTTATTGCAGCTAGTTTGATACCTATTCCATTTCCACCACCTTCGCTGAGAAACATGTCAAGATTATCATCATGAGTGAGTGTCATTTGATAATTTGGTGTCATTAATTTAAATTTATCTATTTATTCTTCAAAACGTTGAGCACCCAGATCTGTTTTCTCGATTGTGAGTGCTTCTGTGAAAACAGAGCTGAGGATGCCGATCACCCCGAACCCTGTCATCGTATAAAAGACGGCACGCATCGCGTCAAGGTATGCTCCCAGAACGGGAGCTAAGACATCAGCAGGTACGTCCAGGGTTCTCAATGTAGGTATGAACCCGATCGCCTGGTCTGCCTGTTTCAGGACGGCCAAGGAGCCCGGTAAGTACCGCACATTAGCAATAGAAGCAGCGAAGACACTGCTGAACACAGTGGCGCCGATGGCTACGCCCACGACGCCGCCGAGGATGCGTACGGTCACAAGCACACCGATCGCTAAGCCCACATCGTCAGCGTTCTGTACACTAGCCTGCAAAGGCAGAAGCAAAAGTTGGAGCAGACCGCCAATGCCGGCACCCCAGACGATTGGAGTGCCGAGGCGCGTGGATGCCGAAGATTCCGAATCCAACAGGGCCAACAGGCCTGATCCTAGCGTGGACAGAACCCAGCACATGCGAACCCGGGATCTGTAGCCCCCCCAGCGGTCGCTGAGGGCCGCCGTAGCGGCACCGGCCGACACGCAGCTAATGATACTGGTCGGAAGCATTGTCACAGCAGACTGGATTGGGGACTCAAGCGAGACGGCCTGAAAGAAAAATGGCAGATACTGCAGGAGAGGATAGAGTGTCAAGCCATGGACAGTGGCACCTATCAACGTCATGACTGCCGTTCGGGACTGGAAAAGGCGTGGAGGGATAATCGGAGCCTCGGGCCGCCTCTCGTAGATGGCGAAAAAGGCGAGCACCGCGGCTCCCAAGAGTAGAGGCAGCAGCGTCTGCCACGCACCCCATGCATACAGACTGCCAGCCCAGCTGAGAGGGATGACAAAGGCCGCCGCACCCACAGTGAACAAGCTCATCCCAACCCAGTCGAACTTGGAAACTCTGGACTGAAGCGCAGCGTCGAGAGGCCGGAGGCGCAGGAAGACGTAGACGAGAGGAAACGCAATGGCTAGGAAGGGGAGGTTCATCCACCCTATCCATCTCCAGTCGGCGTAGTCGCTGAACAGGGCGCCGATGGTAGGTCCGAGAACGGTACCTAATGCGATGGGGAAGGCTAGCAAAGAATAGTAGCGAGAGCGCTCCTGCAAGGTGGTCATATCGGTAATGATGATGTCGGCGAGTACGTTCAGACCACCACCGCCTAGCCCTTGCAGCACGCGGGCGGCGATGATGGCCACCATGTTCGGAGCAAGAGCGAAAACCACAGAGCCGATGAGGAAAAGGAGCATGGCAACATAGTACGGTGGCTTTCGTCCGAAGACATCGGAAATGGAGGCATATAGTGGCTGCGTAATAACGACCCCCAGGAGATAGGCGATACTGCCCCAGAATGATTCGAGGGTCGTGCCATGTAGTTGGTGAGCTATGGACTGCAGGACGGCGGCACAGTTAGTGCAGCCTTACAAGCTGAGAAGAGTCATATAATTTCATGTCACTTACTGGGATCGCGACGGCGAGAGTGGTAGCATCGAGGGAGAAGACGAAGACGTTGAAGGACAGCCCGATGAAGGCGAGATAGAACCCGAAAGGCTTCCGCTTCTTTGGCGCAATTGATCCCTTGATTCCTTCAACCCCGTGCAGGCCAGCTTCTTCGATCCCAGGACGGTAGTTATCCACGGTGGAGCAGGCGCGAGGCGTGCCCTCTTTCTGGGTTCCCAGCTCGCGCATGGGAGTCTTGGACTCATCCATCGACATCGACGGTTCGGTTCACGATGGAGCGTGACAAGGCGCTACAGCAGCAGTAGTGTGCAGCGGTAGTGTGTGCAGCCAGCTTAGCGGCGCCCAGAGTGTTGGCTGCTGGTAAATCAACACGGGTACATGAAAAGCGAAATCATGACAAAGGATCGTGTTTCCACATGGTTGATGTCAAGATGGATGGATGTGTTCAGATGATTTTGAAAATTTGAGCTGACCACTAGGCAGACTTTCTGTTGGGCTGCGGTGCATCTTGTCAGCTTGCCAGTCTCGCCAGTGCATATCATTGACCCCTCGGATAGATTGGCCTGGCTTGGTCATCCGCACCAGTTGTTGCCTGCAATTCCAGGATGCCAGGTCCTGCGAGGTCCTGCTTGGCAAGTTGTAGCAGTAGTCGAGCAGGTAGTATAGCATCGCCTCGCTTGGGCACATGAGAGCGTGCATCCATGGATGTTCTAGGCGCAGAAGGAACGCCAGCTCCAGGCACTGTGAGGTAACTGCCGACTAGGTGCCGGTAGGGCTTCCCTCGCGCTCCCAAAAGAAACACCCGTCGACCTTAGCAGAAACTCTAGGTACATATGGGTAGGATGTCTAGCTCGCTTAGGTACTATGTAGGTAATTGCGGGGGCTGCCGATGTCCACTGAGAAAGAAGCATGCAGGGCCGTGTTCAACGATAGGGCTGGAAACCTTGCCGGATACAGGAGCCTTCCGAGACCTTGCTGCCGTCTACGTCACGGTACCTCCCTAGATGGGTTAGTGCTCTTACTGACCAGCAGCAAGCTACGGATACAGTGCAGGAGGAGGAGGCAGCTACAGTACTACAACACTAACACAACATGTGTACAGTCATGAATGCACCTCTCACCTCTCACCTGCATCCTCTAGGACTTCACTCTCATTCGTGAGGTTTCATCTTGATCATCGACGCACGCTGTACCTACCTACTTGGTGCTTAGCACACCCCCGACCACCCAGCCGAGCCAGCCAGACGAGCCAGATCCAGCCCTCGGCGGCCGGAGCCCGGGGTTTGCTGATCAGACCGCGGCAATCAATCTTGGCAGTGATCCTGAGGGCATGAGCTGAGCCAGGCGAGCCAGGCATGCCAGGCCCCCGGCACCCCGGCCTCCTCTCTCCACCACACTAAGCTCTTGGGCTCTAGGCGACATTAGCAGATAGTCTTTGCAGCCATGGCCACGAACGAGTGGACGAACAGTGAGCCAGACAGGTAATTATATACTTCCTCGGTGTAGGCTGGGGACCCTATGGTTCAAACTGATTACCACTTTGCCGCAATCTGTAACCTTCTCGCCCTTGTATTGCTTGCTAACTCTCGACAATGCCAGACCCCCAAGAAGTGGATGCTTCTTTGCATACTTCTGCTGGTCAAAGTACGACTGCGAGTGATGGCAGCTCTCCAAGCGGTCAAATCCATACGCCGGCTGCAAGCCTGGGCTCGGCTGCCGACGGTCTGAGCTATGATGATGGCGGTGCCATGCCTATCGCCATTTGTGGAATGGCCTTACGTCTTCCCGGGGGACTTTCGACGCCGCAGCAGTTATGGGAATTCCTTCTGAATAAGGGCGATGCACGGGGTCGGGTGCCCGAGTCTCGCTATAATGTCTCGGCCTTCCACTCCACCAGCGGCAAGCCCGGGTCCGTTGCTACTGAGTACGGATACTTTCTCGACGAGAGCGTTGATTTGGGCGCGCTGGACACGTCCTTCTTCACCATGCCCAAGACTGAGGTACAGCGCGCTGATCCGCAGCAGAGGATGCTGTTCGAGGTGGCCCGCGAGTGCTTCGATGATTCCGGCGTCACGAATTGGAGAGGCAAGACCATTGGCTGCTATGTTGGCAGCTTTGGCGAGGACTGGGTCGACATGTTCGCGAAGGACGATCAGCCATGGGGATTGTATCGTGTGACGGGATACGGCGACTTCGCCTTATCGAACCGTCTGTCCTACGAGATGGACCTGCAGGGACCCAGCATTACTCTCCGGACGGCATGTTCTTCGGCACTGACATGCCTTAACGAGGCGTGTATGGCCATCTCCAGAGGTGATTGCGAATCTGCCCTCGTGGGTGGTGTCAATCTTATCATGTCTCCCACAATGACCATGGCCATGACCGAACAGGGTGTGCTCTCACCTGATGGTTCATGTAAGACTTTCTCCGCTGAAGCAAACGGCTACGCCCGGGGCGAGGCGATAACGGCCATTTTTATCAAGCCTTTATGCGACGCCATCCGGGATGGCAATCCCATTCGAGCTGTTATCAGGGGCACGTCAGCCAACGTGGACGGCAAAACGCCAGGCTTGTCACAGCCGAGCACCGACGCGCAGGAAGCCTTGATCAGACGCGCATACCAAGTAGCTGGGATTAGTGACCCGGGAAACACCGGCGTAGTAGAATGCCATGGAACTGGAACATCAACGGGTGACCCGATCGAAGCGAAAGCTGTCGCCCGAGTATTTGGCGAAAGGGGGGTGTATATCACCTCAGTCAAACCTAATCTTGGCCACGGGGAGGGTGCTTCCGGTCTAGTACGTAATTTTGGCACCGGAGATTGACCATACGCATTAATTACAGGGCGACTGACTGTGACTGTGTTAGACATCGCTCATGAAGATGGTTTTATCACTTGAGCACCGCACAATCCCCCCCAACATCAAATTTGGAACGCCCAACCCGAGCATACCGTTCGACTCTGCAAAGCTCACCGTACCAGTCGAGCCAACTCCCTGGCCAGAAGACCGAGTTGAGCGCGCCAGTGTGAACTCGTTTGGCATCGGGGGAGCGAATGCCCACGCGATCATAGATTCGGCGGCCAGTTTTAATATTTCGAGTTTGGCTAACGTGCCTGCCAAATCACCGCAGCTCCTGCTATTTTCCGCCCGGACAGCGAATTCGCTCGAGAGAATGGTAGCTGGGTATGAGGAATGGGTTGGAAAGTACCCAGAAAGAGTATGTGACCTTGCATATACACTAGCTCACCGGAGAGAGCAGATGCCGCACCGTACATCTGCCGTAGTGAACAAGGGTATCATGGGCAAAGCTTCAGTTTCGGTCAAGGCTAGTGCAAAACCCAACATCATTATGGTATTTACAGGCCAGGGAGCACACTGGCCCCTCATGGGTCGCGAGCTGTTGCAGTCCAACGATGTTTTCCGGGCGAGCATTCGATCCCTTGACGAGCACTTAAAGGCCGTGGCCACGCCCGATGCTCAAGCACCCTATTCGATAGAGGAGGAGCTACTTAAGCCGGCAAGGAAAAGCAAGATGAACGAGGCAGCGCTATCCCAACCCTTGTGTACTGCCATTCAGGTTGCGCTCGTAGACACTTTCAGGTCGCTCGATATCTTGCCCGACGCTGTTGTAGGACACTCAAGTGGCGAAATTGCCGCGGCCTACGCCTCCGGTGCTCTTACTGCCAGGGAGGCCATCATCGCTGCACATCATCGCGGTGCAGTAGCAATGCTGCAAACAAAAGCCGGCGCCATGGCAGCGATAGGCATGAGCTGGGTAGACACCGAAGCGCACCTAGCCGATACCCCAAATGTTGTCATTGCATGCGACAACTCGCCAAACAGCGTGACAATCTCTGGAGACACCAGCGCAGTCAAAGACGCAGTAGCGCGTATCAAAGTGTCGCGTCCCGGCGTTCTTGCCAGAATGCTTGTCGTTGATAAAGCATATCATTCACAACATATGGCAGAGATTGGGGATGACTATCTGGCTTTGATTGGTGCCGAGGTGAGAGGGGTCGGCCCAGGCACTCCTTTTTTCTCTAGTGTTACTGGAAAGCTCCTAGAACCAAGCCAGACATTGGGCTCTGAATACTGGAAAGAAAACCTAATATCTCCTGTCCGATTCTGCGAGGCCGTCAACAGCATTCTTCAACATGACGTTGGGAAAGATGCCATATTTTTGGAAATAGGGCCTCATTCAGCGTTAGCGGGCCCCTTACGGCAGATCTGCACATCGGGTCCATCTCCTTCAACGGCAATTCCGCACGTGCCTGCGATGACTCGCAACCAAGATTGTGTCGTGTCTTTCCTCTCATCCCTTGGGAAACTCCACAGTCTCGGTGCATCAGTAAATCTTCAATCGCTTATTCCCGGTGGCCGCTGTATTCCTGATCTACCACGCTATCCTTGGAACCACCAAGGCAGCCACTGGTTTGAGTCCCGGCTTTGTCAAGAGTGGCGCCAGCGACAATATGCCTACCATGACTTGCTTGGCAGTCGCGTTGTATCAAGCACTCAATTAGAGCCGGTCTGGCGCAATGTATTTCACCTACGCAATGCTCCTTGGGTTGCAGACCATAAGGTTAACGAAGATATCGTATTTCCGGCTGCGGCCTACTTGGCATTGGCCGGGGAAGCTGTTAGGCAAATTACAGGCATTAATGAAGGATATAAGATCCGGAATATCGATTTAAGCATGGCTCTTGTGATTCCAGATGGGAAGCCAATCGAAATAATCACTACGTTCCGTCCCTGTCGCCTTACTAAGTCACTGAATAGCAAATGGTGGGAGTTTACCGTTACTTCTTATAACAAACACTCTTGGCATAGGCACTGCACCGGCGAAGTGTCTGCTATCTCAGATAATCAGCTCGGGGGTGCATGGAAACCTCCAGTTCTTTCTCGAAAGCTTATGCCGCAGCGATGGTATGAGGCTATGTTCAAGAGGGGTTTGTGTCTGGGCCCTTCGTTCCAAACGATGCAAGATATCGAGACCGCAACTGTTTCTCCGAATGAGGCGTCCGCGACGGTTTTGAATGGGAGAAATGGCGACGAGGCAAATTACCACATCCATCCCACAGTGATCGACGGTATGTTGCAGTTACTGGGAGCTTCTGCCGTGCATGGTATTGCGCGCAAGCTCAAGCATAGGCTTCCCACTGGAATCGACATGATCAGCGTCGTTCGATGTGCCTCGGATCTTACCACGCTCGTATCAGCCACAGAGACAAGCAACTCTTCACTGGTAGGCGAAGGTCGGTGTGTCTCTACGGAAGGTAGCATTGTTCTGGAGGCCTCGGGTGTACACTTGACTCCAGTGAATAGCGAAGATGGATTGCTCGACGCGCATTCTGCGGCTCGGTATGCGTGGGGTAACAGTATCGAATTTTTAACGGCTGCTGAGCTTATACGGCCTGTCTCCGAAATCGCCGCATCACTTGATCTACTAGAAGAGTTGTCGACCCTTTGCTTACACTCCTCGTCATCATCGTTGTCTGCATCGGCCTTTGTACACCCAAGCATGATCAAATATGAATCATGGATCCGTACACAACTCCCAGATACTGCTGATTCAAGGATAAAGAACAAATTCACTATTGAGGAACTAGCAAACCGCTTATCCGAAACCTCAGCTGCTCCCGTGGCTGCTGCTCTGGTACAAGTAACCGAGAATTTAGGACTTCTACTCTCAGGCCAGATGCTTGAAAGTGTCGTCGCCCAAGAAACAATGACGGCGCTATATGGATTCATCAACGAAGGTCAAATGGACCTGCAAGACTTTATCCAGGCACTAGGGCACTCGAAGCCCAACTTACGCGTACTAGAGCTCGGCATAGGACGACCCCCGCAATCTGAAAACATGCTCAATCACCTTACCCTCCGCGACGGCAATGTCCTGTGCTCCAAATATACGATCACATCGCCGAGCTTCATCATTGACAAAAACAAGAAAGAGGGTTTTGCGAATATGGAGTATGTCTCTCTAGATATTTCCAAGGATCTTGCGGAGCAATCTTTTGAGGATCGTCAGTACGATTTTATCATCGCTAGTAATGTACTCCACACCACGGAAGACCTTCAAAAGAGCTTAGTGAACATTCGTAAACTTCTTGCGCCACAAGGAAGGTTGCTTCTTCAGGAACTACGACCTTCGACTGCGTCTACGTGGGCTAAGTATATCTTTGGAAGTCAGCCCGGCTGGTGGAAGAGCGGCGGTGACGACACGTCCATTGCCCCTTGGCTATCTACGGAGACTTGGGAAGTAGAGCTTCTTGCTGCCGGCTTCAATGACCTTGAAACGCTGACAAAGACTTCGGGAGGAGAAATTGAAGAGCTGAATACAACGATAATTGCGAAACCCGTTGCAGACCAAACAACAACTAAGCAGGTGACCCTTCTCTGCGACTCCGACCAAAACTGCCGTGGTTTTGATTTCCCTGATTTGTTTATCAGGCACTTTGAAAATGCAGGCTACGAGGTCAGCACCTGCAAGCTTGAAGATCATCCTACTTCAGGGCAACAAGTAGTCTCGCTTTTGGACATGTCTGGCCCATTCCTTTCGGACACGGACTCTGACAGCTTCGACAAGCTCAAAACGTTTCTTGGTAGAATCGGCGACTCGGGGATATTATGGGTTACCCTCTCGTGCCAGAGGGACTGTAGTGACCCTAGATTCGCCCAAGTTCTTGGTTTCGCCCGCACAATGAGGTCGGAGATGCTCATCGACTTCGCGACCTGTGAGATCGAATCCGCCATAGATTCTACTGCGAAACAGGTCGTACGTGTCTTTTCCGAATTTCAGAGACAGCGCAGTGAGAGCACTGGTGCACCACTCAAACCGGACTATGAGTATCTTGTGGAGAATGGCCAGATCAAAGTCGGGAGGTTTTACCCGTTTGCCTTGAGTGACGAGCTCTTAACTTCGCAGCCAGATGACAGAGCTTCACTACGTATCAGTATGCCCGGAAAACTCAACACCCTAAATTGGGCATGGCATCCTCGCGAAGAACCCATTCATGATGAAGTCGAGATAGAAGTGCATCACGCCGGATTAAACTTCAGAGTAAGATCTTCCAATACAATTTATAGATTGTTTCCTACTCAGTCATTAATTTGCTCACGGTGTTCAACAGGATATTCTTGTAGCCACGGCAGTCATCGAACTGCCTGGTGAGTCAAGGAGATTTGGGCTCGAGGCTGCTGGAGTCGTAACCCGAGTTGGTCCCCAGGCCAAGAATGTCAAAGTCGGCGACCGCGCCGTTTGCTTGAGCTTACAAAAGCAAGCGTTGACAACCCACATCACAGTAGCAGACTTCGCAGTTGCCAGAATACCCGATAGTCTAAGCTTTGAAGAGGCTGCTACCATGCTCGTACCCTTCGTCACTGCAATACACTCCTTGCAAAGCGTAGGCGGGCTCACCAACAACCAGGTACCTTGCCACCCTTCGCTCTAACTTGCCTTCCACTAACGGTCCGTGTTTAGTCTGTTCTGATTCATAGTGCCTGTGGCGGCGTTGGCCTCGCTGCGGTTCAGGTCGCTCAGATGCTAGGAGCAGAGGTCTTTGTCACGGTTGGTAATGATGAGAAGGTTCAATTCCTCATGGAGAAATTCCACATCCCTCGCGAAAGAATTTTACATTCGCGAGATAGCTCGTTTGCTGAAGATCTCATGCGCAATACCCAAGGCGAAGGCGTAGACGTCGTTCTGAATTCACTATCAGGTGAGCTCTTGCATGCAACCTGGAGCTGTGTAGCTGAGTTCGGCAAGATGGTTGAAATTGGAAAGCGAGACTTAATCGAGGGAGGCAAACTCGATATGCAGCCCTTCCTCGCTAATCGCACATACTCATGCGTTGACATCGATCAACTGTGGAAGAGACCCGCCGTTTTACATCGGTAAGTACTGGCTTGCGTGACGTTTGATACTCGATGAGGATATACTGACTTTACCATATAGCCTCATCATGTCGACTCTTGAATTCTACGAGCTGGGTCATACAAGCCCGATCCGGCCCATTCAAACATACAGCGCCAATGAAATATTAGACGCAATTCGATATATGCAGAAAGGGGCGCATATTGGCAGAGTCGGCATTGAAATCCGAGAGCCTACGGGAAACCAAGGGCTCACTTTTGACGCCGTGGGAAGAAATCGTGAGGTGAGTCTGGCAGGTGCTGGCTCATACCTTTTGGTAGGGGGCCTAGGAGGGCTCGGCAGGGCGATTGCGACATGGATGGCCGAGCTTGGTGCCCGCGAGTTGGTGTTCCTTTCTCGAAGCGCGGGTACAGACCCAAGAGATGAGAGTTTCGTTAGCGAGCTCGCTAGTATGGGTTGTAGTGTCAAGCTTGTAAAGGGAGATGTCACCAAACTTGAAGATGTAGATGAGGCGATTGCCGCGGCGACTACTCCTTTGAAAGGTATCATTCAGGTAAGTGTCGACCCCTTCAGGATTTGCGCTCGTTTGCGGGTCCTTATTATTCTTTCCGATTTCAGCGGAAGGGACGACTAACGATTGTATGCCATGAAGATGTCCATGGTCCTGAGGGATCAGAATTTTGAGTCAATGAGCTTCGAAGAATGGACGGCAGCCACGTCGCCCAAGGTCCAAGGCACATGGAACCTGCATCACGCCACCAGCTTGGCAGACATCAAGCTCGATTTTTTCATCCTCTTCAGCTCCCTATCCGGACTTGTAGGTCAGCCGGGTCAGGCAAATTACGCTAGCGCAAATGCATTTCTCGATGCCTTCGCTGCGTGCCGGACCGATCTAGGCCTTGCAGCGTCGGTCATTGACATCGGGGCCATGGAAGATATCGGCTTCATATCTCAGAATCCTGGCTTGATGAACAAGATGAAGGCAACGGGCTTTCGAGGACTTACGGAGCAACAATTGCTGGACGCCTTGGTCGTGGCCATGGCGCCGAACCAAGCATCTTCAAAGCCTCCGCCCCCAAGTCCCGCCTGCAGCTTCGCAGAGGTCAATGCCTTCGCTCTCGGTCTGGGATCGACTATGCCACTCCATAGCGCTGGCAACCGTACTGTGTGGCGCAATGACCGCCGTATGGCAGTCTACCACAACGGCGGAACGGGAGGAGCAGGCGGGGCTGCAACCGGGCAGTCTGACGAGACTCTCAAGGTGTTTTTGAGCAGTGCCAAGGCAGACCCGTCGGTGCTTGCAACAGCAGAGGCGAGCAAGTTGCTGGCAGTCGAGATCGGCAAGAAGCTGTTCGACCTGCTGCTCAAGCCTCACGAGGACTTGAACACGGCTTGTTCGCTGGTTGATTTAGGTCTCGACTCCCTGGTGGCAATCGAGCTGCGCACATGGTGGAAACAGGTCTTCGCTTTTGATATCAGTGTGCTAGAGATGTTGGGAATGGGCTCACTGGAAGGTCTGGGTCAGCATGCTATCGAGGGGCTACGAAGCCTTTATTCCGGGGAGGACAAGGAAGGTTGAGCAGCCGCATTGCTGCATATCAGATGTTCTTGAATTTTTCAAATTGCCCGAAATGACATCATCATCTTCTTTTCTCCCCTTTCTACCATTCCTAGTTCTAATATTCATGCGGCTCTCCTGCTGTCAATATCACTTCTTTGGCTATTTCCACCACATTGAATACAAAGTCATTCAGCACACTTGTAGCCCTTCGCGGCCGCATTGTTCTTTGTTCAGTGGGCACGGGTCACACGCTATGAATTGATCAACACTACGCCAAGGAGATCCTCAGTGCTATCACCGCCACCCCCTGGAACACCCATCGGCATGCGCGGTGGAATCAGGAAGCTTCAACCAGACATTGAAATTTGAGAGAGCTATTGGACGCCGCCGCAGTGGGAGCAGCACACAAGATATTTAACTACTCTGCAATGTCTCATGGACCTCCAGGCGACTCCATCTAGCGAATCCCATGGTACTTGTCATCCATCAAAAGTGCAGGATATATCAAGAAATGGGGGAGTATGCAAGGAGCCAATCCATGTTCTCCAGCTGACTTTCTAGAACGGCACAAGTACCCACCTAGGATGGAACGCACCCCATAACGCTCGCTACCTATTTCCTGGCCGTGGCGTCGAAGCCACGAGTTCTACCACGAATTTGGCAACTCGGAGGTTACGCCTTATGTATGGATTACTAATTTTAGCCCGCTAGTGTTCACGCACGCGGTGAAAGATGTTAGCATTGTTAGCTCTATGCAAATGGCATTTAGCTACATCACACAGTACCTAGTTGTTATATGTCGAGCTGCAGCCATTTTCAAGGAGTGTTGGCTGCTGAGGTAGATAAAAGGATTTGTTAAGATGATGTTCAGTTTAAATAACGCTTCTCCGCTCTTACCTAAACTCTACTAGCTCGATAGCCAGGATGCCAACTACTTCCCACAAACTGCAGTATATCCGAGCAGGCATGAGTACTAGGTAGTTATAACGTGGATGCGTGCTGCTTCTTTCTTTGCACCTTTTACGAAACTCGTCCTCTCTAGCTGCGAGAGTTGAGAACAAACGACAAGATGCAGTCTACCGCCCTGTGCTGGTGGTCCCTGATTGCGGTCGCCCAAGCCACGACTTATCAGTTCCCCGAGCTCACCGGCCCTCACCTTGTGGGTAGAACTACGACAGAAGTGATCGACTACTCACGCATCGACCCTCTGGCACCGACCTCTCAGCCGCGTGCGCTCGTGGTTTCGTTCTTCTATCCTACGACGAGCGAAGCAATTGAGTCGGGCGACTACGAGATCGCGCCGGCTTATGATGCCGTGTCGGCAGCCGTTCTCGACGAGTACTTGAACCTCACAAGGCCCACGGCAAAGGATCTGATCACACGATCGTACGGCGACGCGCCGCTGGCCAGCGATGAGTTCCCGGTCCTACTTTTCACGCACGGATTCGCCGCCTCGCGTAATCTCTACCAGTACCAGCTGGAGGATCTCGCGAGCCACGGCTGGATCATCGCCAACATCGATATCACATACGACGCGTACGCCGTAGAGTTCCCCGATGGAAGCATTGTCCAGGGCCTGTCTGAGGACTCGGATGACTATCCCGGCCAGACGACTGGCTTGGTCGAGCTACGCGCGCGGGACGTCATCTTCGTGCGGTCGGCGCTCGAGAACACGACGGTGCTCGAGCAGATCCCCGCGCTCAGCCCGAGCAACGGCGACAAAGAGGGCAGCCGTCGCCTGCCCAAGCTCAAGCTCGACAGAGTGGGCTCCTTCGGGCACTCGCTGGGGGGCGCGACGTCGGCGCTGACGCTGCTGTATTCGCCGCATTTCGTATGCGGCGCCAACTTCGACGGGCCGATCTACGGCGAGGTGCTGCGCAAGCCGCTGCTCAAGCCCTTCATCCAGATCGCGCGCACCGGCAACAACCAGACGAGCGATGCGAGCTGGGGCGCACTGTGGAGGAATCTTGAAGGATTCAAGCGCCAGTTCGAGGTCAGGGGTACGGTGCACCGCAGCTTCCAGGATTTCCCCATCATGAGGGACCTGTTCGGTGACAGGTTCCCCGAGGGCCAGGGCGACGTGTACGGGACAGTAAGTGGCGAGGAGCTCACGCACCTCGAGACGGCGCTCATGGATGCATACTTCGGCTGGTGTCTCAAAGGGAGGCCAAGTTGTGGCGTGGACAACGTCCTGCCGGGTTTCCCAGAGCTGTTCCCGAATTTGTAAGAGGCATGCCACACCACCTAAGTCGAGAACCTTGCTACCACCTACTATCAGGTTTGCTTGCTGTATTAATTAATCCGTCGAAACTCGACAATAGCTTCCATAATGTCTAGTGGCGTCGGGAAGCCATGTGGAACGCCCGGTGGCTCCCGCAGCGGTGGTAACTCAATTAGTATAGCGCTTACTGTACATTTAATGAATGACCAGCATGACCAACCATAACCCGACGAAACTCGAGCCAAAGATCCTCAAGAGGTTACCATTCGCAAGCAACACATGTCATCATGCCAATGAGGATAATGCCGCTGTCTTATAGCGCGATCCTCCGCCTTACGGCAAACGACTTGCTGATGATGTATAGTAGGATTGTATCGTGGCTTGAATCCATGATGTCTTGGGGCAAAGCCCGCAAGCAAAAGGTGGCTGCTGGAATTGCCGCACTAGACAACGCGCGCCCCGCTTCACCGGGTCTTCACGATGCTACAGAATGCAGTGGGCTGATGCGCGGGGTGGCGGCGGCCCATTATTGGCCAGTCTTCGTCCCGGGATTAATCTTGTATGTATGCATGTCAGAAGCCAGCATGTGGGTGAGCCAAACAATCGTTCCACTGCCGAGCGACTATTTTCTCACTCACGACATGCACAGTACAGTGAGTAGTCCAAGGCCGGGCACGGGCAGTATGCCCATATCAGGAAGCCATGAGGTTGGGCGGTCGCTCAAAGTCGCTTACATCTCCGACACTTCATCGTGTGACAGAATACTACCCTACTCCTTGTCCACCACGTTGATGCAGGGCGCCCGTAAATCTCAGGGTGCCATAACGAACTACACTATGCATTATGGGGATAGGAGAAGATTAAGATTCCGAGGGGAGCTAACTAGTAGAAGTTTGCTGCATGTTAAGTGTTTACGGTCCTCCGCATACAATCCAACTGGTTTGCAATTGATAGTGTCTCACTCATCATCCGGGCTACAAAAGCAAGGTATGCAGTAGATAAGAATTGTGGCAAATGCAGCAGTACGTAATCTTGCTGCTGCTTACTTAGAATGAACGGAATGGTCCAAAACTCGTCGTGATGCCATAAGCGCAGTATGCAGGGTGGCAGGTCGGGTAAGGGTAGTAGGTAGCACGGCGCGGGATTCCGCCATCTAAAACTTGTGTGCTCCATTGGCTGGGTCTTATATGATACAGCTCTCTTGGTCGATCACAGCATCAACGCAGCATCGTTCGATAAGACCTTGTCCACTTTGAGAACTATCGTGGCTTGACCTGCTTGTCTCTCCCAGAAACCCACCTCACCAAACCCACCAGGTTACTATATTTAGCTGTGTCTATCTAAGGCATGATGCTCAGGTGCCTACAAGGTCGCATCGAAAGTTCTGCCACCAGTCGATCAGTTATGCCGCCTTTGGCAGTTCGCCTGCCCCCTCGCCCCCCCCCAATCTGCCCCCAAGGCGGACGATACAATCTGGGCTAGCTTTGTCAGATGGGCTGCGTGAGGATCTGCAGGTTCTTGGAGACGTAATCAATGTCAGGGTAGTCGAACGGCAGTCTAGAAGCCATGGAAAAAATCCCGGCAATGGGGGATCTCACATCATACACACCCAATCCTCTGGCTCAGATTAACCTTTATTACCAATCGCGAACCCCGGGCTTGCGTGGTGGGCTGCGAAACGTCCCCCTCAACGCTCTGTAAATACTCGATTCCTTCTATTCGCGCTCCCTAAACAACCACCGCATCTGCAAACGCGCACGCCGGCTGGTTCCTTCATTCATTCGTTCGTTCGTTTCGTTGCGAAGATGGGGTGGGAGTCGGAGCTCAACGCGCCCAACCGCGCCGAGTTCATCGTCGTCATCGCCCTGCTGCCGGTCGCGACGCTGGCCCTCGTCCTGCGGTTCTTGGCCACGCGCCGGACGAAGCGGAAGCTGGCCCTGGAGGACTATGCTGCCTTCGGCGCCTGGGCCACACTCGTGCTTCACGATGCGGCCGCCTTCGTGAGTAAGTAGTAATACCAATGAAAGAATACTTGTTTTGTGCTTGCCTGGCCTGCTTACTGATGATGAAACTACCTGACAGGCCTCAAGCTTACGGGCAGCAAGGACCCCGTGGAGCTTGCTTTTAATGATCCTACCGCCTTCGAACATGGACGCAAGGTCAGTACATAGTCAATTATTTCTGTTGATAGTCAATTGTCAATTGTCGATGGTCAATAGTCTCTTGATCTTCCATCAGTGTCTGTGGCTAGTGGCCCTCACTTGGTTACACGGACATCTCAGTCAACACTATATACATCCATCACTCCAATATCCCATACCTCCTAAGGCTAGAATAGCTTCTCAATCAACCTATCTCAAAAACATACTGACGACAATCGCCGGCATCAGTGGACCCTCGCCGCGAGCGTACTCTATCCGACGCAGCAATGGTTTGCCAAACTCAGCGTGGCGGCGCTGTACCTGCGCATCTTCGGCGTAGACACGACGTACCGCAACATCATCTTCGGGCTGATCGCGCTGCAAACAGCGTGGTGGTTCATCCCGTTCTTCATCCAGATCTTCGCCTGTAGCCCGATGGAGAAGTTCTGGATGCCCTTTGTCGAGGGCACGTGTATCAGCCAGGGCACCATCATCGCCGTGCAGGAGAGCGTCAACTCGCTGCTCGACTTCGCCTTCGTCATCCTCGCCATGTTCATGCTGCAGAAGCTCAACATCTCGCAGGCGACCAAGGCCAAGCTCGGCGTGCTGTTCGGGCTCGGTGCCTTGGCTGGTATCTTGGGCGTCGTCAAGATCGTCATCACGTATAGCGGGGATGATTTCTGTGAGTAACAACACCAATTGAATTCAACCCCTCAAGCAGTGTTCGTCGACTAATGCAATTCCTCTCCTCTAGACGCATTCGCCATCGTCGCCGCCTTCTCCAACGTGCAGATGGTCGTCGGCATCATCTGCTCCTCGGTGCCCGTGCTCACGCCCCTCCTACCGGCCAACGGCCTCTGGTTCCGCATCTCTTCCAAGTTCCGGAAGACATATCCCTCGGGAGGCAGCACGGGGCCGCACGCCAGCACCTCGCCGCGGACGGACCACTCCCACTCGATGAAGAGAAAAAGCCAGGGGGGCTGGCAGTACATCCACGAGGACAACTCGTCCATGCGGGGTCTCGCGTGGGATCAGAACACGCACCGTTTCGAGACGCATGCCATGGCGGACATGTCGTCGACGCCCGTCGGGCCGAGGGAGCCTGGGATACAGGTCCAGAGACAGGTGGAGGTAGATCATATTGTCTAAAGAAGCGTACTGGTACTGCCAACAGCAGCTGTGTATATAGACTAAGCATCGTCGTGTTACAAAATAGTAAAAAGTATTCATCATGAGTTCGCTGATTGGAGGGCGCTTACTGTTCATACCAGGTTGCGACTGTTTGCGACGATAATTGTTATGTGTTGCGGACAGATGGCAATCCATATTCGTCCTATCTTGGCCCATGGTGTAAAACCTGAAATGAAAGTGCCATTTGTGGTTGGAGCACTGCTAGTCTATGTCAATCATCTACATGACAACCTATGATTACCGTTTATTATCTAATTACTATCTAATATACAGAACTTGTTACAAAGCAGCTCATCCCTATACCATGCCCTACCAAATGAAACCGTGTACCGGGGCACTGATCCATGGTTTTATTTAGATTGGGGTGTATGATAGCGATTGTAGTACTAGGTATTGAGCGGAATGCCAATCAGTGGGAGGTGTGTAATTGTTTCATCGATTATTCCCACTACATGCTCAGTTCATGTTGGAATGAGCTATATATACTAATTGGACTCAACACACAAAGTACCTGCTCAGTGACATACGAGCTTTCAAGTAATAGTCGATGGTATCAAGTAACTATAGAAGGAGTCGAGTATTCTAGATAATAGCTTTAAAAACAAGCACAGAAAATGTAAACTAGCAACCACGGCAGCCACCATGCGTTCTAAGAATGATGTCTCATACAGTATGTCGAATGTCGCCCACACCATAGCCTCTGCCGCCGACAAATCCTATTAGCTCAGCTGGCCAGCAATCCGCCTTCCCTGTGAGCGGTGATGGCGGCCGCCAGGAGCGCTCGGGCGTCTTACGAGAGCTTCGGCGGCAATGGCGGTGGCGTTGGCGGCAGGGTTGGTGAGGGCGGCGGCAATTTCGACCGCAGAGCGGTGGCTTAAACAAAAGTTGTAAGCCATTCGCCAAGATATTGGGGAGATGAATTCTTACGGCATGCTGCTGCTGTTGGCGTCGGTGTCGGTGTCGTTGCCGTTGCCGTTGTTGTTGGTATTGATAATGATCATGGCGTGGTTGTTGATGTTTATTAAATACTTCAAAAACTTAGTAGCTTGAACAAAAGTGGTAGGTCATTAGCCACGCTAGGAAGATGGATTCTTACTTTATGCTGTTGCTATTGATGCTGCTGTTGAAGTTCTATGACTGATGATGTTGGGGATGGGGATAGTGATGGTGTTGATGTTGGTAATGATGTTGGTGATGAGATGATGTTATTAGTGATGTTGCTGATAATGTTGTTGCTGCTGCTGGTTCTGGTTCTGGTGCGGGTTCTGGTTCTGGCGACAGTGATGGCGATGGTGCTGCTACTGATGCTGTTGGTACTGATAATATTGATAATATTGATACTATTGATGCTATTGATACTGGTGCTGCTGGTGTTGATAATGTTTATAATATTAATGTTGATGATAATGGGGAAGAGAGAGGAGAGACAATAATGGCAGATATAAGCTGTCCAGTGCGTACCTACCTACCTACCTTTGCACTATTCCTTCCACTTCCTGGCAGCGATCTGAAGATGGTCCCTTCTCAATTGAGCCCCCATGACTGTCTCTCTACACTTGCTGTTCGACCTCACATAGTCGTGTTTTCTTTCCCGTTCAGCCCAAACCCCAAGCAAATGAGCAAGAGCCACTTTGCCGGTAGTAGTAAGTAGGTGCGATGTAATGTCGTACGTAGCAGCAACATGAGCGCTTTGCTTCCACTGGCAGCAGCTTCATCACCTCGTCAGTACAGAGTAAGGAGGTAGCAGCGATGTCCATCTTGCTCGCTGTCTAGCTCTAAGTGACGTAGCTGACCAGCTCTCCGGCCATATCTTTGACCGTCACTTCCATCATTAGGTAACTTATAAGCCAGGGCACATGTTGCCGGTGCTTTTCAAGGCACGCAGCCAGTACATTGTACGATACTTCCCCCTTTTAGGTTTGCCATCTATCTACCAAGGCTCTGTTCGAACACGGGCTTCGGAAGCAACAATAGAGAGCCGACTGCGATGAATCCTAGGAAGGCATGACATAGAAATCTCTGGACTCCTACCATCTAAGTAGCACTCTCTGAGGCTATAGGCCTTGGAGCAGAGGGTATCGATACTGCTAGTGAATCCCTTGAATAAAACGAATCCTTGATATTCGTGGTTCTAGGTACCTAAGCTACTAGTTCACACGTGCTATTACAGACAAGAGCATATTTCTCCTTTAATGCAGGATTATCAACTCTATTTGCTTCTTAATTTAGCGGTAGAAGGAGCGATTAGGTGCTTGCGTAGATGTCCAGGTTGTCAGTCAAGCGTCATCAGTATGCGGTTATACAGTTTCCAAAGTAACTTGCACGACTGCCATAGTATAAACACGGATACGGTTTCCTGTTGCAAATAAAAGCCCTGCCTACGTCTACGTTGGACATGACCGACAGGCCTAGTACCTAACCCCTCGTTTTCCTCCTGACCATCGTCTAAACAATCGCCACACAGCATTTCAAAATTCCCCCAATATCGCTTCGACAATAGCCACAATCACCATCAATATAACCTCAGCATCTTCCACACGACGTGTCAACAGCATCTGATCTACGAGCCAAGTGCTCATACTCAAGTCTTACCCAAGAATCAGTCTGATCAACGTACCCCAAGATGTCCTCTGCAAGTAGCTGGGCTGGGCCATCATCGCTATTGCCTTCATCACAGCATCGTGTGGCTAGGCGCTACAATGCCGAAAAGATCACCGTGACCCTGTGGCGCATGCCCGAGTTGAAAAGAATAACCGACCGAACGGGTATCAAATGCATCCGGCTTGACCTCGAACAAGAAGGGGACCCGAACCAACTAGTCCCCAGCACGAACGACGAGTGTACCATCATCAAAGCAATGCATGACCTGTTCAGCATCCTCAGCAAATGGGATGCCGAGCCTAGGCTGAGACTAGAAATCCGTCTTGTTCCGGGTAAACCGCCACCTGGCTGTAGTTTGAACGACCCATTTTCCGTACCCGCCGCCAATCAAGCTGTGGGGCGCGTTCCCTCAAACAGCGCTCCTCAAGAGATCCTCAGCAAAAAATCACGTATCTTCTGGGACGATTTGAGCGAAGCGGCATGGTGGCAATCTCTACCAAGAGCCCCGGTCGTGGGGAGCGTGCACCTACCTGTCAAGGACCGTCTACGATGGAGGCAAACCACAATTAAGTACATGGTTTGGTGTTTCCCAAATGTCGCAACGTTCCAGTTCGAGCCCATGGAAGAGGGCATCGAGTCCATCATCGAGGGTATGTCAGCACAACGAATATCCGCACCATACGAAATGCGACGCCACGAGAGGCTGGGCGAGGCGCCGGGCTTTTAGGCAAACCCGGAGGGCTGCTACGATTACTATCCGTACAACATGCGCTGGGATCACCCCGTGTTATTAAATGGTACAAAGGCTAAAGCTATGGAATACTATGAGGCAACCAAGCGAAAATATTGGATAATTCCAAGGTATGAAGCCCGTATGTTAACCGAGCTCGAAGCGTTCTGGGCGTTGCCAATGTAGGATGACGACCATTGAAAGGTAGATTTTTGAGTCCAATTCACAACACCAAACGACAAGAAGAAGGGGAAAAAAGAAACACAAAACCCGGCCGCCACCTTCACACCATATCAAGAGGGGGGAAGGATGGTGTTGTCCTTCCTCGGCTTCGTACCGACCCTAGCCTAGATCAGCTCCCGCCCACTCCCCCTAATTATAGTATACACATTCACCAGCGTTTAAATCAGTAACAGCTCAGCGCGTCTGTGGGGATACTAGTGTTACGGATTCAATTGGTCTATAGGTGTATAATACAATCCTCTACTCCGTCCCAAATGTCCCGATGAGTTCTAAGTATTTATATGTCGAGGACCAGCAACCACAACCTCTTCCTTCACCAGCCAGCGACGGACTATAAGTGACTCGGTGACCTTTGATGACCGAGATTGCTCCTATTGATGAATTGTCCCTGTAGTATCTATCTTTCTCATGCCCGAACCTCCCAGCGCCGAACACAACCGGCTTCGATTCCCGCCAAACCTGAGCATGAAGCATTAGCCGATACCTGGTTGCTGGATGTCGCTTACTATTCTATCAACTCTAATATGGTAAGATTAGTCACCGATGACCTTGGCTCAAAGACTAGGTATCTAGTCATTTTTATATTGAGCGGGCAGCTCCCGCCCTGCGCTTCCTTCTAGGTGCACTGTTGTAAATAAAATCGAGTCACTCATCGGACAGGTCTAGATAATATCATTTTTTCAGCAATCCAACCTATCGATACGCTATCTGTACTTTATTCAATGCTTAATTGATTATGTGTTATTAAACTTCTTATGCTGATATTATTCGTATGTACGAAAATTATAACTATGTATATAGCCAACGCAGCAGGCGGCGTTGTGACGCAAACCTTTTCACTAACCCGTTCGTTGCCGTAGATTTAAGAAGGCTCGGTCGACCCATCTGGGTTCGGTTTCTCAACTCCCAATGACCTGAGGCGTTGAGAAAGGAGACTCTCAGCGGCAGCCGGACTGCCATACAGGCCGGAATATGCGTTGCCACCGTATCCCAGGTCACCCTTGTTCAGTTTGTTATACTTATCGCTCTCGTCATTGTAGCCATCGCGGCCTGGTAGGTTGCTATAGGCTTGGCTCGCCTGCGACGATCTACGAGATGGTGAGTCGTGACTCCCCGTAGCACCATGCCCCTCTGCTGTAGGCTTTTTGATGGAGTTGGCCACAAAGTCGGACTGTATGGGATCCAACGGCAGAAGCTTGTTTGCCAAGCCATATGGGAAAGGGCGGCTGGACGAGCTAGACGAGGCGAAGGGGTCTGCTACATCAAAAGCACGATCCGGACCGCTAGAGAAGAACCCAGCGCTTCGTCTCCTCCAAGCCGTCTCGGCAGCGAGGTTGGCACCAGGCCCCGTACCACTTGATGAGGGCGGGTGCATTACCCGTACAGGCTTATATGGCGTGAACCTAGGCTCGGGTAGTGTGACCTCGTTCTGAAGTCTTTCCTTACCGTCGGGCACACGATTGGCAAAAACGACCCGAATGTTTTTGTACAGATAGTAACGGCTGTGCGAGAGACAACATATATGCAAATGCACAAGGTATCGGAGGATCGGGCGATCAGCGGATGGATTACCTTTTGAGTCAGGCATGTTGTCAATAATGGGGCCCTTGGAATAACTCCGTTGGCGCACGAAAGTCTTGGTGCCAGGCTCCATCCCGGCCAAATCGTAGGGAACCAAGAACAGCTTGACGGCAGTCTTATGCGGGTTCTTGATAATGATTTGAATCTGGCCCTTCTCGGGGATTCGGTAGCTCCCGCCAGGAGGTGCTCGCGGCAACGCGGACGAACGCTTAGCCTTCTGAGCCTGTTGAGCGTCCCAATTGGACGCGCTCGCGTCGGTTCTACCGATAGCCATCCCGTCTGGGTCTGCTGCTTTTCTCTCCACAGCCCTGGCCTGGTGTTTCCGTTTAGATCTAGCCTCATCGCTCTGATTGGGTAAGTTGTTCTCTAGATCAATCTGTCCGACATAGGGACTTGGCCCATCGTCTTCCTTGGACCGACCGTGTGCTGAGGTCCCATAGCTGTAAAAAACAGCAGGAAAAGGAAGGGTCACGTGTGGAGGGCAGCGAAGGCTTGATTTGCACTTGCCCAAGCCGAGCACACCAATCTGTGCAACGAAGTCGAGAGGTTTTGATGGTGTCGTGGACATGCGGCCACGCAAGATACTTTCTTCGTAAGATCCGACCATGGACGTTTGCTGAAGCGGAGTGACATCGGAAGTAAATGAAGGGCGGCGAGAGTGTAAGAATGCCGGAGTATTGGGAGAGGATCCTTGTATGGAAAAGCCGGGAGCGGCGCCCAGAGAGCGCCGGGGCTGGAGGGCTTGGTAAGGAAATGTCCTCTCGTGGCGAAGTGAGGGGCTCTGTCCTTGGATTGGACTGGGCGAACATCCGTAGGAGCCCGGTAGAGAAGTCAGAAGGGTATGCCGACGATGCTTTCTTGGGTGGTCGTAACTGAGGTTTACGGGAGAAATAAGATCGACGTCGTCATTGCTCTCCGAATGGCACAGGGGGCTAGTGGGTGGCTTATAGGCCAAGCTCGTGGAGAGAGATGATGACAGAGAAGAGAGCGCGGACCGGACTTCATCGGACCGCTCAGATACAGGTTCTCTTCTTTCGAAGTTCAGAGACGTGAGGTGTAGAGGGGGCGAGGTGGCGAGCCAAGATGAGGGTATGTCGTTTATATTCTGTCTGGATCGTACGGGGGTTCGATGCGCGGAGAGGCCCTCCTCCTCTAAAGATGTTACATTCTGAGTGAAGTCACCAGTATGTAGGGCCGAAGGGGGCCTTTCTATCTGCATGCCAGCCTGCAAGTTCCTCTCGTCGTCTGGCACGGTCCTCTCTTCCTCGGGGGTTATGGTCGGAGGGGGTAGTAAGCTAGGTGAGGTCGCGGAGCTACGCCCTGGGCTGTGAGTGGTGAATGGAGGCGGTTGTTGATCCCATTCCAGGTCAAATTGCTAGTAGAACATGGTTGGTCAGCATAGCACAACGAGCCCGATGTATAAGGACACGATGGAGGATGGCTGACGAACATAGCGATTGGGGACCCAAGTCGGTTTCCGCCCTTTCTTCAGTCTGTCGATCAGGTCGTTGCGATCGGTACAAGTGGCTGGGCTTGAGGCATTGCCATGAGCGGGGGATTGGGCGAGCTTCTGGGCCGAGAGGAAGGTCTCGTCGGCTGGATCGGGTGGGCTGGCTGGACTCTCGTGCAATGGCTTGCGTGGCGGTGATTGTCGGGGGTGAAAAGGGCGCATTATCCTCTGGTCGGGTAGAAACAGACCAGACAAGCTGTGGTCGGGGCCGTCGATATCGTGGCTCTCGTCACCTGCCATCTCGTTCAGGCTCGACACCTCAACTCGTTGTTGGGTTTGTTGTTGGTCATGACGACTCGCGGACTCCCTCCGCGGCGGATGCCTGTACTTGTCGTGGTGGAAGATGGGTATGGGCATACTGCATGGGAATTACACATAGGTCACAGTAACACTAGGATACTACCTGGAGCTGGTGGTCAGGAATGTACCGAGTCAGCAGTCAACACATGCGAGACGGGACGAGACGGGACGAGACTGTCTCTGTCGGCGCAACAGTCGCCGCGAGGCCGGTGGCAGGCCAGCTAAGTATGCAAATACAATGAACGGGACGGCAAGACAACGACGGTGCTAGGTAGGTAGGTTATTACAGTATACGCTGCTGCTTCATGAGAGACGAGACGAGGCGAGATGAGATAAGATAAGATAAGATAAGATGGCTCGGTCAAGGCGGCTATGACGGCTTCGTCAAAGGAGCATGCATGGGAAGGGAGATGGTGATAGTGGTATGGTGATAGTGGTGGTGATGGTGGTGGTGGTGGTGGTGGTGATGGTGATGGCTAGGTAGGCCGGTAACGGGCAGACGGGGCGGGATTCATAGGTTTAGGTATGTCGCTGTTAATGTTGACGTGTCTGCGTGTTCCACGTCAGTCGAGCATCACGATTGGGGCGGAACGGGCATCTCTACGCGAGCCTCGGCGAGTCTGTATCGAGTCATTCGACCAGAAAGAAAAAAAGTCGGAAACGGTAGGTATCATGCTACGGTTTCAGGGTTCTTATCATGAATTGCGAGTCTGGAGAGCTGATGACAAGTCGAGACAGTGCCGAGAGTGACTCAAGCCCTCAAGGCCCTATGGACGAGGTACAGTGCAGCTCTACAGCGGATACCGTGGAAATACTGCATAAGTCCAGTGCGTCTGTCTACCTGTACCACGCGAGCCATGGTACCTTATTTACAAGGCGAAATTAATCACCCTGATGTTACCCAGACAGCTGATTTCGATCCCTTTTCATGTTTATTGATTCTGAATGCCATTCAAGGGGAACGGTGCAGCAGGACTGACTGGCGATGAGTTACAAAATTGTATGAGGATGCGAACAGTACAAGATTGAAGTATCGAATGCTCACAAGATCAATCGAATATACCTAGTAGCCCCGCCTTTCGGTGCTTGGTGCAGTGCAGGTGGCTTTTGATCGATCCTTGGTCCCTGCTTGAGGCTAGAAGCTCTTAGCGTCTTAGTGTCCCCGCCGCATCACATCAAGTAGGTACTTTGTTACTTGAACTTTTTATTTTTCAACGACGCCTCTCAATTACAAGTGGCCTCGATTGATACGTGAGCTTTTACACCCATCACCAACGAAACCACACATAACCCAGGACCAACAAAAGATATATACTTTTCACTTTCAAATCCAATCAGCATGGTGCAGAGCAAAAAGAGGCCCGTCGAGGCCGACGACGCCTCCGCCTCAGGCCCAGCCGCAAAGAAGCATCGCAAGGGTTTCCGCGTCGGCCCCGCGAACCTACCCGACGGCGCCTGGAAACGAAAAGGTCAGATGAAAATACCACAATATTTATATAATAATCTTTTACTCTGGACTGTCTAGCTAATTATCCGCGCCCCCTACAGTCGACAGGATAAAAAGCGACCTCATCCACAAGGCCAAAGTAAAGCAGGCCTACAAGAAGATAAAGACCGACAGCACCACATCGAAACCCGCCCCTACCTCCCCCGACCTCGATGCCGCAAACGTCACCATAGTCAACACCGACGCGCGAGGTGACAGTAGTAGCGATAGGGATGAAGAAGCGCAAGATGGAGAGGGGGGAGACGACGACGACACACAGGCCGAGGCAGACCAGCCCTCTCCCCAGCTCCACCCCCAGCGTCAGGCCATGCTCGACGGTGACGATTCGAGAAACCCACCGCGCACCAGAAATAGCAGAGCCAGTGACGATGGCGAGGACAAGGACGACGACAACAACTCACCATCTGAAAACCAGAACCAAGGGCGAGAACAGAGACACCACCAACAGAGGCGCAAGTTCGGCTACTTCGACAAGGCCCTCTCGACCGGCGAGCAGAAGAAGGCCGCGGCCGCCGAGCGCCAGGCCGAGCGCGAGCGTCGCGAGGCCGAGCACC
Organism: Astrocystis sublimbata; assembly: GCA_022453515.1. Classification (NCBI taxonomy): domain Eukaryota; kingdom Fungi; phylum Ascomycota; class Sordariomycetes; order Xylariales; family Xylariaceae; genus Astrocystis; species Astrocystis sublimbata. Next base: position 58,194 of record JAJNNY010000074.1, on the reverse strand, counting down.
AGCGCAAGATCGCCGAGCGCGAGCGCTTCCGCCGCGGCATGGCCAAGGCGCGGAAGCCGGGGCGCGACGGCCAGCGGCGCCTGGGCCGCGAGAGCGGGCTGCTGCTGGAGAAGATCAAGAAGACGACTGGTTAGATCTGGGTGCGCCTATACGCATGCCTCTTATGCGAATAGGAAGAAGAGGAGCAAAAAGCATAAGAGTAGGGAGGGATGTTACAAAAGGCAAAAAAGCAAAAAGGAAGGGATGTAATGGTGTGGGACGGGAAAAGGCAAGGACCGAGAGGCCATGTCGGAGGTTGTAACAATGCAGCCCGAGTGTATACAGCCAGCCGGCCGGCCAACTTGTTGCCGAGACGTGAAGCCATGAGACACGTATGATGATACCCTGAATTATAATCAAAAGCACTTCGTCAATTTTCACCATGACATGATAACAAGTGAGAAGTTCCTCGGCCCTGCTTTACCATGTTCGATCGGGGCAGAGTCATATCGATATCAAGCACATCGTTATTTATACCCCTATACTAGGTATACTACGCTCCTATGATATATGCATGCAACGCAAGTGTCCATCTTGTAATCGTCATTGGTATTTATTAATCTCTGATCCCATCTCACAACGCCGGCCCAAGAGAAGGCCAAGTGAGTAAGTGAATCTTTGTGCAATTAGGTAGGTACGTAGTAGTAATAGTAGGTGATGGGTAGGTAGTAAGTAGTAGTTGGTAGTATTCTTGGGGTATCGTGAAAGTCCACGCATGTTAACGCTCGCAGCCAGCCAAAAGTCAGGAAGTAAGGCATCTCCTGTATATATAAGCATGTAGATATTTCTGTCCGTATATCCCGTCCATTATCCTTTCCTCTTTCTTTAAGACATGTAGTGACATGTAATGACATGGTATGACATATGGAACAGCAAAGACTGTAATAAAAAATCGCTTCGTAAATGATGGTAGTTAAACTTATAGAGGGGCAAGGTAAGGGATAAGTAAGTAGGGTAAGCAAGATCAGGTAAGGGAATTTTAATGCGAGTACTTCCGGTCCGGCAGCTCAGTCCGGGGACTCGAGAGCGGCGCGGGCAGCTCGTGCGCCCACTGCATGATGTTCGGATCCATCAGTTCGCCAACACGGGGCTCGGAGCCCGGCAGCTCGCCTCCGTGGATGGGCACGATACCGTCCTGATGTCCCGAAAGCTCGCTCGGTCCGATGTCTTGCGGTTTGTATGTGTTGTTGGACTGCGGATGTGCATGTGTCTGTGGAATAGAAAGTGAAAGTGGTTGTGGATATGTATATTGATACGGCTGTGGCTGCGGCGACACAGGTCCCGAATGGACCGATCCGATGCCAAACATCGACTCGGGCGAGTACGTGTGTCGCGGTCCTTCGTGGTCCTTGGGCCAGGGCTCCGGCTTGTACTCGGCGATCTCACCACTCTCGCTGTCGCCGGGCCCGGATCGGTCGCCTGAGTCGGGAGTGTTGGCGCGCTGGCGTATGCGGCGCCTCACCAGCATAAAAGACATCATGCCGATCGCCACGGCACCCACGACGCCGCCCACCGCGCCCCCGACAATGGCGCTGGTCGAGTGTGCATTTGCTGTCGTTGAGTTTTGCGGAGGTGCGGGCTTCTTCGGGTCTGCGTCCTGCTTCATAAACAAGGCCTCTACATCCTCGTTGTCCCAGTTCACGTTCTTCAGGTTGCCGTCGTCGTACCATTCCTTCACCACGGTCGGCGTGTCGTAGGCTGCTGCCTCAGGGTCGTAAGAGTGCGTCCACTCGAGCTCCGTCATGTCGAGAATACCGATTCCGTATGGCCATGGGTCCGCTGTTCTCGGGGCTGTGAAGGTTCTGTTCTCGCCATCGATACCGCCAAAACTAAGCATCTGTCGCTTGCCCTCGCCGACGATGGCGCACTGGTGGTCGGACCGTGGAGGGGCGTCGGTCGGGCCTTTGAAGAAGACGAAGCCGGGCAGAGAGAGCACGTATACTTCGGATGACGTGCCGCGAAGCTGGTCCGATACACCGCCGTAGATAAATCTGTGATAGTGTCAGCGAACATTCTAACCTGCCCGACTATTCATGTTTCGAGCCTACATTTCATAAGTGCCATTAGGACCGGGCACCCCAACGCTGCAATGCGATTCTATAGTAGGCGGCTTAATTCCTGACGTGGACTGGCGGTGCCACTGTTTCGTCACCGGATCGACCATGGTGATACTGTTCCAACTCGTTTCGGCGATCGTCTCGTTCGTTGTGTCCACGGGGCTTTCGGCCCCGCCGAGGAACATGAGAAGGCCATTGGGGCCGAAGGGCACATACTCGGCCCTCGCATTTAGACTGGTCCCATAGCCACCATAAAATGTCGTCGTGCTATTGTCCCACTCGCCCGTTTTGAAGTTGTACGAGATGAGTCCCGGCGTGGCGTATCCTGGCACTTCTTTAGTGACCGAGTCGTCCGACGCCTTGGTCACAGCTCCTCCAAACGCGAATCCAGTGTCCTTCGTCTGCGTGAAAGCCGAGCCGAAGATGCCTTTAAGTTTCGAAAAGTTAAGAAAGTCTCGCTGCGTCACCTGCGTCCATGACCCCCCTCCTGAGCCATCCGCTCGCAACCGCCAGAGAGCGCGGTCTGGTGATGATCCGTTCGACGTGATTCCGCCCCAGGTATACAGGCTACTCGTCGAAGGATCCGTCCAATGTACCTGTTCGTTGAGAAGTGGCGCTGCCTTTGGGATCGAGCGGATCGAGACTTTTTCCGGCGTCCAAGCTTCCGTCAGATCGATAGACCATGTAGTTTGAGCTGCAACGACGGTTAGCAGCGTGGACGTAAAGACATGCCTGTTATAACTTGAGGCAAAGGCGAAAAATCAAGGGAGACCTGCCATCAAAAGAAGGACTGTCGGCAGGGTTGCTGTCGTTGACTCGTTCCGTGACCTGGCCGCCGTCGATATAAAGGTAGTCACCAAGCACGGCGACGGAGGAGCACCCGCGGCGGACGAAGTCGTGGGCGCTGGGAATCTCGCTACCGTCGGCGTCGTCGCGACGCCTGATCTCTTCCGCAATTCCCAGCCGTCCCAGCGCTGCCCATACCGCGAGAAGCACAAAGGGGAAGCATCCGCCCTTCATTTGGCGCCGTTGAAGGTGAGGGAGGGAATGGGCGAAACGCACGCTTTCACCACATTCAACGTCCAGGCATTATGAGTGGGAGGAGAAGAGCATGGGGCCGAAGCGAGCGAGGATCAAGCAAGTCAATATACCGAAGACCCGACAGAACGGCTTAGCTTGAATTCAATCCACACACGGCACTCGGAAATCCTACTGGTCTTATTTCACACAGTGAGAGAAGAGTGAGGGAAGCTCCCGAGGAAGCGGAATGAGGTTCAAGGTTCTGCGCCTAAGACTAAGACGAAGGGCAGAAGTGGGCTCAGACGGCTCGAATGGGTAACGCTACTGCACATAAGATCTTGGGGGTGACAGGAACAGACAGCTTTCGAAGAAGAAGACGTCCACCGTAGCCCAGAAATAATAATAACAAGGCTCCGGTTACGAAGCGGTCCAAGATGAGCCAAGCCCGTCCCCCAATGTCGAGTATGTCAGTCGATCAGTAGGTCTTCACACCGGCTTCTTTGGTTGGCCCCCTCAGGGTTGCTTTGAAAAAGGACATGTTGTAGGACATGCATGCACTCCTCCTACTCCTGTACGTGTACGTGTCTGACCCATGCCCGCACCCCAGACAGGATGACAGGCTGCCTTGTCTGGCCTGTCTCTCCCCAGTTTCGTTTTTACTCGTTTTTAATCGTACTCTTCATATCGAAATTGGCAGAGTGTTAAGCCGCACACTAGTGTTGTCTTCCGGCCATACTAAAACGGATCGAACTTGAGTAGCCTCGCAGCTAAGAGTCAATAGAGCCAGCCCGAAGTTCGATCTCCTTTGGCCCTTCTCTCTCCTGGACCTACACGTACGAGTCTGGCTGGCAGGTAACGCGGTTGGATGCTTCGGGCAGGAGGTTTACCAGGAATCGGCATGGGGTGGCCCGTCGAAATGAACTTACAATGCCGCGCGCGCCGACTCCATTAATCCCAGGTTCGAATCCTTCGATGGCTGGCAAGGCCAGGGCCCGTTAGCACTAGCGAGCCTAGACGCATACGGCTTGGCGACGATCACCAGCGCTACTGTCGCTGATGCTGTCGTGATTGGCCCGGTTTCGCGAACACCGTGACCAGATTTGAGTTGCTGATGACAGCAAGTCGCCTGTTTCTGGTCCTGTTCCTATTCCATGCCGAGGAGGACTTGATGATCTCTGACCTGTGCCGCTTGTGCCTGGCCTGTTCTCGCCTGTCTTGCCGCACCTCCTCTGGCTCGGCTGGTACATTCAGCCTTGACTAGGTAAGTAGATTTGTCACGCGTGCCTCGCATTTGCCGATTAAGCGCGCTGATCTTCATCATGGCCCGCGTTTCAAGAGTCGCGAAAGGAGAATTACTTACCATGATCATAAATCCTCCGATCGTGGATCGTCTTGTTTCTACTCCCAAGTAGATTTCTGTTCTGGGTTGTTGAGTTCCACAAGTGCGGATAGCCCGCGAGCGATACTACAGTACACAATAGAAACGCAACATTGCACCAAGCTCCGAACCCGACCGACTGCATATGCTCCGTATAACACTTCATGCCTTGACAAGATTCACTGGTCCCGAGCCATGGCAGAGATGGTCTTGGGGCGCGGCATGGAGTATCAAGTGTAACCATCTGTAACACCAACTGAGCCGACCTACCTGACCTGCTGTGAGTGTGAACATAGCAATGGCAGCAGCAGTAGCAGTGCGCCCGGTATGACGGATTACCACCGGTGGAAACATGCCTTGCATCCGATGCGTGCGACACAATGCTCGCCATGGTCCAATTGTTGGCCCGCGATACTTAAGTGCCATGCAGAAGCGCCGTGCCACGATGGCGGTCATTGGCGGGCTTCGCTGCAACAGCAATCTTCCTCGATGCGACCGTGGCACAACTATCACCAACACGATCCATCTGCGGTGTGGATGGGTGGAAGGATGGATAGACTCGTAGCCGACAACGTGGCGATTGAACTGACCTTGTAGTGAAAGAAAGAAGCCGAGCCGTCAATTACCTACTGACATGGTGGTTTGACAGCGTCTACTCAGAGAGCCCTCAGTTGGAGTATGTTTCATGGCGGCGCCTAGTTAGGAGGTCTGCATCTAGATGTACATGGTGCATAAACCTGACGCGCTGTCCTGCAGCATGGCATGCAGCTATCGTGCTGCCCTCCTCCACTGTCATGAGAGACGACAGATCAGCCGCATAGGGGATTCCGGATCATTCTGCCCAGGCTGTCGGCCTGTTTGATCTCGGTGGAGGTTCGGTGGCGACAGTGGGTAGAGTAGGACGGCCTCAGGCAGAAGGAGCTGGCTGACTGACGAATGCCTCCTACATACATGGACATGTACCTGTTGCACAACAAGCTGACTCGGGGAGGATTAGGCGAGACCGACTGCGACGAACCGAGGAGGCGGGAAACACTCCCAGACACCTAATTGCAGCTGTTTCGCGTCACTCATCCAGTTACCCATTCCCAGTTTTACTCCGCATATCCTTCTTGAATATCACGACACGACATCCATCATAGACACATGCCAAGGGACGACAGTAACGAGAAACGCGCGAGCACGGGTTGAAAGACAGTGATGGAATAACAGTAAGCGCTGAACAAAAATAGATCTACTCGTAGTGGGCTAGTATATATAACTAAATAGGGTTGCATTCTCACCTCATCACCCAAGGCCGCTACTGCGAGTCGAGGTGTCATGTCTTGTGTCTAATGTGTGTTCAGTCTCCAGATGCACTGCTACATCGGCTGTTTCGATCGCGCACGGACGTCACAGCCTTACCAGCTGAGAGAAGTCGACGATCCGCCCAGCTTCCTCAAGACATTCACTTTCACCGGTTATCTTAGATGTCATCAAACATTATGCTCCGTGACAGTCAGTTTCCCAGTCCTCGATGAGCATCCCGCACGCTGCCGCGATGTGCTTGGTTGGGTGATTACGACTCATCACCCCTGGATCTGAACACCTGGTTGGCTGCTCTGATTCAGGCACGAGATTGCCATCTTCGCGCCTTTACGTGTAGTGTGTGTCCACGGACGGGAGAACGAAAAGTCCTACGCTAGAACAGAACCTCCATCTCGCTTGCGTTTGGCATCTGCAAGAACCTTGATGCTGTCTTATTCCCGCCCAATGGGAGTAGAGCAATGTATTACACATTGCCTTGCTGTTTGAGTTTGCTTTGGTGCATAATCAGCTAGACGCGGGATCTGTGTTGACTCAGATGAGACATTATGAATCCCCAACACAAAAGACATTTCCTCATTGAGCATTGCGTAACGAGCATGATATACGGCAAGGCTGCAGGTGCAGGGTGCTGGAAAGCCAAGCGATCAAAGCAACTTATACGACAATTACTTCGTCAGCTTGGAAATTGTGAAGGCTTATGTATGTCGGGAACATTCAATTTCGGAAATTCCGGCAAGACTCCCAAGATTCCGTGTATCTGGGTCCTGCGGCGAAATTGTAATTGTACCCGTTATTCCCAAATCAATGGAACTTGAAATCATGATCTCTAGGTTGACGAGCAATAAGTTGTGAGCCGCTTGCGATCCGTCCGCTCCCGGCTCCACGGCGACGAGTGCACACTTACGTATGTGGACATGCACGAGTGCGGCGCGGCGCACATGGACATCCTCCTGTCTGGCTTTCTGGGTCCTCGGGGTCTACATGATGTAATAATTTAACATCTTTTAATTGTTGGTTTGTCAGGTTTTGTGATTCCAAGACTGTTCTAACTTCTAGGTTTGCTGTTTCAGTTTCTTTTCCAATTTCATTGCCACTCTACTTATGTATGTCCTCCTAGCTGTGTCCAGATGTTGCAACTTAATTACCTTAGGCACCTCTATATCCCCTTTAGCATCTGATAACCCAGTCGGTTGAAAGATATAGGGCCAAGGCCTAGAATACGACCAGCCTAGTAGAGGGTATGGTCTCATTCAGCAATCGCGTGTTCAGTAAGGCGGATATGAAAATGGTGAGTACCTAAGTAGTCTTGAATCTGCAAAACACAGTCAGAGTGAAGATATATGTAGTTGTCAGCTAAAACCTAATGTATCCTATGCTTCACAAAGTAGTACCGGTACACAATTGCGTCACAACACTCCCGCTTTCGCTGAAGTGTTACCTAGGTATTTCAATACCTTTCTGTTCTACCCACACAAGCCGAGTGGCTGTGCGAGAACGCCACGCATCGAATGCTTGATAGGTATCTACCAACTCAGTGGTACCAGTGTATGTACTATTATTCAAAAAGCTTGGGTTACATATTGCGCGAGCTTGGGCAACCAATCCAACTTAGCCATCCCATCGAGTTGGGCTTTGGCGTTTTGATTGACGTTTAAGTACTTTATGCTGACGTGGACAGTATACAGATGTGAATATACAGATATAGTGACGTGTACCCTTAGAGATAGCTCTCGAATGATGGCAGCCTCATAGGCGTACAGCTTCTCGCCGCAGGGCTGAGGTGGAGCGAAAAATAGAGACGGTCTTCAGTGCCTACCAACACCACCCACTTCGAAACAAAGCATCGTCAAATATCGTGCGCTTGGAGAGGTAAAAAAAAAAGCCGAGGACTTACTAACTCAAGTATTGACAGCAAGTGAAGGTGCTGGAAAAGAGCACCCCGAGAGGTTCACAACTCTCGCAAATGTAGCGGGCGATTATGCTGACCAAGGTCGTGGGGAAGATGCTCAAAGCTCGACCTTTATGTTATGGGAGCTATGATAAGGGTCTTGAGAGATGAGCACCCCAATACCATTACCAGCATGAATAATTCTGCAGCGACATATCGAAAGCAAGGCCGAAAGAGAGAGGCCCAAGAGTTATTGTTACGGATCCTGAGGCTAAGAGCGAAAATTTTGGGTAAAGATCATTCAAGCACAAGGCACAGCTTGGTACGACTTATGTTCGCTTTAGTTGATGAAGGGCGGATCACGGAGGCCGATGAGTTGGTAAAAGAATACGGCTCGGACAGATCAGACCAGGGTCGCGGAGATAGTATTGTTTGTTTAGATGCAGAAGGTGACGATAGCCCTTCACCAACAAGTATAGAATGTTCCTCTCAAGTGGCGTCGAAGGTGGTATATTCCAATCCATGGGGCAATCATAACTCATAAACGGCTATATTAACCAAGCCCATGATGCGCACAGGAGAGTCATTGTGGCATCGTTCCTGTTTTAAGTTCGAATAGCTAGGCACATGACTTTTATTGATCACGCAGGCGCCTCGTAGATCGAGGTAGTTGATGAAATATCGGGCCACTAGGCGCTAATTCGAACATGATGTAAATAGTATAATAACGTGCTATTTTGTTCGGATCGGAATGGGAAGATCTCATCTACTTAGATATCCTCGGCCTCGGAATCATCTATTTCCATCACATCGCCAACTTCAGATGATTGCCATTCTTCTAGATTTTCCATAGTCTCTAGAACATCGGGGTGATCAGGACCCAGTCTCTGTTCTTGCCGCCGGAGACATTCCTTCATCAATGCCACAGCTTTCTCGTTCTCTTCTTGATATCTCCATGTAAAAGCCAGGTTTGACATAGTCGTCAGTGTATCAGGGTGGTTCGGACCAAGAACTCTCTCCATGATTTCGAGGGCCGAGATCTCTATCTCCCTCGATTCCTCGAATTTGTCTTGTCCTCCAAGTGTAAACGCCAAGTTCGTCATTGCCTGGAGAGTCTTGGGGTGCTCTGCGCCCATCGTTTGCTGTCTTGCACTCAATATTTCCCTTTGTAGCTTTTCGGCTTCCTCATGTTCACCTGTTTCTTCGTACATATTGGCCAAACTTCCCATCATAGTCAGTGTATCGGGATGTTTAGCACCCAAGAGGCGTGTTGCTGCGTCGACTGCGTCCATTTGTAACATCGCCCCCTCTTCTCTGATTTCATACTTCCAATACATTTTGGCGAGGCTCGAGAGACTTGCTATCGTATCTGTATGATCGTCCCCCAACGCTTTACGAGACGTCTCCATGATGCTTTCCTGTAAGTTTATGGCCTCATCAAATTTGGCTTGACGATAGTATAATTCAGCCATAACTGACATATGCGAGAGGGTGTTGGGGTGTTCTGGACCGAATCGCCGCGGGAATATATCCATCGCCTCATTTCCCATTCTTTCGGCCTTCTCCCAGTTTCCTTGATCGCTGTACGTGGCAGTGAGACTCGCCATGCATGATAACGTCAGATTATCATCCTTTCCATACTGACTGAAGCATGTGTCTAAGACGGCTTGTTCAATCGCTTCAGCATCCTCCCACCGGCCCTGCGACCAATTTATTGAGGCGAGCTGCAGCTTGCTTTGCAAAGTACCGCGATGATGATGATGATGATCCTTCTTTTCCATGGCCTCTACAACATATTTTGCGAGTTTTTCTGCCTCTTCCCACTTGCCATCGTTGTGCAGCATTAGCGACAAGTGTTGAGCTAAAGTTATTGCGTAGGCGTTCTCTTGGCCTAACACTCGACATGAACCTTCGAACTCGTGCCTAATAACATTTATCGCATCCTGCAAAACGTTGTGCTCGCGATAAAGATCGTCAAGAGACTCCATATCAGAGATATACCCCGAGTCTATCAGTGTCGCGAAAAGCTCTCCTGCGTTTTCGATGAAGATAGAAGCTTCATTTAGTACCTTTTGAATGTCGAACCCCGATATTTCTGCTATCTCTTCCATTTTGTCTTGCTCTTCAGCAGTTGCTGAACCGCCGAATCCAATCGCCCAGCACAATCCCAGCTGGCTAGCGAGATGGTCTGGTGGATCAAATGAGGCTATTTCCTCCAAGCATTTCACAATATGCAATCGCACACGGTAATCGCATGAATACAACGAATGCAATGACTGCGAGAGCTACCAGTTGTTAGTTTTTATAACTACCAGCTACATCGGAAGCCTTACATGGAAATCATCGGCAAGCGGGGGGTTATACTGGAATCCAGCTGCCTCGTCCCGAGCTGTTTCATTATCTTCGTCTAAATGGCTCATCACTTCGGAAATATCAATGCTTCTCTCGCTTGGATTCGAGGATAGTGCCCTATGGAAGAATTGTTGCAGTGTTAATCGGACTGGCTCGTCAAGACCTTCGGTGGCTGTGATTAGATGTTCAGCAAGGTCAAGTGGTGCAATTTGCCGCCTTAACTCTGCAAGGTTGTTTATCGACGAGTTCTCATCCCCATCGGTGTATTTCAGAACAAAAGCGGCAGATGCTTGGGCAAGTGGTTTGTCTCCTGAGAAGTATCTTTCGAATATGAACCACAGACAAAGCATCCCGTACGAGAAGATATCAGCTCTCGATGCCTGAAGTAGGGTAAAGTTCGGATATTCGTGCAACTCCGGCGCATACCATGGGGGGGATTCCGGAAGACAAATTGGGACTTCAAGGCCTTGATCTACACTGGAGTAGCCGAAATCGGCGACCTTTGGGGTGAACGAGCCGTTTTCTCGTCTAAACATAATGATGTTCTGCGGTTTTATATCTCCATGAATTACCTCTAATATAAATATCGATTAAAAATGGTAGATCTCAAGGGGGTTACTTGTAGGATACGGACTGTTTGAATGCATCGTTGCGAGCGCCCACCCGACTTGTAAACAGACATTCAAGCGGGCTGCGTGGTCTAACGATCGACCAGCGGGTGATGCGGCAAAGCGACCAAGATCCCCATAACGCGACATCTCGAATAAGAGAACAGGCCAAACCTCTGTGTTGCTGAGCGAGACTGTAGACTCAGGCTCGGGGTTCTTTCCCCTCAGGAATGGAGAGACATCCCAGCCTACTCCCTGTAGCTCAAGGATGTTTAGACGGCCACGAATGGCTTCATGGGCAAGAACCAAAACCTCGCTAACGATGCGCCCGAGTATCTCTTCGTCATCGAGTCGCAACCTGTCCTCTTCCGACACGCGCTTAAAGGCAATGCTCGTTTCAGGGTTTACGACAGCTTGACTGATCTGACTGGTGCCGCCCTTTCCAACCAATCGTCGGGTTGACTGCCACTGCAGAGGCAGTATCTCAATTTTGAGGTCCTGCACAGCTGACAGAAATGTAATGAGGCTACATGATGTTGGACTTCCGGGTATTTGAAGGAGGTTGCTTGAGAAAAGCCGTGGATTCTCGAATGTGGACAGGTTCGCCATGGGTGGTGGTAGGGACGGAGCTATCTGTTGAACAATCGTTAGACTATGCATTCAAGCCGATACTTATAGCGCGCAACCCCACGTTATCACAAGGTAATGATCACTTACAGTCAGAGAAGCAATTGCTTGATGATCTCATTCTCCGCCACGGAGAATTGAAGTTTTGAACGCCTAGATAGCAATCTGACTTGACTTGACAGTGACTCGACTCGATCAAGCATGTGGTTGTCGCTACCCCTCATCTTCCTTTTAACGGCCCCCAAACTTCGTAAGCGCAGGCTTTCCAATACAGGGTTCTGTGCAGGTTATGTATATGCTACGGCGGTTGTTAATGAATGACAAGGTGACTTACACCAGCTATATGACTAATCTATACTTGCTCTCTATTTCTGCTATCACGTTATATGACTATGACTCATGTCAACATCCTGCAGGCTGTATGCTGCCTCGTGCGCTCGACCAGGAGAGTTAAAACATATATAATCAAACCTAGCACATTAGATGTATCTAGTAGCTTTCTCCAAACCTACCTGAACCAGATACTCATTTCCATCCGCCCACAATCTTCAAAACTGCATATGAACAACTACGAGCATCTGCAGCGCCAATACCAAAACATGGCTATCATAACGCGCCTTGAAGAAAGATATGTTGTTAGATCGGCCCTTGATAGGCTGCTTCGGTCGCTGTTCGGGTCCGACTTCACGGCTCAGGTACGCGAAACTACATCTTCTCATTAAGCCTATAACTAACGATCCCCATAGCAGCAAGGTGGCTATATCGAAGTTAGCGCAGCTCGTAGATTGACCGACGTAAGGATCTGTGATGAGCGCAATGGAACACAACTAATGGATTGGCATAGACTGAGATCGGATCTGTCACATCGGCTCGGTGGGAGCCCTGTGGGCGCTGGGGTCTCGACACGTCTGTAGGCAGCAATTCATCGAGGGACTGGGTTGGTTGAGTAGAAGTTTTCCGTTGCCGATTTTGACCAATATCAGGGGGGAAGATGACTTGGCATTCTTCATTGATGAAATGCCAACCTTTTGCGCTGCACCAGGCTGAGAGTATGGAAGCTTGGTTGTTCGGCATTGGAAGCGACATAGTTATGACATTACGAAATAGACATACCCCGAATGACAATCGAGCTAAAACGTTATTCCATGGCGGGTGGCATTGTTGAGAAAGCGATACGTGCTAGGTATTCTTCACTGACCCAAATTACTCTATGAAATTGGTGCAGTTTGAGGAAGGCTCAACTCGCTTAAGTTAATCGGTACCGAAAAGAGTTGCTGACTGAAGTCCTGTGTGGTGAGAATCTCCGCCCGGTCTCCAACTCGTGGCGACCAATGGCTTCCTCAGATTCGTCTTTCCATCAGATCCATGAATCTCCTCCACACAGAGTGACCTCTTGCCCAATTTTTCCTGTGGCACTATTTTCAATACTAGTGAAAGTTGATAGGCTGCGTGAGCTAGGAAATCTTTCAGCATGGACAAGCTAAAGTCTAATATCAAGCGGTTACGGCGCCAAAATGCCGCCGGGCACTATTATATACCCAGTAGGTCTCTTGCCGCGGTCATGTCGGTGGATGCAGTTCGCGTTGCATTCATCGACTCAGCAATACCACGGTACCAACAAGAAGAAACCCTAAATCGAGTATGCAAACAAGGCATCAAGATTTTTGCGACTCTGCTACTCCTCGGCTGTCCAAACCACTTGTCCTTCTTCATCGAAGCGGATCAGCTTGATGATGCGAAACTTCCTTTCAAGTCAGAGGTCTTGATTGAAGAGATCCGTCTGCCAAATGAGGATGCAATTGACTTCGCCGAAAACAGTGGGAGCTGATAGTTCCAACATTTCGTCGTGGCACTTTAAATCGGAGATTTGGAGCACACGCCGTTCTACCTTTCACACAAGATAAACGCATTGGGAAAGGCGCATTCGGTACAGTCTACGAAGTCGCGATAGATGAAGATCATCAAGCGCCTGGCGATTTATTTCCTCATATTGTAAATAACAAATCAACTATCTTTCACACACTATTCTGTCTGTGGCTAATGTTTGACTGTATGGCTAGATAGCTCGGAAGGAGTTCACAGTTGAGCATGACCATCGCAAAGAACTCGAGAACCTCGCGATCCTCAATCATCTAAAGCATCCAAACATTGTCGAACTTCTCAGCTCATTTGTACAGAGGGATAAATACAGCCTTCTCTTCCCGCTCGCCGAAGATGGCAATCTTGACGAGTTCCTAACTAAGGAACGACAAGATACACAATTTCCCACAAATCAGGCAATCGTGAACGCATTCGCTGCGCTCTGCTCGGCAGTAGCACACGTACACAATTTCTCCCAAAGCAAGCTGGATCTCCAACTCATCGGCTTGCATCATGACTTACGGCCGCGCAACGTGCTTGTTTCGGACGGTCGCTTCATCCTCGCCGATTTCGGCATCTCGACGCTGAAGCCGCTCTCCGCGAACTCTGAGACTCCCTTCAAGAATGGGTCGGACGACTATCTTGCGCCCGAGTGCGAAGATTGGGACGATGGATTTCAGGCTGGCAGTGTTCACCGCTCTGCGGATGTGTGGTCTCTCGGCTGCATCCTCGCAGAGATAGCGACATACATGGCCTAGGGTCCCCAGGGGGTTGAGAAGTTTAGAAAAGCAAGGCAATACAAAGTGCGCAATTGGATACTCCGACAATTCCACCATGGACCAAGGGAGCCGAGCGAAGCTGTGGTTTCATGGCTTTGCGGGTTGGAAAATTTGCGCTTGACGACAATTACTCTACTCGTGGAAGTTGTGAAACAGATCCTTTCTTTGGATTTTGTACAACGCCCGACAGCTGAAGAAGTGACCCGAGAGCTTCAGACTATTGCCGTATATGAAGCTGCTAGTAGCATCGATGCAGCCTTTGGCAGTATTAAGGATCATTCTCCATCGCTTGACATGTTCCTCGAGCATTTGAGATTCAAGGGATGGATGCTTGCTTTGGGGCTTTCCAACTTGAAGGATGAGCCTAAATCATTACAAGAAACTAATTCCAAGACCGCCCTTCAATATGATGAGATTCAAGAGACTCTGACTCGTCTGTCTGCAGATTTGGATGCACGACAAAAGCAGGAATCGGATGTGCAGTGGCGGAATTTCTCGAGCCTATCCCATTCGAACGACAAGCTACAAACGTTTCTGACATCGGAGCAACGCGAGCAATCTCGAGAGTACTTTGTTGTCAACGTTATAGAAGAACCACAGCTGTCATCTGATGAGGTTGGACGTGGGGTTGCAAGCGGATTGTTAACTCACGAGATCAGGCTAAGAGTGAAACTCAGGTATATAAGCAACATTCTAGCAGAAGACCGTCATTCTTCGCCCGACTGTTCGTTAAAGCTCGAACCAAATGCGATCCAGGAGCTCGTACCATTTGGTGACCATCATCGAGGTCGGCTCATCGATCAGCGCAATGAGCCCCGACCAATATGGGTAGAATGGCACAGGTACAGCAAACACGAAGCCAAACAAGAGACGATGGAGAAGCTATACGACCGTGCCACTCAGACCGCTCGGTTGCTGGCCGCGGATAAGCCGGAATCTTTCCGAGCTCTCGCCTGTTGTGGATTCTTTCACGAGCCGGAGAGGGAAGCATTCGGGATGGCCTTTGAGTTCCCCGGGTCGGTCGAGGATCGGGATCTAATCCGGCCCATAGATCTGCGCCAACGGATTGCAGATAACATCAGAAAACACGTGGCATATCCGGACCTAGACGACCGCTTCAAGCTTGCATCCACACTGGTGGCGTCGCTCTTCGAGTTCCATAGCGTAGGCTGGCTACACAAGAACCTGATGAGCTCCAACATTATCTTCTTTCCCAAGGCTACAGCGAACGGCGATGCCGACGCTGGTGATTCGCCGTATCGCAGCGAGGTTATCCGCGAACCTTTCCTCGTTGGTTTCAACCATAGTCGGCCAGACGACCCATTAAGTCTCACATCAGCGCCGGCGCAGTCCGACCTTCGACAATACCAACACCCAGCCTATCTGAGAGAAAACTGCGGTTACCGGCTAGAGTATGACTATTATAGCTTGGGCATCATCCTTCTCGAGATTGGGTTTTGGTTGCCTCTCGCCAAAATCACGGAGGGGTGGGTGGGCTCGTACGAAGAACGGCGTCAGCGACTCGTCGAAAGACGCGTTCCGCGGCTGAGGCAGCACATGGGGAGAGGGTACAGCGCGGCGGTTCGTTTCTGCTTAGAGGGCAATCCCGCATCGGACACGGGCGGCTCGGGGCAATGCGATGGTGGCGGGAGGGTTGATAGAAAAGAGCTGTTGCTCCAATTTGCGCAATGCGTCATGGCGCAATTGAATGCATGGTAGGTATCGCTACCTTGATGCAAGTAAAAGCGGCCTTCAAGGATCAATCCGGGGTATATGCACTGGATGTTTCGGCGGCTGCGGCGACAAGTCCAGTTTGATTGATTGTACTATTATTCGAGATTGGGAGGTTGGCATGGTTGGGTAGCATGTAATAGACGGATCGAACATTGAGGCAGCCCACGAAACTGTCGTGTGAATCCTCCTGCACGCAGGGGCGGATGTCACGGCAACGGCGAAGTCCGTCAAGACGGCGCTTTCAACAGCTGTGGGAAGAGGCCGTATAGGAGTTGCTAAGTCGCTACGTGAACAGGAGCTCAGGACGATGGGAAGCGAGAGGGAGCAGAAGCAATGCAACCTCGGACCGCCTAGCGCGCGGTACTGTAATAGTAGTGGTCCATGATGATCAATGCCAAGGAATCTATCTCATCTGGTTCGCGGTCGGCAATCTAGGACAGAGATCGAAGGGTTACGATACCTACGACTGACAGATTTCTGCATACTCGTCGTCTTTTCACAGTTAGCGCTGAGCAGCTCCGCTAAAGCGGCGGGCTGACCGAAAGCATGCCTTTCTGATGTTCATCAAGTGCCAAAGTGCTTTTTGCATTTGACATGATCGACCACCTGAAGATCGGGTTAAGTAGCATCGTTATAGTGGAAGTAGGGGTATGATATGGGCCGCTTTCCGCCTGTACTTCACAGCCACTGCAGCCTGCCTCACTGCCCGATGATCCATCTACTTCCAGGTATTGTTTCTCCTAGGCAAACAGTCCTTGCAGCCCATCATGTATCTATATAAAGTCGGACGTAGCCTGAGCATATCATAAGTAAGAATGGAAACAATCAAACCGCCATAGAGGAATCGCAATATCTGTGACAAAGACCTCGAAAATGTCTGATAATAGTGCCGTTGCCCTCAAAATCTCGAGCGGCATGTTACGTTCGCTGGACACCGAACCTTTCTGGGCCGAGTTTGAGACCAGAATCCCTGAGCTGTTCTCGACAAACGGCAATTGCAGAGTTGGTATTTTATCGTCGTCGAACAGTGCGCAGCAACAAGCTCGCAATACAACGGTTGCAACCCAGTCCGGAGACAACTCTGCGATAGAGTTAGTTTCGTCCCTGGAAGAGCTCGATGCAGTCTTAAGTGTATACAATTCTGTTCCGAGGTTCGACTTGGAGAAACGTGCTATTCTGACTTCGAAGGGACCTCTTAGCGAACATCTAGCCCCTCTTCATCGCGGATCTTGTACGAATTGTTTATCTCATCATGCTTTTCAGAAGTCGCGCTAACCCAGTCATGCGCTCAGCTTCTTATACCGTTACAATTCATGGAGTCGAATGGACATCTCTTTAGAGATGTTTGAGACCCTGTACACTACAACGCATATCGCGCCCCAATTCCTCAAGGTAGTCATGGGACTAGGGAGAAAGATAAGTTCTCGGGACGAGAGCTTCATGAGTTGCTACACTCATCTTACACCTTCGAGGAGATCAAGACAAGGAGACCGGGCAGCAGATAGAAAACCCGTGCTAGGTCAATCAGGTGAGCCAGTCCATCACAATGGAGAGAATGATGATTGACTCACCGATGAATAGCGATATGCTACAATATTCGTTACTTTGAACGCCATGGCCGCAGCCTCGACGATCCGTGGTCCTGTCGACAGTCGGCCATCCATCAAAACTACAACATGGACAAGGACCGATCGGATTGGGTTACTATACAGGCACCACTACGTTTCACTAGCAACTTCAAAGGCGAGCATCTCAATGACTCCCATCACCCGATGTACCTGCATACCCAGTATCTTGCTACGTGCGTAGGAGATTGGAGAGAATATCTCAACTACTCATCCGATACCCTAAAAACACTGGTGAGTCCAGAGTCTCTTTTTTTATCCTTGTGGAGAGGGAGAAAGAGTCGAGTCACAGCACGATAGTCATGATCGAACCCTGACCCTCAAAACAGAATGAAGAGATTGTAGTGTGCAAGCCGTACGGAGAATATGGAATAGGGTTTTCGTCTCGGCAACAAGTTCACGCCCTGAGATTAAAGCTGCACCACGCTCGCTCGATTCTAGCGAACACGCTCAACACTATCAAGACAATTCGAATGCACGAAGAAACAATAGCAAAGCTGTGCAATTTGCCTGTACCAATTCAGCAGGAATTCCAGCGCGAGCTAGGTAATATCTCAACCGAGTTACAGAACCATGAACAGACTGTACAAGAATTACTGAGCGTCTCCCAAGACATCGGGCGGATGGTATGTTTGTTTACTTGCTTGCTGTATCATAATTGCTGGCGAGGACGAGTTGCCGACCGACTGATTCCGATGTGCGTTATAGTACGACGGCGTCCTGAAATATCATGGGCAAGAGCTTCTCCACAGGAATAGCCTGCGGTTGACGCAGATCGCGCAAAACGATGCCGACGAAAATCGAACCATGGCCGTCCTGGCCGAAAAGACGTTCCACGATTCTCGCACCGTGAGAATCGCGACCGTTATCGCAATGTTCTATTTACCGGCCAACCTAGTCATTGTACGTATTATCATGGTTGTTAGAGATTCCAAGCCTCGCTCTTGCTTGTCGCACTATTTACTCGTCTGGTATTAATACATTCGGCGGCAGTCATTTTTCAGTACAACGTTGATTTGGTTCGACAATTCCGGGCAAACCTTCTCCTTGAGAATCCATCAAGAAGTCTGGATTGCGGTGTTGACAACGCTAGTCCTTATAGTTGGCACCAAGATGCTCTCGTGGTGGTGGGAACGGTATGATTCGTACGAAAGGAAAAGTCAGAGGACCAGCCAGCAACCCGTCAAATGAGCGTGAGCAATGCCTTTTGACTATCATAAAATAGGATATCTTCCTCATTGCTTATATGCAATCTGTTTATGTGAAGACGCTGCAGATTCCCTTGCAACGGGGTATATGGCTTTTTTGCGATTGATCAAGAGTACGCGAAGACTCCCTCGCCAGTTACCCCAATGACCACGAAGCGAGCCGGAGTATGGATTGCTTCACCGATGTTTCGACCGGTCTGTCTGACTTAGCTCTACTTGCTTTGCTACTATGAAATTTACCTGTCTATTATACAAGCATGATCTTGAGCGATGGGGATCTTGATAGGTCTTTCACCACGAAGATCATATTCTCAGAGTTATTTACCCGACAACAACCTGACTGGCAGAAATTGTAAAAGTGTAACATTGTTGGTATTGATTGATTGGCATAGCCTTACCAACTTCTGAACTACCTAAGTGAATCAACAAGCGCAGTGCAATGACTGAACTGATCCAGAATGGGAAAGTCGGTAGGTAGATATTGAAGAATTGAAGAAATGAATAACCCCGCCATGCTCTGAAGGATATCATCATCAAATTTCCCCATTTGTAGAAAGACAAAAACAACAAAACAACTATAAAGCCGCTGCCCGGGACACCTCTTTCTCCCAATTGAATAGAAAGCTAGGGCGAATCCAATGAATCGAGGAACTCCTCCTCGCCGCACCGACGAGTTTCCGTGTCGTTGAGGCCACTGGCCTCAGGTATTTTTGATGAAGCAATATCAACCTTCCGTTTGATTGGGTTCGGGCCAATCCGTGTAGTGTGGGCGTAAACCGCTCTTTTTGGTTGCTCAAGTATATACAATGCTGATTGGGTGGGCGGCCCACGATACGATTGAAACTATGAAAATATGGTCTGGCTGTTCTCGATAATGAATTGAACGGCGATGTTCTTGGCGTGCATATCTGTCATCTCTCGTTCGATATTCGTATCTCTCATAATGGTAGGTGCGAAGACCACTGCTAGGTTCCTTGGAGTCATCTAAGCGGGCTTATTAGTTGAGTCTCAAATGTGACCAGAGGAGCATAGCATACCAGATTTTCGCTTTCTCTTAATGCTACACGGGAAAGATGGAACATGAGAAACTCGAGACAATCCTTGTGCTGCCTCGGAAGCGAGTTGAACACAGCTTGAAGATGGTTGCACTTCTCAGTGTCGGTCGTGAGTGCTGTTGCATCTCGTCAGCATTGTACCAATCGCAATACTGCAGTAAGGGAGGGGAAAATTCGGCTGGTGATACTTACTGCTTATTTCCAGTACTCGGTCATAAACATCGTATGTCAGTAGCGGCGTTGGAAGCTTCCTGAAGTATTGTTTGAGGACACTGGTAACAGCCGTAATATCCATATCCGGATCTGAGATGTCGAAGTTCTCGTTCTTGTCAAAGCCCTCTTGGATAATCTTGACCTGCGAATTACCACCCGTCTTGCGGTAGATGCCCTCCATCTCCATGCCCCTGAGTTCCACTTCCTCGATACACCTTGTTACCACCGAAGGGATCTGTCTGCGTTCAAATTCGGCTCGGTCGGCAAGCTCAGAACCGAAGAGAACACTTGGGGGCTCAACAGCGGCTGGTGTAGACACGAGCGAGGCCGCGCCTGGCCTCTGTATTGTTTGCGCCTTCTTGAAGCCGAAGAAGCCTTGACGGCCGGCGTCTACCTGTTGGCGGTTGAGGCCGCCGGGTGGCATATGTGAAACGGGCGACTCGACTGGTGTCACGGTCATATTGTAAGGGAGACCGATGCTTTCACCAACCCCTCCTTGAGGATGACGCTCCGGCTGCTGGAAAGCTACAACCGTTCGACCTACACCTTTCGCGATGTTTTGAGCCATAGCCTTGGAACCTTTCTTCCATTTCGAGAAGTTCTTCTTTTCTCCTATCTTCACCACAGTTGGCCGAGCCTCGATAATGGGTTCCTCGTGATCCGGTGTGATAATAGTAGTGCCGGTCTGGATGCTCGCAGTGTCGAGGCTGACCGAATTATTCGAGGTGCCCTTATTGTGGTTGTAGATGCCAAGCCCAGTCGCTGCTACGAGTCGAGCATCTGAGTGATTCTTGAACCTCTCTTGGATTTGATGGGTGATATCGTTGTTCAAGTCCGCCAACTGCGCATTCTTAGAGACTAGTTGTTCGAACTCGGCACGGGCTCGATCCCGATCAGTTATGGCTTGCGTCTTCTCTTCAATGAGCAGATCTCGCTCCGCATGGAGCTGCTCGAGACTTGCCACCATAGACTGCTTCAGCTTGTCCAATTTCTGAACGAAATCCTTGATGGCCGATTCTTCTAGATCGCGGGGATCCACCGGCTTCTTCGTCTCTTTGGCCCTTTCTACGTATCCAGCAAGTGCTTCCAACTGACGAATCATGAGTTCTGTCTGAGTGTCCAGTATGGAGACTGTTTTTCGCTTCTCCTCGACCTTTTGGGAAAGGTTCTTGAGGTCTTTTTCGTTGTTACATTGTCGCTCGAGTTCTGCTACTCGTTGCTCAGAATTGCGCAACCTCCGTTTCAAGAGCGCATTGTCCTCGCTGGACGACAAGGATAAGGGACTGGTGATCTCGTGACCGGTACCGTTCACAGAGTCCTCGATTATAGGGGTTTTTGGCCAGCGAGGTGAAGCAGTAGTGCGCGTAGTCTCGCTAACGCTGCGCGCATGGGTTATACGTGGGGGGTTGCTGGACTCGGTACTGTTGGTCCGTCCATGCCGCACGACGTTGGATACACGCCGAAGTATCGAGGATGAGCCTTCGTCCGTCCCAAGAATACGAGCCATATCTTCATCCATGCTGAAATCGCCGCCAGCACTCCATCTCGGCAACTTTGGCGACGTTTTGTTTTCACCACCTGCATTGTTAGCGTTGGCAGAGTCGGGCACCACAACGTGTGCTGGCGGTGCCGGCGGGGCTCTAGGAGTCATGTATGTATCGCTCAATTTCACATCGTTCTGGCCAGATCGCGTGTAGCCGTTTGCTAAAGTAATTATAAGCTCCGGGTTTGGCACGGTCACGGAAGGATTGAACTTACCATTTCTCGAGGCCGAGGAGGGCAACTCCTTTCGGGCAATAGGCCTGGAGACATTACCGGGTGTGGCTGCTAGAGGATCGACTTTCCTGCTTTCATCCTCTTCTCTTGGGCGCGAGTCTTGAGAGGTGCGGGGAGTGATTGCCTGGTCATTCGAATGTAGATGCTGGTTCGCTTCAGACGCAGCATAGTCTTTATCGTTGCGCGCGGACCCGCTATCTCGAGACCCAGCCGATTCCTGGAACGGAGGACTGGACTGCTGGGAGTGGGCTCTGTTGTTCAACTTCCTAGTTTTGGGAGCGTCTTGTAATTTGAACTCTTCCGTCTTCCCATTGACGGGCGATGTCTGGGACCTGTCGTCGCTGACAATAGAGGGTGTGTTGGACGACCCATTTCTTTCGATCTTGGAAGACTTGGATAGTTTCCTACCGAGGCTCTTGGATGGGAGACTGTCATATTCGGCGGAAGCTTGGCGGCCCTTCTCTTGGAAGGCGATGTGTGGTGTCGATGACTGAGAATCAGGCCTCCTCTCTGTTTGTTTAGAGACATTGAAATAGTCCCTATCCTTGTTTCTCTTGTTCGCATCTACTGGTGTCTCGGCAGATGACCTAGGCGTCGAAGATGGAAGGGGGCTAGGATCTAGTGCGACTGGAATGAAGAAACTCTGGTCGTCCGCTGCGGCACTAGCACCATCTCCAGCCGAGAACATGGCCGAGTTTCGGTTGGCACGATAGGTATTAGCAGGCAAGGGCATGCCGCCGAGCTCGGATGCGCGCTCGGGTGATCGGGCGGTTCGTGAGCTCCTTAGCGAGTCCGTATCGTTCCGAGGATACGATGGCCGAGGCCGCGGGGAGAGCTCGGTGGGAAGCTCGACGGGACCATCGGAATCCGGGTCAACGCGATCGTTCGAGAAGGCATTCGGTGGTATGGCGTTAGGAGGAAGTGCTGGCAACGATTTCTCGACAACCATGGGCGACCCATCTTTCTCGCGAGACTTTGCATGAGCAGCTTTTGACTTTTTCCTGCGTCTCGCCATCAAAGATTCGTGGCAGCTCATGCAGAATATGCCCTGCGATGTCTTGGCGTAGCGCAGATTTTCGATCTTCCGTTTACAGTTCCTACATCGAAAGCAGGCGGCGCAGAAGGCCTGTTCGCCGGTCAGGATGGCGAGGTCCTCGATTTTGTCGCCGCACGCACTGCAGCTATAAGTGCAGTTGTTGCAAATCAGGGAGCCATCGCCGAGGAGGAGGAGGTTTGCGTCCGAGTCCAGCAGGGTATTACACGTGTTGCAGCGAAAGCAATTGAGATGCCATCGGTTACCGGCTGCAGCCAGTTAGTGAGGTGTCAGAAACATGCGCAGCATGATATTCAAGAGAGTGGGAAAATATGAATATCGGCGGCGGCGACAACGCAACGTACCTAACTCAAAGGCCTTCCCTTCTTCCAATATCTGCGATGTGGTGTTAGCCGGCAAGGAAACGGTGGTGATGAGAATTATAGCGGTCACTAGTCGTCCATACCTCACCACATCCCTTGCAGGGGAAGATATCGTCTCCATCGACGGACTCATCCAAATAATCCTCCATGGCTTCGGGTTACAGCTGTTTGCGATCCTTATTCGACACTTGCTTGAGGGGCCCAAAATAACAAGCCCAGTGTGTCGGAGATCGAAGGAGGCTCCGTTGGCAGATGAGGCGAATGGGATTCAAGCGTATGATATTCTACTTCGAAGCAACGGATGTCGTAGAGTGGCCCAAAAACCTCATGAGGGCGGAGAAAAGGAAAGGAGGAATGGTCACGGCCACATTTGCAATCGATTGCAGCGCGCGATCAAACAGTCGAGTGCCTGGAAACAACGGACAATCTTGTTGTTGGCAGAAGTGTAAGGTAGTAATTGTATGTTGGAGTCGGAGGGGGCCTCGAGGAGCCGGAGGACGAAGGGACGAGAAGGCACAGCACAGGCGACGGTGACTTGTGTGTCGGGCTTGGTGTGCGATGCTCTATGCGGAGGAGGTGAATCCGTCTTCACCACTGAGCAAGGTCAGTGGTGGGTGCCGGGAGACGAGCGGCAGTGGTCGAGGTCGGATTGGCGGTGCAGGTGTATGCCGTCGGGGTGTGGAGGGCCCAGTGGTGTTGGGCGAAAAGGAACGGAATGGCGATGGGGGTGATGGGAGTGCCCAGGTGGTGTTTGCTGGGTGGTTCGAAGCCGTGGTAGAAGCGTGGAAGCGGAACAAAAAAGCGAGAAGCGGGCGAGGGCGGCGATCTGCCCGTTACAACGTCACCCGCCGACGAGACGACGAGACGGTGTATCTGCCCAGCTGGGCGGGTTCTGGGCGGTGATGGTCACGGGGGGACACACACCCACACACCGTGACGCAGTGACACGGTAACAGGGACTGGGCTGGAGTCTGGACTGGGCTGGCCGGGGACAGCGACTCGAGCGGTGACGGACCTGAGCACTGAGCAGGGACAGAGTTGTCGTGACGAGTCAGTCAAAAGAGTACTTTGCTTTGCTTAGTCGTAGTCGGTCCCTGGGTGCCTGGCATCCATCCAAGTTCCAACAAACAGAAAGAAGGGTGGGTGTAAGTAGAGCGCCGACGAATGATTATACTGCGCGGCGAGGCATGTAGCTGAGACGAGGGCTGGGGGAGACGGGCCCGACGGGGACATGCCCACTAAGTAAGGTATGCTCTGGCAGAAGTTCTACTTACGGGGTGGATGCTAGCACCTAGCACGCTGCGAGTAATACAAGTGGAAGTAATTGGACGGCCGTCTTGTTTCGAGTTGGATGCATCCACCAGCTCATTCGCCCACGAGAGGTGAACCTTCAGGGAAAGGGGGGCATGGGGGGGCACCTACGACAGACTGGAGACAGCCACTGAGGTACAGTCCCCGCCTGGTGGGCACCTGCACCTGCACCCACAGCTGTGGGCCGGGCCAGACAAAGACGCCGCCAGTGACCGACCACCGACCACCACCACTAACTCATACATGTACCTAGGTACTGTACCTAAGGTATCTACTGCACCTAAATAAGGTAGCTCCTGCTCCAGATTGTAGGTCAGACAGGACCCTCTCTTGAATTCTCTAGCTATCGGATCTTAGCTAAGATTTTCCTTCAGCTGCTTTTCAGCTTGCCAATGCCAACCCCAGTGCCCCTCTGATTCAACCCAAAGTCAGCAAAAAGCGATACCTCAACGTCGCAGTGCGCTGTGATGGGCTGGCTACATGCACTCAGGTGGGTAGGTAGGCATGTATCTTCCGGTTCGATTCCAGCTACTACCTAAGACAGTGAGTGGGTCGATGGGCTACATCTCTTAGAGGGTGATCGTTGCGCTACCTACGGGGCCTACCTCCACATCAAGGGTACGTGATTCCAAAGCTACCTGCCTGCCTACGAGTACTCTTACGTCGCCTACAGCCCCGACGTGTTTCTGTGTGCACAGTCGGCAAATCCGCACCCCTCGCATCCAATCAATTGCATCTATGTCGAGAAGGTTGGTACCAACCTGCCATCTAAAAACCTATGCACATGGCAAGCGTCTTGGGTGGTTATATATGACAAGGGAACTATCATAGCAAACACCCGACCAACCACCAGGTATATCTCCTACGTCCCAGGAAGGATTCAACTTTCACTCAGCATGTCAGGGTGTCAGGTACCTTACCTCGTACCTCGAAAGGTGGATGCTCTCTGGGCCTCGCACCGAACCCTTGATCCGCTGCGCTTACACGTACTACCTACCTACTTAATGTAAGTAGCTGGGCTGCCGGGGTCGCTGCTGGCGGCTGGTACCTGCAGTCCCGCTGCAGACATGAAGACATGGGAAGACAACCTTCGTTCGTTCATGTCACGACGAAACACGCATACACGTATCCCTGCTCCGTCAGACCAATTCGTCCCTTTGATAGAATAGCTGACTGAAGCCGCTCGCTGAGGTCCAATCCTGACTGATCCTTACGGACATACTATGTGTAAGGCTGGCGTCGATCCCCAGCTCATGATCGAGGTTACCTTCGACGTTCCGGATGAGCAGCTAGCTGCATCGTACATGCCTACCAAACCGTTCGTGCTTTTCTTTTTCGCGGGAGGGGCTTGGTTCGAGCTTCGAGAGAGATTCGGTCTACCGCCTCGAACGCCTTCAGCTCAAAGCGTGTCAGGGTCACATCCTCTAGCGCCCGCACAACTTGGCTTGGATGCTCGGGTCCCCTCTCTCTCCCGGCCCTCTGTTTTCTGGGACAAATTGGCCAGAGTGGTAAAGAGGTCATGGAGCTGGCAACATGTTTCATCCCCATTCCTTCGGCATACCTCCCCAGCAGTCTTCAGCCCAGCTCACCATGTCAACCCCATCGCGGAGGGCCAGATCTAAGCAATGCGCAAAGGGAACACAGATTGTGCCCAAAGCTCTATCGAAGAATTCAGGATCGAAGATACGCGGTAGGAGGCGTTAGTTAGGTTGCTTTCGCGAATCGCTAGGGTCCGACTCCTCCTCGTGGGCCGTGGCCAATGCAGATCCGTTTAGGCCTAGCCGCCTATCTCGGCTGAGCTAAGGGTCTGCTTGGTCTGTCTGCTGTCGGAGTGCCTGAGAAAGTCCGTGGGGATGTTCTTTGCAGCTTCTCTAGCTACCTATGTACTTACAAGTTACCACCACACAAGCCACACATCGGTAGGCAGCCAATCTTGTGGAGCAGACGTTGTTGCAACGTTAAAATGCGACTGGCGTTTCATAGCATCAACAACGGCGTGACACCGTTCCGACCGTTGCTGTGTTGGGTGCCAACAACCACCACCACCACCACTTCGTCCTCGCTTCCGAATAACGTGGGCATCCGCGTGAAGGTGTCGTCCATGTAGCCAGCCTCCGTGCATACCGAGGTGCGCATATTGATCCAAGCAGCATCCAAGCACGGCACGGACTAGCTGCCTAGTACCTACGGAGCCCACCGCCTAGTGGATACGGGTCCTGTACGGGTGATCGCTCTTCGTGATAGCGTCAATACTAGGCAGTTCTGGTGCGTGGTGCTATCTGCTTAGTATCTGCCTCTACTGGCTTTTCGTGGCACACATGTAGGCCTTAGTCGACGCTCTCGAGCCGTTGGACAGCACCACCATGGCCACCAGGAGTTCCCGCAATTTCCCGGATTGGTGGTGTGCCTAAAAGTACCCATATACCCCCTTTTCGTTGTGCTCATACTTACTATGTACAGGAGGTGTGCTAAGTACCTAGATGGGATGAATTCACGTACCGAACACGTATGTGGTGTTTTCTCCCAAATGGACATGCGACCAGAGAAGCTAGGCTAATGGTCCTGTCACGCAGGGGTTGCAGATCGATCCATGAAAGAGCGTCGTTTCATGTTAAAATGGTATCCACCCGCCTCAACTTAACTGCACTAGTGTCTAGCAGCAGGTACCGTCTAGGAACTGTCCTGAACGAGCTGACCAGAACAGGCACCGGAACTAACCACATGCATGCCAACTTCAAACTTCACACCCGAGATCACCACACCACAGTTCACCATCTGACAAACTTAACAAGAATAATAAGCCCGGCTCGACAATCAAAGTACGATGTATATTCGCTCCAACCTGTGTAAATTGTGTGGTCCCTGCCGTTCGTGGCACTCATTTCAGCCCACGACACCACTTACAAATTGCAGGACTTGTTTCCCGTACATTCTAATCCTACAGCCGACGTACGATGTAGATGTACCACGATACTACGCGCTCACTAAGGCCAGAGGGAAGCATCCAATGCCTTGACACGTTTCAAGCGATGAAATCCACAGCATCGTGATCATCCGTAGCTCTATTGGCCCTCGGCGCTTACGAACTGAGGATACTCAATCCATGAGTTGATCGTTCACTTCTAACTTTAGCAACCTATCTGCCTGACTATTGCGCCTAGGATCTGGCTAGGATCTGCCCAGGTAGCTGGCAGATGATGTCTTCTCTCGTCGATGGGAACTAGATGCGAATGTACCATGTCAGGGCACCCGCTGCTTGCTAGCTGCAATATGCATTGCCCTTGGTACTCAAACTGACATGTCAACTTCTAACAGATGTTGCAGCCAACAAGCATGCCTTGGCCTTTGACCGGCATCCCATCTTCGGCCGCCCAGCTCCCGCTTTCATTACACCGCTTATGAACTATGACGCAAAGCTACCTGGCCAGTAGTATCGGCCTCATGTTTGTACGAGTATGCGAAGTACGTGTCTATCTACTGGCTGTGGTGGCATGCCCTGATTTGATCCCTTTGTCACATGTCACTCTTGTCAAGTCCAGGACAAATTCCACTAGTGTTGTATACACTATTCAATATCTGACTCTCCTGACCCCTCACAAGCTTCAAGCCTTCATTTCATTTTTTTGGAGTACTTGGATCTCGATGTCGAGAACATTGAATCATGTGACACTCCGGCCTACATTACACCTAGCCAACTCCCCAACTATACACCCCCGACACCTTTTTGAAAGTCGCTTTCAATACTCACAGCCAGACATCAACGCACACTCCATTGAGACTAGAATTGGCGCCTGTTTAGCAAATTGAACCGTCCTCGCGATCTCAAGCAAACGCAATCTCATGATGAGGCACAAATACTAGATCTAGCAACGATCTATCGTCGAGTCCCGTTCATTTCTTTAGGCTGTCCCGAGGGGGCGGTTATCGTTTCTAATGCTGCTCGCGTGAGCATGGCATACGCACCACCGCGCGGGTGATTCCTGCCCCTTTTACCCCTCTAGATTCCTCTATGAAAGCCGCTCGATAGGCGTTGTGCTAGTATGCCTCGGTGCAAACACGCTTCTTTGACCCGACGACACTTGAGCGAGTCATTGCGTGCACAATTAGTCAAATTGCTTGCGTACATACGATTGATATAGGGTTCAAGGTGAGATGAGACGATTCAGACGGCCATGCCCGAGGTCTCTTACGACCGAAACCATCCTCAACTGCAAAGAAATGCAGGTAGGTGCCATCAGCCATGCAACCCCACAGCTATCAAACACCTGCAACTGCACATATATGCATCACCTTGGGGCAAACGAAGACGAACAATTGATCACTATCGGTGGAACTCAAGTACCTCGCATGACAACGCAACGCATTTCTTGTATGCATATACGGCGCATACATACAACGCCGAACCGTGAGATCTCAATCCACGGGTGGGCGATCACAGAGCAACATTTCCGGTTTTCCAGATGTCAAGCCTATATTCAAGATATCAAGACGGTATTATAAGCATTTCCATGCCCAAGTTGGACCAACTCAACACAAGCCATCGACGTTGACGTGTAAAAGTATGTCAACTCATGGCTGAAAACAAGGTAAATACATCATGCTTGTGTGCAGAAGTATATATCCCGCAAAATACGTAAGCAATGCTCAGAGTTGCTCCGAGAACTTGGTTCGATACCAACTTCTGTGACCTGGCGTTGCGTGGTGGTTATGTGGCACCTCAAAAAAGGTGAAACAGCAACTGGGCATGCCATGCCACGCATGCGCCACTGGCTTGCCTCTCCTTGCCTAGCGACGGACTCACCCGTGAGACATTTCGGAGTTCCTGTGTTACTTACATCACTCCAACTCTCCCCACCTCTTCTTCCCTCAGTTGACTCACTATAATTACTACGGGCTTCATTTTTGGATTTCGTGTTACGACGCTGCGGTGAGGCGCCAATAATATCGTAGGTACGCACAGCTGATTATAGGCCAGAAGCTGCATCAATGATATGATCTGGCTCACTCTGAGGATTTATTCTCATTGCTCACCCACCTGGCCATCTACTCGTACAATTTACACAACTCAAGCGAGCCGGGTAAGAATCACAGTGTCCGTAAATCCAGTGCCCCTTCATGTCTGTTGTGGAAAGCCGTTATACAACTACCGCCCTGTCTGTCTGTCCTACGCAGCACACGTCCTGCATATAAACACCTACGCAATCATTCCGTGGCAAGTCCTAGCAGAATCAAGCAAATCATTGGCCCCTAATACCACACTAGCCTTACGTCTCACTACCGAATAGCGAAATCGTACCAGCTACCACAGCATACATCCGACAAGCACAAAAGATCCGAGAAGGTCTGAAAGTGAGGCCTTGCTGACGTAAGCTGGGCAAGGGACGAGGTTTGACCGGGTCATCTGATCAGAGATCAGAGATGCCGTGTCCCGGCAGCGCCGCAAGGTCACTCGTTCATGTTTGTGTGCTCGGGGCCCATAGGTAGGTGAAGGAGGTAGGTAATTACCTAGGTAGTACGCGTTTTGTGCTACATATGAGCGTCGGCAGATGAGAAGTACCTGGCAGATAGTGACACTGTGACTGTGACGGCAGCAAAAGCCGTTTGCTTGCGATACAAACTTTTGTTTTAACAGTAGCCACATCCGGCATTTAATGCAGGACCGTTGCGAATTGCGCATCCCGTAACTACTTAGGTAGGTACTGCATATAACAAACACTACAGGCAAGAGAATTAGATCTCACTTGTGAAGTAGTTTGACAGCGATTGTTAGTCCCCGAATGAGATTCATCAGTCCCGCGTCTGACATGTCAATTACTAATTTCACCTCAATCACTCCCAGAAACCATTGGGCACAAGCTAGATGTGAGACAAATCCAGGCAATGTTTCTACTATAGGGGGGAAAAAACTACTTACAGGAGCCCTCGTGCTGGCTAGGGTGAGATCAAGCAAGCAAATAAAGCACCGGTCACTCTATTGTGTTACGTTGAACCTGCAATTGTAGCACCTCAAATTGCCAAATTGCGCCGAGTCAGGGGCTCTTCTCGTCACTGTCGCATGTTT
Source organism: Astrocystis sublimbata (assembly GCA_022453515.1). NCBI lineage: Eukaryota > Fungi > Ascomycota > Sordariomycetes > Xylariales > Xylariaceae > Astrocystis > Astrocystis sublimbata. The sequence continues at coordinate 27,879 of JAJNNY010000074.1, read as the reverse complement.
GTCCCCTAGTAACGAGTGGCCTAAAGAGCTTTTTGTGTCACAGGTCCACGCAAACGCAAGCATTCATACACAAGAGATTTAGTAGACAGTGTCTTGCAGTACACTTCCATCACTCTGTCCGGAAAGCACGCTTGGTTGGGAGTGAGGTGGAGGAAAGATGTCTGGCAACTGTACTAGATGGCTGAGTTGGACTTTTATAACTAAGCCTTATCGGGGGTTATCATGCCTCATTCAACCTAGTTATGAATCATGGAATCATTGGTATTCTGTAAAACATATCATACAGGAGCTAGTGAAACCTTGCCGGAGTAAAATCCATTCATATCGAAAAGAGAGGATATAGGCAGTATCAATAGTGGATAACATGAGGATTCAAAATAATAAAGAGGAACATGATCGAAATGATGACCATGGAGGGGTGGTATATATATATCTCTAGGCAACCTAAAGATGGAGTCGACTACTCAACCCTCTCTATTCTAGAAACCTTTTATTACCTCGGGCCATTCCGGCGAAGGCCCATCCAACAACGCAGAATCCCCACCGAGCATAGTAAAGTCAAAAAATGCCTTGACGTATGAATTCATAATCTTGATTTGGCGGTTCCCGTCGATCGAGCCGGTCAAGGAACCCGGACTAACCGTCTTCCAGAAGGCGTCGTCGGAGAAATCAAGATGGGCCGTGCCATTTACAGTGAAAATCCTCGTATATCCAGTCTGCCGCAATGGGAATGTCTGCCACGTGGCATCGTACATGATATTATCATTTGTATGATTCTGATTGCCGAGTAGGAACACCGGCTTTTTCGCATCAGCCCGGGAGCTGTTCAGCGCGGGCACCCCCCACATGGCGCCGTCGAGATTCAAGGCCGACACAATGCAGTCGCAATCGATGTTGACTGTTGAACCCAGCGCAGCCCCGCCGCCCAGTGAGAATCCAAATAGGCCGATGTGCGTTGTGTTAAACGGTGCTCCTATCTGGCGGGTGAGCTCCGGGAAGTATTGCAAGAACACAGCGTTGTCGATCAAGCGGGTGTTGTAGATCGCTTCAAGGACCTCCATCGAGCTGAAGTCTATATCAACACCTGCGACGCCCGTGCCATTGGGGTAGCGAATGAACAGCTGCTCGAAAGGATGGTCCAGTCCCACGACTGTGTATCCGTGGGACACCAGCTCCGAAATCAGGATAGTGTTGGCCGCGACTGAAGGGGCGCCGCCCCCTGGACCGAACAGGAGGGTTGGGAATATTTGCTCTTCCAAGAGAGGCAAGAAGGGCGCGTCTTGCTGAATAGTCGAAGTAAAGGTTGAGAGAAGGCCCGGGGTATGATTCAACAACTTCTCTGCCCTCGACGCTAACTCAGGTTCCAGATACGGCCGAGGTGGGTCAGTAGGCGTCTGGAGTGTAGGATAGTATATAGTGGCTAGAAATTCCGTACTGATGTTGTTGGGGGCTAAGGGGTCGTTTGGGTTGTAGTGGTCGATTATATGCTTGCTAAAGCCGACATGATACTTTCCCGTAGGCGGCGGGATAGCGGTTGCCTGGGCGAGACACCCGTGAAGAAGTGCAAAGGCTGTGACGATATGCATGATTATTTGTCTGGGTGCACTTTGACGAAGAGAACTACTTCATATTCTTTTCGAATGAGAGTATTGCAACAGTTGATAATAGAGATACTTATAACGAAGTGATCGTGTTCCAAAATATGTTAAGTCATATGGGCAGGGTCGTATAGTTTCAAATCTACTTTCTAATTTGGGTATAATACACGGGAAGGCGGTTGTGCCAAGTACCCGTAATTACTATACTCTTAGTAGTTGTAATTACTGGGTTGCAATACATAGCAGAACGGGCATTTAAAGAGCCCGCGAGCCCGCTTATCATCCTGATCCGTCGATCTGCAACAACACGCAGTTCCAAAGAAGGTAGTTCCGCTCTAGGCACCATTCAAGTGCATTTCTCAGGTTGTTAACTTCAAGGTCCCCGGTAACGTTTTCCGAATAAGTGGTTGTGTACGACCTGATGATAAAAACAAACTTGCGCTCGTTACTCAGCAGCCTAGAGACGAAGCAAGCATTCTTGCTGCACGCACGCCAGAGGCCGGAATTGGTGTTTACTTGCTGGGTTTACCAAAGCACCATGTTCGGTATTCTACTCGATTGGTTGCCTGCGAATTGCACAGCAGTGTTTGGTAATCTTTGTCGAATATCATCGTACCGATGTGTCGGCCCGAATTGGTGTACGACATTTCATTGCGGACGTTGAACAAGGAGGGGACAAATAGGCATTGACTATAGAATTTCAGAGATCTGTCTTCAAAATCATTAGTGTCAAGTGTTCAGAAGTGTATGCCAACAGTCGAGGACCAAATGCCGTCCAGGTCATGCAGATTTATGGAGCAGCTTGTTGACAAAAAGGTTCATTTTCAATGAACACTGCGAATTATTACAGAATACAAACAAATGTGAATTCATATCTCTATAACCGAATTATGATGCCAAAATATGTTACTAGCCCAACAACTTTATTATTTCTTATTTTTTTCTCATTTCGAACGGATGTAGTATCATATTTTTTTCGATGATAGTAAATAGACTTGTTAATAATGCTTTTCTCTCAGCAATTATCTTATGTACTTTCATTCCAATGGATTGCATAATAACCACTACAGAATAAAAATAATTATAATAACTTGAAGATCTTTAAAGGACATCTAAACAATAACTATTAATAAAGTAGCTTTGAGATGGGAACACATTGTCAACTAGACAATATAGAAGCCACAAGGTTCGAAGCATTCAGTCTGATATTATAAGCTCACATTTAACTATTTCAGGTTATTCAAATTTCCATATCGATCTTTCCTACGATTGATATAAATAAGGCTGGTCATTATAATTACCTCCCACACATACCTAACCTAACATAAGTGAGTAAACCCATGTTTCTATAAGAACTTGTACTCTCTAGGTCGCGGCTAAAATAAATAGAAAATTCACAACAGCCAAGCATTTGATGCGGAGAATAATCTTGCTTAACATCTTGTTCTTCTATTCTATAGGTATGATGCAACCCCGAAACGGGCTGACGTGCTCAGCTCCTCGAACTAGCTCCACTCCACCACGGTTCGTCGCGACGGCATTACCGACTCCGCTCGACGGGAGATGCCGACGAGTCGTCGATCGCAACACCACCTGCCTTTGTCACTTATACTTTTTCATGGTATTTATGAGACTTCATCTTGTATGAAAACACGAGAAACCATACATCACTTCCTCCTATTAGTTTTATTTTTATTTTTATCAAGCTGCATCATGTCTGACGGCTGCGGTACTGACGCTCCAGCGGGCCACTCGCACTCGCACTCGCACCCCCCTCCCGCGGATGGGTGGAAGAATGAGGGTGTGCGAGTGATACCGGGCGACTCGCTCGACAGCGATACGCAGTAAGTAATCATTTGACGATTATCTTCTCTTTTGCATCTGACATAATACGTACGCATTGCTATGAACAACCAACCCCTATCACTCACCTCACCCCTTTGGCTACCCCTCTCCTTCTCTTCCCATCACATCCGAAGTCACCAACCCCTCTCCATCCCCAAACACAATATCTATACAAACATATACATACACAAACCCAACTAAACTAACACCCCCCTCAGCTCCACCCCCGGCATGAACCGCGCAGCCGCCATAAACCTCGCGCGCGTCGGCGCGCAGAAGATCTGGGCGGGGACGGTGCACATCCACGCCGACGCCAAGACGGGCGCGCACCACCACGGACACCTGGAGTCGGTCATCTACGTGCTGAAGGGCAAGGCGCGGATGCGGTGGGGCGAGAGCCTCGAGTTCACGGCCGAGGCCGGGCCGGGGGATTTCATCTACGTGCCGCCGTACGTGCCGCACCAGGAGATCAACGCGAGCGCCGACGAGACGCTCGAGTGCGTGCTCATGCGCAGCGACAGCGAGGCCGTCGCCATCAACCTGCCCGAGATCGAGCCCGTCGAGAAGCCGACGACGGTGAAGTGGATTGATCCTACGCATACTGAGTGAAGAAGAAGTGAGGGAGGGAGAGGGGGGGGGGGTTAGTGCTTCAGGGTACAAACAAGGAAGAAGAGAGAACAAGATGATACTAGCGATATTGTATGTATATTGATTGTCTCGAAAGTAGCATCTTCCTGTTTTCTTGCTCGGCCCTGTCACTTTATTCTCGTGGACACGTCAGCAGTATCATGGAGATCATTAGCATCAAAGGAGGCCTAAGCTACTAGGCATGCTAGTCAATCACCTTGTTGCAAGTCATGGAGATGGAGTTTTATCATTTGATTGTGTGTTCTCCTTTTGATTATCAATACAAAATACTGTTCAGCAAGGGCCACCGTATACTAGCCATTGCGGTTTAAAACCCCAGTATAAGACTGCTGGCAATGGTGTTGAAGCCAATGGCTACACTTCAGATGGAAAGCAGCAGACTTTCACAACCCGAACCGCAATATAGTTTCAACGAACCAGGCAAACTGCCAGGTAAGCATGAAACGCCCACTCCTAGCACGAACCCACATGTAAAAGAAAAAGAAAAAGTCGTACCCTGTCACTTTCGCACCCTGTCTGTTTTCCCTGCCGATAATAATGAGTGCATCTGCAGATGCCGAAGGGTTGCGTAGAACATCCTGTTCACGCCGGCAGACCGAAATCCCAGGATTCTTCTGTGTTTATCGGTTTTTTCGGTTTTTTCATTTTTCGCATGCCATTCTTGTCCAGCTCCCAGGGCCAGGAATGCTCGAAGCGCCACACCTCAAAGGTAAGTTGTGACACGAGCCGTCCAGTCATGCTAACCTGGTACCACTTCTTCCATTTCATCTTGAGCCAGTCCTTTCGCCAGTCCGGATCGATCCTGTAATACTCCTCACGGTAATACCTTATATAGGCGGGGAGGTCTGGGAGTAGTCGTAGGGCGTCTGGTATTTCATGCATGATGACTTCTTTTGTGAATTTCCCGGTTAGAAGAAACCACTCAAAGCGTGGCTTCTTGTACACGAAATATGGATCGTAGTCGTAGACGGTTTCTTCGTCAGATTCACCAACCCTGTGGCGGATAGTTTCAGTCCAGAACTGCGGTCCCGGGTATTCCTCGACCACCTCTTCGTCATCTTCGTCGACTTCCTCATCCTCAGGCCAGTTGACAGGCTGGATGAATTCCTCATCGTCAGGCACGGTAATATCAGTGTCATGACTGCGTTGCGGCTCGAACAGGTCGTCTCCGAAGTCACTAACCGGAGTGCTAATGCGACTGCTGTTCAGGACGACGTCATCGGGGTCGATGGAGATGGGGTCCGTAGAGTGTGTATCGAGTACGGGAAGAGATATGTGGATTGTACTGAGAGAAGCCAATTGGCCATCGGTATGATCTGCATAGAAGTCCTGTGCTCCCGGCCCAATGATGGTTGCTTGGGGAGAATGGTCTTCGCTGGTCTGAGAATGCATGCCCTCCTCAGGGTAGGAGGACGGTGAGGAGGGTTGACCTTCGTCGCTACCATGTTGTAATGATTCAGCAGGCTCTTGTGCACCGTGCAAAAGCCAGAACGGTTGGAGGGATGTTTGGGTAGCCGCATTGATCATGGAGGGGGATTGCCTGTGTGTGCCTTGGCTGAGCTCACCAAGCACACCGACATTGGCTCGAGTGTCATTAAGCTTCCCATTAGGTTCACGGCCATCGCCTGCTGTAGAGCCGATGGAAGAAGTCTCATGATGATCTTGGGTGTGCGAGGGACCTGACTTCTGCTTTGGCGGCAAGTTCTCATTGTGGAGGGCAGGGGATTGAGAGCCAACATCAGCAACCTCAGGGTCGTCATACCTAGAACCTGATATGCGTTGTCGAGTGCCAGGTTTCTTGAAAAGGCTCTGCCACCCGGACACTATGTTAGTCCTTTGGCGCGTAGGATAGGCGCCGTGAACCGTGTTGTGAGACGACTCGTCGGGGGAGCGGCCAGGGCTCAAGCCGCGGCGATTCGGCAGTGTCTTACGACGGAAGATGGGCATCTTGGTAATGATGCAAGTGTATTTGGAACCAATCAATACAAGACCCAAGATCCAATATGTATTTGTCAAAACATTGAGGTGGGTGTGAAGTGTGAAGGGGAAGACTGAGGGAAAAGGAGGAGGGAAAAGGATACGGGTGGGTGATGCGAGAGGTAGAGACTTGTGATTCAGTAGGTGTCGAGGAAGCCACGTCGCTACCTTCCCTGAAGTCTATGTCCTCCAATTTATAGAGAAGCTGCCGCCTGGTCGTTCCCGCAGGTGCTGATTACTTACCTTTGCTACCGCATTGAATGCCTTACTTTTCAAACTTAAACTAAGCACGTACATACTACCTAGGTGCCTACTAGTAGGTTATGTAGGCATTCACTACCTATATATACGAAGTATGCATGGTCAAAGAACAATGGCAATTTTATATAAGACACGATAGTATAGACTACTTCTGAGTAGATTCTACATCATTGAATACTAGTCTACATAGTCAATGAATACTAGCATGATAAGCAGGGCACCTTCAGTTCATCTTTAGATCAAGGGCCTGGTAGGTACATATATAGGTAGACACTTCCATGCTTGTGAAAACATACGTCAAATCATGGATGTGATGACGTGGCTTGCCACTCCCTAAGGTATGGCCAAGCAGCCACGAGAGTGCGAACAATGGTTCTTCCCTCGTATTCCGAACTCCCAGCCCAGGTTGGATAGCTTCAAGATATACTACTGCACATCATCTAACTTTCAGGGAGGGGCCAGGCACCAATGGGATGTGGCTACACCAGGTACGGCCTGGCTCATGCTGTGGTTTAAGGTTATACGAAAGCATGCTGCTGCAAATGTGGCTATTCGCACATGGATATGTCGCGGACCGGAACCCAAAGGGGTCCGAGAATCCGCATTACAAACGGACGTCTTGGTCTCATGTTACGGGACAAACGACCAGCACAGAGTTGCCCCGTCGTCAAGTCGCCTTGGTTTTTCCAATTGCTAGGTATCTTGTAGTTTCTGCCACATCCTCATCAAGCACCAGCACCAGCACCGCCCCTCCTCGCCCTAGTGTCTGCACCCAAATAGTCGATCGGATTGCGGCACAGGGGACATGTGTTTTGGTTACTGCTTTGGAACCATTTGTAGAGGCATGTGCGATGGAAGAGGTTCTTGCATGTCTGGCAGCGCTTGTCTGGCATCTTCTTGTCAGTACTGATAATGCTGTAGCAGATAGCGCATTCGCTCTGCCCTTTGAGAGCTCCGATGACGTTACGCCGGAACGCGGCCAGCCCATCGATTATGTTGCCACCCTATTTTGTACCTGTCAGTCAGGAATGCTCTGCCTTAGTTGAAAAATTAAGTATCGGATGGTGCACTCTTTCGTGCAGAGGGAAGGGCAGCTACAACCATCACAGCTTTGCGTCAAACTCTATCCTGAGCGATACCTTCCTTAGGTAGAGCAGGTACGTTGTGGGAGAGAGGCAGAGACTAGTAGGAAGGGTCGTACATACCGAGAACGTAATGACACCCTGTGTGGTCAATATCCAGCTCTTCCACTTCCTCTCGTCCACTGCGACACGATTGATTCCGACGACGGTGACGGCTTCGAGCGGAAACTCGGGCGGGATACGGATCGCGATCGAGGCCTGGAGATCGTCCACTTCATACCCCGCAATCACTTCCCTCGCCGCCCGGCTCACCTTGACCAGCAATTCTTTCTCGTCCCCTATCGGAGTCTCTTGACTATCATTCCATGTCAACACGTCGTCCAGGGCCTCGGAGATGAGGATGGGTGAAAAATATTTTGCCATCCATGCTTCCACGGCAATCTTCGTCTGTTTCGAGCGACAGCTTATGTGCCATGACTTGAAGAGCCCTGGGACGAATTTCAATACTCGGTAGTATAGATGTACCAAGAGCCACTGCATATTTCTCTCTTCTGTTTCGGAACTAGCCAACTTGAGGTCGTAATGTCGAATGTTGTCCATCGTGAACCCTGCTCGGTCTAGATTCAGACCATGAGCTGCCGAATGACCCAGAACATCAAAAGTGAAATTCATCAGAGGGCTGATGTAATCCTCGGTCTTCAGATTTTCGGCATAATCGCTACGAACTTTGAAGGACGCAGCTTGAAAGGCATCGAACACCAAGTGCCAGGACAGGAGGTACGACCTGACAGCAGTGGGGAACTGAGCCAGCATCGCGTCTGAGTATGCATCCAACGTTGGAGCGTCGAGAAGGAGCGATAATAGTTCATCTGGAAGGCGCGCATCTTGCTTCTCGAGTAGGACGTCCACAGAGAGCTTTTCCTGAGCAGCTGGAAGTGCCTTGTCCAAGATTGTAAATGCTGCTGTTTGGATGAACCGAAACTCACTGGCTACCAGCCCATAAAGTTCTGTGAGGTCGTCATATTGTTGGAGGGGTAGCTTTTCGACATCGTGACAGACTATAATGTCCACTATATCGAGGGGTAGGGTATGGTTTTCTCTCGGCAACTTGAGGAGATCGATTAGAGCAGCCGACCGTTTCTCCGACGATGAGTCTAGGACGTCTACTAGATCGTCATTAGGCTCCTCTAGACGCTCGAGGGTACGCAGGAGGCCCAAAGATGCATGTATTTCTGGAAGGCGATGATCAATTGGCTGAACAGGAGACTTCGTCAAGAGGTAAACGCAGAAGTCGACCGCTTTCTCCCAGTAAGTCCCATACACATCCTTAATACAAGGCAGAAGACGTGACAAGCAATGGCAAGCCTCTGTTGCGAATGCTTGTGAAAACTCCTCCGGTGTGTCTAGCCAAGAAGTGATTTGCTTAACGGCAAATACCAACCTATTATTAGCAACTGGCAGCTCGCCAGCATCATAAACAAGGGCGCAAATGTGGAACAAATTGAGTGTGATCAAGCTCTTGTCGTCGCCGAGCTTAGATCCGGCAATGTCGCTCACCAAGCGATTACAGAAATTGTTGATGGTTTTCGACGCTGAAAGAGTCTCGGCAAAGCCTGCTAGCACTGCAGCTGCTGTGAAGGCAGTCGATGCGGACGACTTGAAGTAGGGCGAATCGGCCAGCCATTGCTCCCCACTTGCTGGAAAACCGTATTTCGCTGCCAACCAATCAAAGATGAGCTCCATCGCTCTTGCGGAGTAGAAGGCTAGAGATGATAAAGTCTGCGTATCTTCAGCGAGTCTGTCAATAATCGCATGCACTAGCCGCGATGACTCGGTGCCAGTTCCATCACGCCACCCCGGGGCATTTTCAGTTAAGCCTACTACATATTGTCGAGCGGCATTGACAAAGCTCTCCAAATCTGCTCGGGCCTCAGAATCGGGCAAGGAACCCCAGAGACCATTACTGCTGTGCATGTTGAGCTGATCTGTAGTCAGCTCAGCTGTCAAGAGCAGGCATATGATCAGATCAATCTTCGTAGTGAAGGCCACAGTATCAAACTCAAATCCAGCAGATATGAGTTTGGTGACGTATAGACCCATGCGGCCGGATAAAGCATCACCTCGACCATCCCGTTTCATACTTATATCTTTGTCCACAGATTGGCCTCTCGCAAGAAAACATAAGCCACTCAGACCATTTGCCAGTGCTAGAGAGGGGTTTGAGTTTTCTTGCAACAGGATCGAAAGCTGCTGCCTCCATATTTTAGGATCAGGCAGAAGGGCGAGCATCTGTACGCCGGTATCGCCATCTTGCGAGGAAGCTCTGATCATATCTCGCGCTTGTAAGGTCTGCTGAACCAAGGTATCAATGCTGTAGATGGTCAGATTCGATGTCAATGGTGTGATTGCGTTCCACTTACGAGAGCGAGTTGGGACTCGCGTTGTTGATATTTTGCTGAACGAGGTTCTGCGCATTAGAGATCCCATCAGAAGGATCCTCCAACAGAGCTTGCAGCATAGAGACCTCGGGACCGCTTCCGCTCTCCGACAGCCGGAGCAAATTCGCCACCAGAGCCATGTGAAGTTCGTCGTCTTGCGTCAAGATACCTTTTCTTGTTTTCACAAAAATATGCAACGCTTTGAGAACACCGTCATTCACCTGGCCCGAGGGGTTTGATGAGCGGTCCAGAAGTTCCGTGGCAAGTCTCCTCGAAGCGGTCTCGCTCAGTGCGCCAAAAGTGAAGACGTTGTTGAACAACTCCCAGCTAGACCCCGCGTTCCCTACGGCGCACATCAAGCACCGGCGGATGAGTTCGGATTGCAGAGTAGGGTCTTTGAGTGCAAGCTCAGCTGCTTGGGTACTCGAGAGAAGCTTGCTCAATGCAGGCACGGCTCCTGCGGTATCCAAGCATTCCATCACAACAGCGATACTAGTTTTCCATATACGTTCAAAGTCGCCGAGCCGTGGCGGTATTTGGCCCAACAGCATTATGCTTGAAATGATATAAGGCGCACTGGTTGCCCCCAGGAAGACTTCTCGACCCTCCACTAGACAGTCATTTAGCTGACCAAGTATACCCTGGGTCGATGGAATCGTATGAAAGAGTGATGGGGCTTGTTTCAATGCGGACTCGACGATGAGAGCAGCACCAAATGGTTTCCAGTTCCTATTCTTAAGCAGACCAAGCCCCTCCTCCAGGACTTCCACAGAAAAGCGAGTCATGATATCGGGGATCGGACGGTCGCCTGCCACAGTTTTTTCATGTGCATCCAGTACTTTACCCGTGAATGAGAACCACCTCTCTCCCTCCTCGGCGGTTGCCCTTTGGGATTTCACGTGATCCTTTGACGCTTCTGGCAGTGAGTCGCGGATATGATTCTTGAGATCATCCTTTAACCGACCCCATTGCAGCTTTGTGGCTTCTAATAGGTCCTCGGAGGGTAGTGTCGTAGTTGAAGTGTACGCCTTGATCAGAATTGGTAACTGACTCCCCGTGGACCAAACGGACGTCTCAGGCGATGGAAAGAGGTAATGTGATGTCAATGGGAAGATGGTCTCCTCGCAAAGTTGGAGACGCGCCTCGGCAGAAGGCACTGTTTGCAGAAAGCGCCTTACCAAGCTAAGATAGGCGGACCAGGCCTCAACAGCATTCGTGCGAGGCTCGTCCCGGCTCGTGATTCCCTTTCTCATGGACTTGACAAGTTCCAAAGCGCCGTCGGCATCATCGGGTAGAATGCCGGAGGGTATGGCCTCGATCAATCGAGTGACATTAGCCCAGTATTGCGGCGGAGCCCCTTTGGAGCCGGATTCGAGAAAGAGCCTTAGACGTGAGATGGGCGTCTTCTTGCTCCGGTAATCGTCGGTCCATATCGTTGGGCATTTCACCGTCAGCTTGATGAGAGCTTCAACGTAGTCACTGGCTGAGCCGATTTGGGAGCTCTTGAGGCCCTCGGCTACAAACACTTTGCTGAGACGAGGCAAGGCAGCCCCAACTCGATCTGGTCTCTTCTCGAGGCTTGTGGACAGGAGCTGAGACGCGAGCCGCCTCACGTTGGGGTCGTCGAAGACGGCGCTCTCCCAGACCTTGGGATTCTCCAAAAACTGATCATAGCTGTCTGCGCATTTCTCAATGTCGGCAAAACTCAACTTCTGCAAGAGGTTGAGGACCAGGGCCAGAGAGCCAGCAAGAACGCGGGCATACTTGGCATGGGCATCGTCGGAGTTGGTGGAGCGGCGATCGCTCAGGGTCTCGGGGGTCTCCTTGGCGGCATCGTGGGCATAGTCGAGGATCTGCTGCTGGCAGCGCTTCCAGAACTGGACGATCTTGTCGGGGGTGGTGAGGAAGGAGGAAAGGCCTTCGGTAGCGGCTCTGGAGACGGCCCTGTCGCGGTCGAAGGTGCCGGCGAGCCAGGGGCCAACAAGCTTGGGCACATTCTTCTCCATGCGCTTGCGGGCGGAGCGCATGAGCTCGTACTGGAGGGTGTGGGAGAGCTCGCGCACGCGTCGCGAATTGTCTATAGACACGCGGGGATACAGTTGGACCTGCGACGCACGGTGTCGTTAGCATCGATCGGCCAGCGAGCGCGGCCAGCGCAGTCTGCGCAGCGTACCCAAACTTCCAAGATAGGCTCCTCGACGCCGCCCTGCTCGTGGGGGCAGGCCTGGACATGGGCAAGCAGTTCCTCGAGGGCCTTGGCCTTGGTGGTGGCATCCTTCTTCTGCAGGTTCTTGAGGGAGACGACAACGTTCGCGTCGGGTACGGCGGAGAAATCGGGAGGCTCGGCGAGATAGGAGAGGTTGATGCCGCTCGCAGCGGTGGTAAAGGTGCCAAAAGAGGCGGCGCCGAAGCCCGCGACGGCCTTGCTGCTGGCTGCGCGGGCCTTGGCTGGCTTCCGACTCATGGTCGCGCGACTCGCCGACACAGGAATGATGACGATGTTGATGGTATCGGTCGGTTGTGGGGACGGGGACGGGGACGGGGACGGGTGTTGGGAGCGTCGAGACCAGAGGTGGCAGGCCAAAGCTCAGTTGCGGCGCAAACCTTCAGTTTCTGTGTTCAGTTTCTGTGAAACAAGAGAGAGCTCAGCTCACTTTTCCACCCAACGTGACCCCAATTGTAAGTAGAATTTGACCCCACCGTGGGGTTCTCTGTTTCGCTGTGACGTCGTCCACTAGGGGTGTAACATACGAATTTGTTACGCGCCGGCCGTGTGACTCACCCCGCGGATGGCGAGGATGGGTCTACTGCAGGTGGGCAGCCTGAGGATGCAACAACATGACAATATGCATGTAATAGTGCGTCTGGCTGGGCCGGGCGGGCACCCAATCCAGCTGAAACAGCTCCTATGCTACATATGTAAGTACCTAGCCTAGGTAGCTGCCCCGGCATCAAAATTGTCTAGACACAGTGTGACATCATTCAGCAAGGAACACATAGGTAGCTCGAGGGTTCAAGTAGGTAGGTAAGCAGGAAGGTTAAGTTCTCAAGACAGAGGGAGATCCGTACTGAAGTAGGTAAATAGCTGAGGAAGAATATAGATACATATCTAGCACGCAAGTTGAGTGTTTTCTACCATCCGAAAAGACCTCACAAGGGATGCATGCATGCATGCTGCGCAGACGGAAGAATGAGGGCTCTGCTCTGCTCTGCTACCTACCTCTTGGGGCATTGGGGCGGAGACGGCGCTAAAGCTCGGTCCGGGGGCTCGGTCTGGGGGTGGGTGACCTGAAGTGGGCATGTGGTCCCATCGCTGATTTACCCCGCAACAGCCCCGGAACGAGCCGGGTTCCAGGTGCCTAATGGGCTAAGGTCGACTCGCTAGGTGCCCACAGAAGCACGTTAATGCACAGGAAACTTGGGGTCAGGTGGAGCCGGAGTCTCTGGAGCGGGTTGGGGTACCTCCTGCATGGGGAAGCTGTCGAGGACTGTTAGGTAAACAGGCCTCGACAGGTACGTGAAGAGCTATGTACCTCAACACCTGCGGGCAACAACCTTAGCTGTTGCCCAAGGCCCAAGCAGGTGGAAGACAAAACCCCTCCTCTCTCGAGACGGCGGCCAACACGGCTCTTCGTTCCATCCTCCAATTTCCTCCCCATCCCACCATGCATCGCTCCATGTGCTACACACCGCGATGCCCACGACGCATCGAATGTGACCAGACCTGAAGCGTGAAGGCCCAGCTCACCACCACGTCGTCTATCTCATCAACTTATACCCGCCATATGCTAGTTCGTGCTTCACGTCGCCGTTGAGGTTGAGTCCAGCTCCGACTCCCGAGTTCCGACAGCTAAGCCAACTTCGAATTCAAGACAACCATGTTGTCGACTTCACGGACCACCCGAACCACCCACCGGGTGCTGTCTCTCCGAGACCACGGCTCTCGCGTGCAGACCCGCACATTCCGCTTCGGCATGTGGTCCTCTTGCCGCAACCTCGCCTCCAACTCTCTTGAACGCGAAATCCGACGCCGTCGCTTCCTCAAGCTGCCACCTTTCGACAATGCCAGAATGAGAGCCGCCTGGTCCGATGTTTTGTTCCAAGAGGAACGCAAGCCAAGGCGAAATTCGCCACGTTCTTGGACTTCCGCTTCGCCCAGACATAGTTGGCACCACGCCATGCAGAGGGAGATGGAGAATCGAAAAGCAGAGTCGCTTCGACACATGCACCCGCTGTTCCAGACTTGGTCGTCGTATCTTGGTCGCTTCATCGAACCCCTATTCTACAATACTCCGTCTGAGAACAGCTCATTTCAGCGTCACGACAAACCACCGGCCGGCCACCACCCCACGAATCTCAATCCCAAAAATTCAAAACCTCGAGAACCTGTGCACAGTCCTGCTACTCCAGGTCCAGACGAGGCTTACGTCATCGATCCTATCACGAACCGCAAGGTACGCAAAGGAGAGGTGGACGGACCAGTTGAGCCAGCGCCCCAACCTACGACTCGGTATTCCAAGTATCACAAACCGCAGTCGCCGCCATCCGCTCCCCCAAACGTTGAGTCAGAACGGCCACCTATCTACTCAAACGGGCCGCCCCCAGAAGCCGAGCTTCGCAAGTATACTGAGGTCAACTTTGATGATTGGGCCGCGCCTGCTGCTCACTCTCCGGAGGCGCCTCCCGAGCTGGCTTCCTACACGTTTGACAACTCGGAAATGAGAAGTCAAGAGTATTCCTTGAATCATTTACCCCCAGAGGAAAGTCCTGCCGAGGAAGTCGATGACCTTTCCAAGTACCGTAATACAGCGCTTGATGAGCCACTAGAAAACGCACTTGATACGAAAAACATCACCGATTCCAGCAAGTCTGTCCGGCGGGATCCTAAATCACAGCAGATACAGAGTGAGCTGGACAACTACGGACCATTCATGTACAACGAGAATTCGCCGACCCAAACCGAAGATGGGAAACATGCTTCAAAAGTATCCGAACCCTCACACGGCCGGTATCCGACGACTTATGACGACCTTCACACATACGAGCTCAGGGTTGCTGAGGAAGCCCGTAACCAAGACCGAAGCCCAAAACAGTACGAGGATCTTGATGCGTACAAGGACTTCGCAGCGCAGCCTCCAAACACCACCGAAGCACCGAAGCGTGACACGCTAACAGCGAGTCTTCTGGATTATGAGTCCAAAGATAAAAGTGGCGTGACTCTTGGTGACCGTTTCGAGTATGACAGTGGTGGATCAAGAGATATTCCAACGACGATGGGCCATCTCTTCAATCAACAGTATTGCAATCACACTAGTCCCGAGAAGAAGCAGGACTCACCCATCACAAGAGGCCGGAAGCAATTAAATCAGCAGATGAACGAGATCGGTGCGACATCTGACGCAATGGACCGCTTTATCAGCTCAAATCTGCAAAATGTCCGCCATAAGTACGAGCGCTTTCAGAATAAAGATCAGGACGCTGATCTTCTATCGGAAGGGGCGTTTGCCTCTACGGACAAGTCTCCAATAGAGCCTCGTCAGCCTATTGGTCATGCCGCGAAAGGCGATACCAAGCAACGCGCGTCCTCTGGAGAGGATCTGTATTCTAGACAACCGCAAGGCCTGGAGAATTCATTCTCCGAGGAATGCGGTGGAAGACAGACAATGCCTATATACACGAAGTCATACGGTGGAGTGTCCGACAAAAAAGAGTCATCGATACCGGAGCCTGCAGTAGTGCACGATTCAGAGGCGTTTCCCGATAGCTCGGTCGCGTTTGACACCGATACATACTATCACCGAGACCCAGAGATTGACGGGGTGCCTCCACGACCGTCCGGATCGACGCCAGAACCGGCGCAGAGCCCAGCAGACACAGCTTCCTCGGACAATTCGACTAGTTGCACATACGCATATAAGGTACTAGTCTATAATCCCGAGACGCAATTGATCAACATGGCAAAAATAAGTCCCACTGAGCCGGACCCTTCAGCGGCCCTCTCCCTGTCGGAGGCCTTGTCGCGTCTCAATTACTCAGCCAAGTTCTTCCCTCATCTCCTACCGCTGGAAGCCGAGGGATTCGAGATTGCCTTCGGGGCCGACAACTTTCTCGTCTTCCGTCAGAAACTGCCACCTGCGATGAAGACAAAATTCGCCGGCCGCAATACCCAGACAACTACCTCCAAAGGTGGCAATGGCAATACCCGTGCATACGTGAACCCGATCGACATGATGGGGGCAGCGGTACCGAACGCTGCGGCTTTTATCTCGCCGACGGGATTTCTCAACTACGATATGCCCAGAACGCCTGCCCCCTCATCTATCAACAACATGACTCGTAATAGGTACTCTCGCCATATGTACAATCAAGAAGGGAAGAGTCAGACAGACGAGGGAACGAAGACGAAGAAGACGAACGTCGCAACAAGAGTCCTTGTCGGAGGCGTCTGGGTCGCAGGCCTGTCGTATGCTCTCGGTGTCGTGACAGAGTATTTTCACACCGGAGGGGCGGAAGGGAAGGGTCCGGAGGGATTTTCACCGATCTGACTAGCTTGGATATATGTTATCTTGCCCCTCCTCTTCTACTGCTATACCATCACGCATGACTGATCACGTCGTATCGACTACCTACCGAACAGTATTTTCCTATGCGTTAGTTATTCGAGCTGATAGGTCGGTTAGTTTCCTTCGTCCTTTGTTCTCTGCAGTGCTGGGCATGATCGTTGCTACTTGCTATCTGCCTATTATTCTAAGTATGGCGTTAGGGCTCGGCAGGTTATGTTAGGTACTCTCGGGCGTAATTATCTGGGTGATTCTTTAATCTGCCTACTGGTCGGGCATCTATCCCAAGCCCGCTTGTCTCGTCCTATCCTTTTATTTTTTTGGGGACAGCGAGCAGATCTCCACTTTCCTAGGCATCTTGTATACTAGCATACCATATGCATACATACCCATATCCATAACCCCGGCCACGAGTAGTAGTGAGGTAGCCTAATCACTTCCCGCGGGAGATATATAGTAATACTAGGAGTTCGATCCATTTACGTGAGGCCATTCTGGTTGCCAGAGTTACCCCAAGGGCTTCCATTGCCACCGTTCGATGCCGGTGTAGTAATGACCGGGGAAGCGGATCCATTACCACTTGGTGTACCTCCAGAGCCGACTCATCCTGGTCCGCTGGTTCCTGACTGAGGAACAGTGATGATCTGAGGAAAGTTCCCAGAGCCGGAGCCGCCTTGGTTGGGCCCACCTCTCCCTGGATTTCCAGAGCCGGGGGATGCGGCGACAGTGAGAGTGGAAACAACAATAGAGATGATAGTGTAACTGGGGACAATCGAAGGAGCGACGGTGACGCAGACAGTAGTCGCATGGGGGGGTAGGACAATGACCAGGTCCGCCTCCAATGGCTTGTACCAGATCCGATGCCAGGGCCAATATTGGGACCAGCGTTAGGGCTCGTACCTGGTCCCATTCCAGTACCGGGCTCAACGCCAGATCCAGGTCCGGATCCGGACCCATGATTGAAACCTGATCCGTTGTCAGGATGCGTCGGGTCTGTAGGATTGATACAAGTTAGCCGCTGCTGCGCTTGAAGAGAGTATGATGCTGAGGCGGCGGCGGGATGAAGCATAAGGTTCTACTAGAGCAGCAAGGGAATGAGTGTTGTACGTACGAGTTGCCATATTGCTGAGCCGAGGACAGTACGTGCCAAGCCTTGTAGTTGAAGGAGGGAAGTTGTTTTCATAACAACGTGTTCCCAGTGGTAGGCTCCTTGCCGATGTCCCTGTTGACGAGTTGAAACTCGTCATCGTCTCTGGTCCTCAAAGATCTGCTGTCTGGCACCCGTAGTGTTACCCCTCGCTTTTTATGTCTCCGGCTGGTCATAATATCAGCAAGACTAGCCAGCGAAGTACTAAGACTTTGAGACCAGCTCGAAATTATCTTGCGGAAGGCGGGAAGCGTGGGCACAGAACCCAGTATGATGACGAGAGATTGCTCTAGACTGTTCCACAGAACACCTTGTCTTGCTTTCTCAAGAGTTCCATGTGGGATGGTGGTGATGCGCATCACACACAAAACCACAGTGGCGATGGAGCCGGCTAGCAGGACGCAGAGGCCCATTTTACGCCGTAAGGGCATATTCAGCTTCCAGATGATGATAACTGGAAACAGGACGAAGGTGAGATCTGTCAAAGCAAAAATAACTGCTATTGTCAGGCACTTCCCGTAAACGATGGACAGTAAAGTTGAACTCACCCCCGGTCACAACGCCAAATAACTCTACTATGATCGGGTTCCACTTCCTCGAGGTAGGTAATTGGGGTTGCCACAACGCTTCCACCGGATCGGTCTGAACCCACGTCAAGATGATGGATAGGAGGCCCAGTACCGTGATGAGTGACGTGTTCACGGTCAACCACCACTTAAACCAGACCTTGTTGCTAAATATGCCGACCAGGAGCAGACAGATAGAGATACGTGCAGTGATAGAACACAGTACGCCGGGAATGGTCGAGATATACACCCATTTAAGCATTTTAGTCCACCCCATGGCTGGATCCTTCAGCAAATACTCCTTGTGGATACCGAGTCCCCAATAGTAGGCCATGGTGACGCATGCCTGACTGCTGATCTGGAGTGCCTAAACGGATGACAATTATTAGTTATCTATGGCCATACTACATTGGCAATGCGTTCAAGAGTAAAAAAGGATGTATCGATAACACGGAATAATTACCGTAGCAACGATCATGAAATAATCATGAAGACTCAAGCCCCGGATAAGTTTAATTCGTACGTAAATCCGTAGCAGTATTACGATGATGCTCAACACCGTCACTGTCCACGTGACTTCTAAGACGAGAAGTCCTTGGTCACCGGGGTCGTTGAAGTTTGGCCTGCGCATGATCATGTGTCGCTAGGATTAATCTCAAGTAAAGATGATGGGTACCAAAATTCAGCCTACTAATTGAAGTGTGTGCCGAGGAAGGGGCCACTTAAGTTATTATAAGTTAAATTCGATCATGATATTTAATAGTTCAAATTCAAATAGAACCCTCCATCTGTGAATTTCATACCATATTCTTAACAGAACTGCAAGGGTGGTGACTATCCAGCGCCATGGTCGCACGGGCCCAACAAATCTTGGAGACAATGTAGGAGGTGGTCGGGTCGGCTAATGCCCTTTGCAAACCGGTCAAACGCCATTGTTGGAGTTGATCAGTCGTGCTACCCAAGGCCCAACGAGACGTACAGGCAGGAGAGCAGCTGTGTCAATCCCCAGCCTCGTACTGGGATAAGTATAGACCGGGCTAGACCAGATGAAAAACACGAGAACCCATAAATAGCCTGTAATGTGACGGAGTGGCTTTGGGAGAAACGCAAGGACCATCGGGGCGATGGCATCTTCGAGGCAAATGCCAAGGGGGTGTAAGAGAAAGAAGACAATCGCACCGTTCTCAGCATTTGGTACGCCCATAAGTTGGTCTGCACGATAGTGCAGGACGCCGGAAATCAGAAATGCGGTGGCCAAGCGTGCATACCGAGCCAGAAACGATCTCTGAGGGAGGAAGGGAAGTGCGCTGCCAACGAATAAACGAGCGTGTCCGGTCAGGAAACTCCTGAACATTTGGTGCCAAGATACTCTGCGAAGGTCACATTGTCAGCCTCGTCAGCTTAACACGCGCATTTGTCGCCCGATATTCCTTCAAGTGCAGGTAACTTGACTCACCCCCAAAAGCGTCGGACAGTATACGCTTCCGAGAAAGCACCGTAAAGGGGCGGACAGTCTGCAGGCTGTGTGAAATGCAACATTACAGCGATGGCTGCAACCGTGTTGACCATAAAGAGGTTGAGTGTGCCTGTAGTAAACCAATAAGAGATCGTCATAATGGCACGGAAGGTGAAGTCGCCGGCGTCTAAGCGGCGCAGCGAGTAGAACAGGGCTGCCTTCTCGGGTTGCATGAGAACAGCGTCTGGGGGCGGTAGAGAGGCCACGATGTCGACAATGAGGTAGGCTATCAACGTGACGAATAGGCGTTGGAGAACAAAGGCGGCGCGCGATGTTGGCTGCCGCGTAGCCCCAGTCGAAGAGGGTACATTCTTGACTTGCCATTTCGTGCCAATGCGACGCATGTTCCAGAGTAGGCCGATGGCTGACGCGATACCTCCTTTCGCAGCGCCTGGGCGACGCAGCTCGGATGACTGGACGCGAGATACTATGATCAGCTCTGACGCGCTCAAGAACTGAACCCAGAGCAAAGATGCGAAGGTCGCAGCCCAGTGCGGTCGCCCACTGGCCAAGCATAGCTGGGCTAGTAACTGCTCGTTGGAATAAGTGATAGCTAACAGCAGTGCCAGCCCGCTCATGCGCACGAATGAAGCATGGGCGGGAGTGTTGAGAATAATGAGGGCGTAGATGATCACGAAGGCTGTCTCGCCGACGAAGAATACAGGCAACGAACCGAGCGACGATGCCATGGTTTCGGGGGCTATCGTGGTCAAGAAGACGTTGATATGCAGAAGAGTTTGGATATATGGCGAGGTGTAGTATCTTCTCGAGAGCACGAAAATGTCGAAGTAGATGATAATTAGTAGATAGGCGTCTATCCGTGCTGGCTCACAACTGCAACGGCCGCATCCTTTGGAGCTGCCTTGGAGTTAGTTACATGGTTCTTTGTTCATTGGGTAGCCTTGACTTGTGCCTATCGTGGCTTGAGGATTTCTGCATGTTGGTGCTATGATCAAAAAGTAGACTGAAAACTTGCGAATTGTTGGTTCTCTGTGGCATCTTGGCTCCGGAGCGGAGCCCCACCGGGAGCTTAGCCCTTTTGGGTACAGGTACAGGTACAGGGTAGTGTCCCCCGGATCAGGGACTCTGCAGGGGACTTTGTGCCCTGCTGATGATGAGTCATCCATGCAGGTGCTTTCTCAAAAAGGCAACGATTGCCACTTCGACATTACATCACTGGTGACTCAAAAGGTTTCGCATTTCATCCACCTCAAGTTATCAACAAAACGAGCAAACCCGATCTCTATCACGCCTGCAACCTTCCATGCATGGATGGTTTCGATGGCATATGTGAGCAGGCAGCTTCAATTCTTTCTCTTCTTGTCGTCTTTTGAACCCCGCGCCTGATCATCCTCACAGCGCCATGACGATGACGAAGACGAAGACGAAGACGAAGACGAAGACCTCAACGAATCTTATTCTTTTTGGTATCTCTACAAGCAATCTGGCACCATGACTTCAACCCACTATATCGGTTGGTTGCAAGCATTCAAGTGACGCTTCCCTCCACATGTCCCGCGCGTACATGTAGCCAACACAATCATTTTTTGGTAGCATGCCCAAGCTCGAAGAAGGCTGGACTGAGAACAGGAAAACAAAACTCTCGACACATCGAAAAGCCTGAATATGGAAAAATCGGGCATCGATCTTCGTGGATATAACAAACAAGTCAAGCACTGAGCCAACAACGCCGAGTGCCATGCACGCGCCGGAAAATGCGAATGCAAAGAAGAAAAACCCAAACAGCAAAGATGCATATTGCATCATGCGAGACTCCTTCC
Source organism: Astrocystis sublimbata (assembly GCA_022453515.1). Classification (NCBI taxonomy): domain Eukaryota; kingdom Fungi; phylum Ascomycota; class Sordariomycetes; order Xylariales; family Xylariaceae; genus Astrocystis; species Astrocystis sublimbata. The sequence continues at coordinate 6,460 of JAJNNY010000074.1, read as the reverse complement.
TTCCTTCGAACCGAATTAGAGTGTCGATCCTCGACGATATGCCGCTGCTCCCAAGTCAGAGCAGTAAGGGTATGAGCCATCGGTATTCATTAGGTCAAGGGGTTTTGGGACGCTTCCAATAATATTGCTACTCTCCGTTAGTATTTTTGGTCCGCAATCGATCGGGATCTCCCGAGTGCTTGTTTGTGGCATGCATACCTTATGTTGTTTCCGACAGGCTCTCAGACTCGGTTTCCTCAAGCCATCAGTTACAGCAATCCTCCGCGAGTCGTCCGTGTCGTGTTCGGGAATATAATAGTACTCCGACTCCAGCGCCTTGCCGGCCGCATCCTTCCCTTGTCGAGTGATCACCCCGACACACTTCGTCTCCTCGATAACGCGCCGCAATATTGACTTGGAAATATCTTTCTTCTCTTCGTTGGGTAGGTTGTTCATGATAGCCGTGAGCGGGTTCGACGACAGCCGAGAGTAGGCGAGTTGGTTGATGACGTGATTTCGGACTACATCGACGTTGATGTGGGATGGTATTGTTTCCTCCTCCGGCTCAGCGGACGGCTTGAGGGTGGCAGTGCCGGATCGTATCCGAGACGACTGTTTCGGAGATTCGGCAGTAACGGCTGCGAGACGGCCGGTGAGATCGGCACCGTAAGGTCCAAATGAGAATACGACGGGATCATTCTCCTCGTTCGGGTTGATATCATCATCGTCGGGATCACTGAGATCACTGGAATACGGGATGGACGGATCCTCTGTTTCAATAAATGTCGCTTCAGGGTCGGCCGCAGGGTTGGAAGGCTCATCATCCTCGTCGGCACTTGCGTCCTCGTATATCTGCACCGACTCTTCACCGAGACTGCCTGACGATCTGCTAACAGGTGTGGGGGAAATGGGTGACTGGATGCGTGCATGGCGTCGGATGGGGCTTGATTGCGGAGAGTCTAGGACCAGAGCCGAGGGACGTGCTCGCGAGCGAGGTGAATCGTCCCATGTTGTGTCGGACAGGTTGGCTATTGAGTTGCGACGCACGTGCACATTCTGGGGCCAGTGGACCATGACCCTCGCGTCCAGCACGTCAATCATGATATCAGCACCCTCGGTCTCCGAGGTGAATGTGTCGTTCTTTCTCAGGTCCCAGGTCCGACCCTGGCAGTGAAGCTTCAAGCCATTCCAACCATTGCATTCGACCTCGACCCTGTTGGGCTCGAGGAGAGATTCGGCGGGGATATATCGGGCCTTGACGTGGACACGTGACACGAGCCGGTTCGCGGATAACTGGTAGTGGGAGGTGTTGCTGGACCGACCCATGCAGAGGACGTCGCCATTCTCGCTGAGCTCCAGCTCGGGCACGGCGGACAGAGGGGCACGTTCCGAAAGGGTGGATTGGGTGCGTTGGAAGTTGGGCCTCGAAGACTGAACGCGAGGAGGCGAGGAGGAGAGGATTCCGGTGCTGGATGTGAGTATGGGAGTCGGATACTTGACGAACGGAATGGGACCGTCAGGGCCTTCGTGAGCGGCCCGCTTGAGAGGTCTGGGGAGACCGGGCGAGGAAGACGGCTCAAATGGGGGAAGCAGAGAAGGTGCTGGACGCTTCCGAGGTGACAATATGGCACACGATACGGGAGGTAAGGAGGGCTCGCCCGAAGCCAGCTCCTCGATGGACTTCAGAGGTGAGGAACTCATAGTGATATAGCCGGTCTACCAACAGGCATAGCAGGAGACGGAAACGGATGTAATTACAAGCAAAATCAGCTTTAGCAGTGTACGAGTCTCTGTCCTGAGACTGGTCTCTTGAAGGTGTGGTCTTCTTCAAGTGGTCTGGTTGTTCTGCAGACGGGAGGGAGACAAGGATAGATAGTGGCAGATTCCGATATAGTTGACACGGCAGTGAAAGTATCGTGAGATGACGCGACAAGGAGGGCTAGGACCGGTGTCAGGGTGGTATCTGAGGGACTGGAGGTGGAATTGAAGATTGGAAGTGGTCGTAAGAACGGGCTGGATGGAGTTTGGAGTGGGAATTGTAGGTAGCAGACGGTATGTAGTTAGCGAGACCCGCGAGGCCTGTTCTCAGACCGTGCCAATGCTGCTCACACTGCAGAGTCGCGTGTAAGTGCGTGTAAGTGCGTGTAAGTGCGTGTAAGTGCGTGTCCAGCGGGCGGCCGGGGGGGTTCGCGGTGGAGCGTGGTTGAGCGTGCTTCGGCGTGGGCAGTGGGCACTTTGGGGCGCGTTCGCGACCAGGCTAACCACCCAGAGCGTGGTCACCCCACCTTCCCATATAAAGTACCTACCGAGCCTACCTCGTGGCTGCAAGGTCGTGCCAGCGACATATGTGAGAGAAATGAAAATGTAATTAATACCCAAGTATAGTCTTAGATCTCACACGACAAGCACCAAAATTACAATGCATTTGTACAACCAATTCTCCCGCCAGTGGTTTCAAGAATTGGCCTCCCTGCAGACCCTAGGGCGGTTAGCTGTGAGGAGGGAAGCCCTAGTCGAATGGAATACCCACTGCACACGTTCGAGGTTGGATAACGCAGACTTAGCATGCAGGTCTGAGGTTGGTGGTTTGATCTGTCCATTGTGCTGGCGACTCTACTGGTGCCCGCAGTGCTAACGGGCGGTGCTACGGGTGGTGGCACAGGGGACTTACAGGGCGTCCGCAGCCTACCTGTAGGAGGTAAGTAAAAAATTAAGAGGAAGGTCCCGCTTCAACACGCGCTTTTTTTTTTCATCCTCTGCATGTCATAGGATCGCTCGCGCCCATCCATGCCAGCACCAAGACCAGCCAGCAGCATCAGCACGACTCTTAGTAACGTGCTGAACCCGCCCAGCGCACCGCGTCCCCTGCCCTCACTGGCTGCCAGGCCGTCAAACATGTCATCATTGCTGCACACCAGCCTCGGGTTTATATTCACCGCATCCCTTCTGCACCTTTGCAGGTTTTTTCGTATGAGAAATCTGTTCTATTGTATTCTACTACCCGCTGCATCATGTACGCCGCCAGCCTCCGGCCGATGCCACGCCATGCCCTGCGTCGTCTGTCCTTTCATTAGTGCCGAGTGGTTGTATTCAGTCGAGGTACCAAGGTAGTTCGTTGTAAGCCAGCCCTGGAGGGAAGAGTTAATTACTCGAACACCAGCTCCTCTGATCCTCTCTGGTCGTCCGATTAACCCTTTCCGGACACTATGGCTCAGAATATCCCGAGGTTTAGGTAAGCGATGCTCGGAGTGAATGGGTTTCTTCGAATCGCAAGCTTTGTTCCAAGGTCACCCATGCATGGCTGGCTTCGCTACAATTAATGTCGGACGATTTGTTCCCTTTTACATACGCAACGTATACAGTCAAACTATGCGGGATCCCCCGGTTTCGGAACAAGCTTTGCTCCGTCGTTTATTCAGTCCCGGGCCGCTTGCCGCCTTGTTGGCTATCAAGCCATCACTCAATGTTTCAACACCATGGCGCCACCCTACCATCAGCATCTATCCACACAACGGCATTTGCATTTGCATTTCCATTTAACCTTATCTCACTCAGCAGCTCGAGTCTACGTAGCATGAGCATGATGTCTTGGTTCAAGTGGGATTTGTGTATTCGTCCTGAAATCAGTGATCGCTGTGGTATCATTCCATGCAACGCGGGTGTCCAGCTCCTCGCGATGCTTTCCGCTGCCAACGCCATAAACACACACGACACCGAGTATTACTACTAGCTTTCAACTGTCCAGAATGCCTTCATTATCCAACCATGTCGTTACTGCGTTCCGTTTCGTAACATCCCACCCTCGAACTGTCCCAAACAGCAGGCGGCCTTATCTTCTACGCCCATCTTGATTAAGCAATGCCAGATGCTTCGTTTCGGCGCTTGATTTGACAAAAAAAAACCAACATGTTTCTTCTTCTTGAGATGCCATGACTCTACCACGCTGCCCGCTTGATTCGCTTGACCGCCGACTGGTTGTCTTTCATAAGCTGCTGATATTCGCCTCTCTTTCGAATCAGGAACGCCAGTGAGAGCATGTAATCGATTCTGTGCTGGCTCGACGATACGTGTGTCAGTGGCTTCAACACGGCATCGGCGAGGGCTTCAGCTTTCATATTATTCCTATCTTCGGCCATGGCTGCGTCCGCCCAAGTGTTGAGGAGCAGTTTGAACAAGCTTCGACTCGGGCCTCGAAGCCCACTTAATGCCTCCTCCCAGAAGTCTATGCACTAAAGAAGAACCAAAGTCAGCGATCACCATCTCCCCTTATCCGAGTCGGACTCGAGAGAAAACTTACTTGATCAAGTCGTGCGGCATGCGACCCTGACATTGTCGCCTGTCGCGAGAGCGAGATCCATCGTTTGATGAGCGATTCCGGGACCAGCGGCCGAGGCAGCTGCGAAAGGTACAACATGATGAGATCAGCTGCATCGTATGCGGTATAATTGGCGAAATTGATGTCCTCTCCGTATGTCGGGCCCACGCTGAAGAGTTCCTTGAGCTTCGCAACCTGGAACATGTCGCCAGGCTCCGTAAAAAGTCCAGGCGCGCTCGCACCCTCCTTCTGGAGAAAGTTGCAGCATTTCTGTATGCACAAAGGGAACTCCCTGCGCGACGATCCTCCGTGGTCGCCGTGATGCGTTTTCGAGGACCCTTTGGCCGCTGCCATGCTTTTCTGTAGGGACACGCCGAACACCGCTTTCGTTTCAGGCCGAGCCACCTCTTCCGATTTCTCGATATTCCACAGCGGTAATTTCTTCATCGAGACCGAGAGCCTGTGGCTGCCTCGCCTGACCAAGCTGGCCTGGATAATCGGCGTTATGGGCGTGGGTGGTCTGAAATCGGCCGGTACGCTGTTTGATGAGCTTGATGACCTGGTCTGGCGATGTCCTCTTTCGGGAATCCTGAACGGAGAGAGGAGTTTGCCAAACCCTTTGCTTCTTTGCGACATGATAGACGGGGCGAATTTGTGCCCAGCGGCAGTGATCTCAGTCCTGACCCCGTAGGAGCTGATTGGCGACATCGGTTCGTCTTCGAACGGTGAAGCCATTCTCCTATGAGATATGTCCAACCGCTTCGTATCTTTAGGTGGTGGTGTCGGTGGTCGGCTATGTGCCTCGATACTCTGGTTCGTCGAATCCTCCATACTCTGCATACTTTGATCCATCGAGTCCTCAATCGGCCAGGGTTCCTCGCTTAGGCGAGCCTCTGGACTTTGGTCGATCTCCGCCTCTTGTTGAGGCTCAACTTCCTCGTCTTCGCAAGCCTCTACTCGCCTTATTGTCAACGAATGATGTGAGTCTGTGTCGATATCGATTGCGCTATCCGGCGCGTCTCCCACGTATGCTCCAAACTGTTGTGCTTCGCCCAGGAATGCACCCGCCCTCTTTGACTGCTTAACTTGCTGCTTTGTCTGTGCCTCGACCTGGTGTTCTGTCTCCTTGCGGCGAATCACATTTTCAGCATATACTTTCAAGCAACCCATAAATTTATAGAGAAACATTGATGACCCCTCCTCAAATTCGGCGGGAAGTCGCATTTGCAGTTCGCCCATCTGGATCAAGATGGTCGAGATATCGGTCAGCAATTCACCATCGACATGGTGTCGCTCAATGGTTGTTCTCCTGCCATGCTTCGGATCGAACGTTAAGTCCCGGATGGTTGTTCTGATGACAGTAAGCTTCACAGTTTTGACAGGTGACCGACGGGACATACACGCCAACCAAATCGAGTGCCAGCCCAATTGCTTCCTTGTGTGCCTCGAGAGAGGCTCCAAACCTTGGGATCTCCAGTCGTCCTACATCCCGCCATTCTGTCCGTTTCTCCAGTTTGGACAGGTTTTGATTGTCGATCACCGAGATAGATCCATCGAGGCTCTCGATTAGAGCCGAGCATTGCCCAATAATGGCTGGCGTATGTTCGGCAAGTTCTGGAGGGAATAAGATGGCATCTTCTTTCAGGAAAGCGACAACCGTCTGAAGCGAGTGCAGTTCACGCGAGACAGCGTCGACATCGGATCTGGCCTCGCGCACATGGCGTACAAGAGCAGCCAACGCTAAGTGAAGATTGATAATCCGGGTGTCGAGGTCGATACAGTCGGCGGCAATCGTGGATCTTTTGACCATAAAAGTCAGCTTCGCTGAATCCTCGTAGCTCTCTCCATCGCGACCACAAACAAGCCAGAAAGTTGCGGGGAGTGCACATACGGTGAGTAGTCCATGTTAATGATCACTTGAGGCCGTCTTCTTGGTGCAGCCTTGTTCTGTGTAAAGATATCGATCCATTCACTTCAAGAAACAGCGACAAGTACCTGTGGCGCCGGCAGATCAATGTTGGTGAGGAGACTTTGGCATTCTCCTATCCTAGAGCCCTACGAAAAAGCGTTGATGGGCAATAATCTCAGCTAGGCGGAAGGATCGAGGTTGAACCATGCACGGACGAACGAGCACCGGCATCAGCTATGTATGTATATATTTCCAGG